>BLKM01002804.1:366242-420146 GCA_013340265.1 Coptotermes formosanus | reverse complement strand
TGGGATATTAAGCAGCCTAGTCCCGAAATGTCGGTACAGAATTACCACTCTAGGCTGCGTAATATCCCATAAGAGCGGAGATAGCCTGAAATCGGGCAGAGATTTGTACTTCTTACCACTTACTCCTAAACTGATAAATTCAAGGAGGAAGAGACAGAATGGGCATGCGACATGTAAATGTGGAGAGCAGAAATGCATAGAGGATTCTGGTAGGCAAACCTGAAGGGACGGTAACTTGAAAGACCTAGGCGCAGACAGGAAGATATTAAAGAAATGGTATGAGACGCGGTGAACTGAATTTTCCTTGCTCAGGATGGACGGTCAAATAGCGGGCTATTGTGAAAGGGGTAATAAACATCCGGGTGCCACAAAATACGGGGAGTTTATTGACATACTGAGGAATTATCAGGTTCCCAAGTGGGAGTATGCTCCATGGAGTTATTAGGTGAATGGCTCACGGGTAAACAGGTGACGTTTTCCCTACGTTTAACGATGCATCACAGCATGAACACGTACCGAGGGCGGTGGTGCAGCGCTGCATAAACCTAATCTCGACAACTGGTTGAGGGCAGTAATAAGCTTCACGTTCCCACAGCCTCACTCATGGTCAAAGAATTAAGTATTCAATGGTTAGGGGTTGTGTGTTCTTTGAAGTCAGTCTGAACACCGTGGAGAGAAACGTCTTGCTTATGCCACTAATCCAATCCCGGTCCCTCGGTCGTTCAGCCCCTAGTCTAGTCACTGTAATGAGTAAGATATGCCAGAGATTGGATGAGGAGGAAAGTGTATTTGGAAAGGGTGTGGAAGGAAGAAGTCGGCACTTAACTGAACATATTATACCGAAATCTTCCTGAATATACTGATAAAGTCACAGGAACCCTCAGACAGGGTAGTCAGTGTTCAACAAGATTCGAACCTGTATCTCCTGAATACATCTCCGAAGTATTACAACTTCGAAATATTACAACATGTGGCGATCCCGGCAGCCGCTCGGCCTAAGGCGTGGGTTTGCGGCCGCTCGTTTACTGGGATTGCGGCTTCGAAGGACGCCGGGGGCATGGATGTCTGTCTCTTGTGGATATTATGTGATGTCAGGTACATGTCTCTACGACGGGCTGATCACTCGTCCACAGGAGTCTTACCGAGTGTGCGAGTGTGTGTGTTTGTGTGTGTGTGTGTGTGTTTGTGCGTGTGTGTATGTGTATGTGTTTGTGCGTGTGTGTGTGTTTGTGCGTGTGTGTGTGTGTTCGTGCGTGTGTGTGTTTGTGCGTGCGTGTGTGTGTTTGTGCGCGCGTGTGTTTTTGTCCTTGAGTATGATTAGGTGGAGCAATAGACTTTCTGTACCTACAATGAGTAGGTACGAGAGGTCAGAATAACAAAGAAAGGATATTACAAAAACACTAATCACCAACAAATGCACAAAGAGAGTTTTATCATCAGTCGTAACACACTCCTACATGTTTCGACCCTGCTGGGTCATCTTCAGGGAGAACTTTTTGTTATTGTTACACTAAAGTTGCACTTTATAGTTGAGTGAGAATGTGCTGTTGACTGTGTACTGTGTACTGGAGGCGTTAACTCGCTGCGGTCGCGGCCTAAGGCAGGCCGGAACCGCAGAGAGTTCACGCCTCCAAAAACAACGCAGTACACAGTCAACAGCACATTCTCACTCAACTATAAAGTGCAACCTTAGTGTAACGATAACAAAAAGTTCTCCCTGAAGATGACCCAGCAGGGTCGAAACATGTAGGAGTGTGTTACGATTGATGATAAAACTCTCTTTGTGCATTTGTTGGTGATTAGTGTTTTTGTATAATATAGTGCACGGACATGGAACACATTAAAAGGATATTACAACTTGTAATATCTTGCTCTGCGAATGCTGGCACTTACGATGTATCCAAATTAAAGATGTTAATGTGTTATTTTAAATTCATTGTAATTTTTCGTTATTTATGTCATGCTAAGAAATCCGCACAATTCAGAAGATTCCTGTGACACTGCATCACATTCTGGTATTTTGCGGAAAGATAACTTGAAACACGCACGGGGGATATAATCCGCATTACACTGTCTTCTGAAATTCTGAAGGAAAGAGACCACTAAAGAGATCTAAGCTTAGAAGTGAGGATATTGTAAACCCTTTGGAAAAGAACATTTATTATACATGCAAACTGCTTTAACATTGCAAACACTGCGTTTTGCCCACAGACTGTATTTGTTAATTTCATATGAGTCTCGCAATTAGTACAGTTTTTTTTTTCCTAAACAACAGCAACTGACTGATACTTGTCAATACCTGAAATGGAGAAGCAGATTGTTGTGAATGAATTATGAATATAACTTATTAATTTTACTTGGAAGAGGAAGCAGTATATTGTGAATGAATAATGGAATTACTTTATGAATATTACTTGGAAGAATAAACGCTGTGTATTGAATGAATTATGAAATTAACTTATTAATATTACTTGGAAGAATTTCAAGATTAAAACAGATGAAAATGGAACTAAAACAAATAGGGTGTGAGAGTTAATACATTTCAGACTATTGTGTAACGCTGGCCCTTGTGAACACGCTAATAAACCTTTGTGTACCAAAACACGTGTGGAATGTGTTAACTAGCAGAGTGAGAATTAAATTTTCAGCTCCACAGAGTCGATTGACTAGTCCAATTTTTTTTTAAATATTCACTACATGTAGGTGTTTTGGGTGTCTGTATTAGTGAAAACGCATTTAATTTTCTATGGAATATTTGTGGTTCCGCTGCAATAAAAAGAAGGGCCATGTAACATATTGGACGTGTGAAAGTGGATTTTCTGCTGCGTTATACAGTACACAAATTGGCGCAGAGGGTATGATAGGCAGACTATTGTGTTCAATCTCATTGTAAAAACACAGTCTGGCGGTATCCACAACACAGTATCCAGTAACGAGCCTTTTGTTATGACCACCAGATCTGTACCACACGCGCAATCATCCGCATTATTTCTCGCTCACTCACATGCGATGCCCGCGATATCTCCTATTCAGGTGTGTTCCGTCCTGGCGATTATACACACATATGGAGCACTGCTTGTCAAGCTATGGACTGATACAGATTTTATGCGATCAATCTTATGAGGAGGTCAAAATGCAAGCTGGTTGTAATCCCAGAGCATTCATGATTGGCTACGGACTGAAAAACCAAGGAATCGTGGTTTGATTCCTGGTAGTGGCAAGGGATTTATTTCTAATATAAGGCTTTTGGGCCCCACTCAGTTTCCTATTGAAAGGGTACCTGGGACACTTTCGCCGAGGTTATGCGGCCGTAGCGTGAAGCTGACTACTCACCTTCATCTAGTATCGAGGTTAAGAATCGGTGGACATAATTATTCACCCGCACGTTTGCGTTCATGGTGTAAACACGGGCAACTTCTGTTTATCTTTGTCAAATATACATATTAAGCATGTCGAATGGGGCAAAGAGTATGTCATAGTGTTTATCACATACAAGTAGTTTCAGAAGGAATTAAAGAAATTTGTATTTAGTGGAACTTAACTGGAGCGTCCAAGGCGTCAAGATTGAACCTGGGTGCCAATCAAACGGTAAATTGCGCTGTACCTCGCGGTAAAGAGGCAGGGGTCGTGAGGTTTCTTGCACCAAGTGCCGAGGCAGGGAGCTCTTGGAGCTACACAGCTACATTTCCACCCCCTTGGTCGTGATGCTGTAGTATTTATTTGCAATACAATTCCACGTCACGCAACACGAATTTTTTTAATTGTAGAACAGAGTTTTTCAATGAGGTTTCCGCGATTTGTTGAGAAGGAGTTCGCGATTAAAATAGATTCTACTCAGTAGAACACAAATTTAATTGTTAGAGTATTTCTTATATTAGTTCTATTGTCGTTATTGCTGGGAATATCCTTTTGGTAATAAATGTTTAACTCATTTCATAAATACTTTAACATTTTTATGTCGGTTTATATTCCGTATTTGTTAAAACTTTAACTTTAAATGTTACCTCGAATTGTGGCTAAGGGGTCCGCAATGTTAGAGAGACCCTGTAAGGGGTTCAAGGTACCAGAAAGATTCAGAAACCCTCCTGCACGGAGTACAATTAAAATGAAAAAAAAATTTGAATTTCCTTTGACTCTGCACGACATGACTCCGGATATCATGCGAACGTAATATTAACATGACGTTTTATTTTCAGGGGAGGGAAAGGGGCGACAGGTGCAATATTATGAACGCACTAACGAGATGTTTGTTAAAAACTGTACATTTTCACGCATATAGGCCCTGACACAGCAGGCACTACAGGAAACAGGATTACCATGGCCTAATATTCCGCTCGATCGTGATGGTTTGCAGTGCTTAATTTGACTAATTTGCCGGTAGAAATAGAAGGGGTGATTAGTGGGGAGGGGGAGGGGGAGGGATAAACGTCAACTCACTCTGCTGCACTTGATGGGAAGTGTGGGCGCTTCCCCAAGCGCTCTGGGACTTCCAGCCCTAGGGATTATTGCTAATTCGTTGCACGGTACGTGGAGGGTGGGGGGTGGCGAAACAAGCCTGTGATACCACGCACCCTACCTGCTGGTCACTCTCACTAACTGCCATGAATATGACATAGGGAATTCCTGCAGCAGTGGCTTAAGCAGCAACTATTATTTCTTTTTTAATTCCAGTCTAGTTTAGGTGTTACCAACCCTGCTCTGTGAGTCGACGAGTCCTAAGAGGAGTCTATTATTTACACTAGGAAACGCATGAATCTACAGACAAAAGAACATGTAAATTGGAATTATTATCTTAAAATTACACTGTATTCTACCTTTGAAAAAAAACGTTGTTTCGACACTTATAATCCGCCAAAAGTACATAAAATATATGTTTTTGTAAATACATAAATTATCGTTATTCACATTATAATTACTGAGCACAATCTAAAACTTTAGGATTGCGCGTAAGTAAACAGGCATTCCAGAAACAGCCGAAATCACCACGCCCTCTGCGATCTCCAGCGAATAATTGAGAAATTGTCATACACGTTTTACTCGAGAATTTCTTAACAAAATTTATAATGTTTACTAATGCATGGTTTTGATATTCTTTAAACTTNAGATCTCTACACGTATTGACAGTTGCGTCAGCTATGTTACGTATACTGACAGTGACGTCATATTCCCGAATGGCTCACGTTCGTAACAATCCATAGGTGTAAAGCAATTCTGAAGGACGACTTGCAGCACTGATGTGACTCTTGGGGCAATCAATTCTACTCCTTGCCACATTAATCGTCTTGGGTGAATCGGGACGTGCACAGCCGAAAAGGTTGCGGTTATGCAGTATGCGAACTGTAACTGCAGGCGGAACAGCGTTCCGGATCGTTCCAGGCCATTTGCCGTTCAGCAGTTTCGGTATTACGCGTAGCACCAGTACAGTTGCGGTACATCATGGTCAGAGGTGTGCAGCACCCGACGTTAATTTAACTATTCTAATATCACGCTCAGCACAAGGCTTTCAATTTAACTTTCCCAATTCACTGCAAATGCAGAACACATCCCGAGCTATCGACCACATTCACCTTCGAAATTCTCAACTCTTCTCAATTTCGGTCACCACCACCATCCCCACCTTCAACTGTTTCGCATTCAAATTCGAAAATAACATGTGACAGGTGTCGCCCTCAGTTTGTTTTCTATTACGACCTCCCATTATACGAGTAGCAGTGTTTCTGATTATTTCATTTTATCCTCCGTATTAAAGTAACAGATTTGGAAAGTAATACACTGTTTTTTCAAATGCGATTTTTACTGTTTTGTGCAGCGTAGTGGTCTAGACTGCNGCACTGTTTTTTCAAATGCGATTTTTACTGTTTTGTGCAGCGTAGTGGTCTAGACTGCCACTTATTTCTGAAACAGTTTCTCCTGTTGTACAAAAATTTGATCACAACAACATCCCAGCTGGTTAACGTAAGTAGTGTGGCTCGTTAAACTCTTTGAAGCATGAAATCAAACTTAATTATAGCATACTTAAAAGTCCAGTCCCTACATCATAGGAAATACAATGCGTCCGCATTATAAACACCAACAGGTCAATGTTTCCCAAAAGCTATTAATCGCTATTTATCCGTTCTGAGAATCACACAGAACATGCTGTGTGCACGAAATGCAGAGATTTTAGAGGTTAAATCAGGAGGCAATTTAGTGAACACTCTACTATAAATGATTCAGTATATTGTTTATACGATTGTACTTAGCGTTATAAATACAGCAGTTTCAATGGTTGTTCTATTTTCCGGGTAACAGCACATTGTGTACCTGCATTGTAATGCTATTTCTTTTCCTGGTCAATTTTAGTCTGAAGTTGAACACTTTTTGCATTACTGAATCAATTTTTTCGTCGAAGATTTAGTTAATTTTGTAGACGGATTAACGATAATTTTATTAGCATTACTTACTTTTAAGTATTAAAAAACCTCAGCCTTCTTAGTTTGAAACTGGTGTGAGACTATGCGGCTTGGTACTGCAGCCAAAAATTGAATTACAGTTAGAAAAATTCTAGTACTGGTTAAATTTGTAGCTTAAAAGTGTTCTGACTGAAAGTTTTGAAAACTAATGAGCATTATACTTTATGCAAATTACTAAATTCTTTCAAGCAATTTTTGCATATTGTTAACAAAATTGGCTACATGTGAAGTGCTGTAAGCCAGGACTTGCTTGAACAGTAACAAACAAAACAAACCCAATTTTTTCAACATAAAAACTTTTTAAGTGCAACGCTTTGTAACCTTTCTCAGATTGCACGATATTAACATATCATATTGAGAGCATGTACGAAAATTGGAATATTTATTCTCCAAAATTACTTGCCAGAATTAGATGAAATTTGTTTTCCTCTGTGCTGTCGGTACTGTACGCCTCCTTCCGCTGGTCGCTGAATTTTTAACTTGCGCTCTAGAAGAATATAGAGTTGGGTTTACGAAAGTGAAAATATTGCTAGCTAGTGAATGTCTTGAATGAAATTAACAGTCTACATACTAACACAGGTCTAATATACCAATAGGTTTGTGAGAATTGGTGTACATCAGTGGTTCCCAAAGCGTGCTCCGCGACCAGTTCCCAGGAGATACGTGGATATATTTCTGTAATGCCTACTACATTGAATTTTGACGTTTTGTTAAAAATTATCTCAGAACTTCTGTAATTGGCTACATGTTTATTTCGTATGACCGATAGATTATCTAATCAAGCAACCCCCTGTACTCATGAAGCCAGCGACAATCAGTAACTAAGGTCAAATCATGCAATCCATTGTCACATATGCTACTGGTATGTATTCGTAGCTATGTAAAACCAGTTCTGAGATACATTTTTGACTGTGGATACCTATCACCTGGACACTCTATATTTGGGCAAGGATGTGAGGATCCGTGGTTATTTTTCTAAGCTCAAAGGTTTCCGCTAGTACAAGAGTTTGGGAAACACTGCTTCAGATAATAATAGAATGATTAATATATATTAATAGCACGATAACCACCCATTTGGAAAACAGTTGTAGACTCACACATCTACGCCTTTGCATCTGAGCTACAAAAGCCTTTTTTCCCCCTTTCCTCTTGCTCTTAAGCCCAGATCGGGCCTAGGGCGTCTCACTGTACAGGTTTCTAGATCACACCAATTAGGCACACGCACAGACGATAGGACTCTCCTGAACGAGTGATCAGCTCGTCGCAGAGCCCTCTGCCTGAAACACGACACTCACAAGAGACAGATATCCATTTCCCGGCGGGATTCGAACCCACGATCCCAGCAAGCGAGCGGCCGCAGACCTACGCCTTAGACCGCGAGGCCGCTGGGATCGGCACCAAAGCCCTTCACCTCCCAGATCGTTCTGGCTACAGTGACCCGCTTGTTACAGGCTGCACGCCGCTAATTTAAGCAAATACAGGCATGTATTGGTACTGGTGAGAAAAGGGTCCCCGCATTCTTCACGGATGAGATTATGACCTCTGACAAATAGAAACACATTGAATTATGCTACGGTAGAAGAATTATTGTCCCTGTACACGACTTTAAGGAAAATAGGAAAACGGGTGAGTGGAGTTACAGATCCACTCATTCCTAAACTCGGCACTAGATCAGGTGAGTGGTTAGGTTCACTCTCCTGTCGCTTTACTCCCAGGGGAATGTTCCCTAGTATAAGTTAAAGCAGAAGGCCGGTGAGCCCCAGGGTCGGTCTTGCCGCTTCTGCAAAGAGAACACTCTTTCGCCCTTTCCGAGAAACAAAAGACAATTCAAAAAACATTAATCACCAACAAATGCACAAAGAGTTTTTTTCATCAATTTTAACACACTCCTACATGTTTCGACCCTGCTAGGTCGAAACATGTAGGAGTGTGTTACAATTGATGAAAAAAAACTCTTTGTGCATTTGTTGGTGATTAATGTTTTTTGTATAATATAGTGCACGGACATGGAACACATTAAAAAAGACAATTGCTTGATCTCCTGGCCCGTAAACAGTCATTAAACTGACTTAGCTGTCCCGATGAATTATGTTAGGAATGTAAGATCTGTTGAAATTTAAGCTGTAGAATTTTAAAAGTCTCATCTGTATCTACACTTTCCACCAGAAGTGATTCTTTTTGCCACTACTGTAGATTTCGGCACTTTAGTCTCTATTTCAGGTAATATATTGCTCTGTAACATTTTACGACAGAGGTAAATACTGTAAGATTGACTGAAACAGAGATACCATAAATTCCGTTTATTGTTACCACCTTATGGTTCCATTCGTCACTATTAAGAGCTCTGATTGCTTCATAAGTCTGAATAGCAAGCCTTAGGCTTTACACAGAATATAGGGCCTTCATGTTTTCATAAATTTCACCCATCATTTCCACTCACCAAAATTATGTACCTCTGTTTTCGGCGGCATTGATGAGGAGGAAAGGCGATACAAGGTGACACGCTTCGAATAATGTTACCAATAAAACAGTAAGCCACTGGCCGAGGCAGAATGTAACGTGAGGGGCGTGGGTTCAATGTTGAAAAAAAAATGTCAATTATCTGAAACAAGGAAATATTTTCAAAAAAACCTTTTAATGTCCTTCTGGGAGCACACAGAGTACAAAGAGTACACAGGATATGCAGAGTATACAGAGTATAAAACCGTTTTTACCGCCTTTTATAACCTCAGTGTCTCCACTGTGTTGGCGTGATGGGTTTGTATGATAAACTCTGAAAAACAGCAAGGACACTCACTAATTACAAAAGGGTAACTAGTTTTTTCCAGACCTTTGAGAGAGTTTGGAATTGGGTTCTTCCTGGAATTTTACATTGTTTTTAGTTCTCTGTACAGATTTTGTATACATTTTGCAGAAAATATTATCGGATTCAAATTTTCCGCTTGTGAATTTATGAACTGTGAAATTGTTTGATGTCTGGAATCTGTACAGCTACAATAAACCGCTAGTGTTATGGACTCAAATGGACCTGTGATTACGTGCATAATACATATTTAAAATTTTTTCATGTTTTGTTTCCAACTGAGCATGTAAAGAGAATATATGATTGATATAGTAATATCATTTTTATGAATTTTATATGAAATGTTTATCATTGTTGTGCTTTGTGTGCGGTAGGTACTGTAGTTGAAAGCGTGTGGAGGGGGGGCCATGTATGTTTGTCTTCCTGTTTCCTTCGAAATTCCTATATAAACTTCGACATTAAAACTTGCCCAAGCAACTGTATTTTCCTTGTACCGGTGGTGCACGACCTACGTTTTGGAATAGCCTCGTATGAAACTCCTATGTGTTTTCTCAAAATGAGCTCAGCATGCAGGAAATTGGTAAATAATAAAACATATATCTGTGTAAGGTCTATGGCTTCAATTCGAAAAAAAGCTTCGAAATGGTAAAGGTAAATGCCTTATATTTAGACGTAGACTAATTCCAAGTAACAGAGTCTTGACAATTGGACCAGAGAATGTGAAGAAGTTACCCACACTTTTATGGAAACAGAAGCGTCAATACAATGTTCATAAGAACCCGCCAATATTACTTATAATAAGCCACAGGAATCCAGTCCACACTATCCCACATTTTATTTATTTTTTTATTTGCTCAGTCGCATTACATATTTGCGGTGCTGTGTCTGCTGAAACTAGGTTTTGTACAGTGAACATCCCGCGCGTTAATCCTGGTTTATAATACCCTTGTAATACTGTATTAACTACCATGCATTTCTTTTTAGTTATTAACACTTGTTCTGTGTTTTGTTTCCTATTTTGTAGCATACCGATCTTATGTACGTTCCGACTCTTGCTGTCCGCCCAACTTCAGTTCTTCTTTCTTCACCTGGTTTTCCCATTTACAATTTAACCTTACATGCGAGGGTACCTAAATATCTCTGTCCTGTGACCTTGTTGACTGTGAGCAGCTCCCTGAGTGCTACTTCCTGATTGATGTGTGAATATTTATTGTCCAGAAGCTCCTTTCTGCACCTCAACGTGCCTGGGCTTGTCAACAATAGAAGGGATTTGCTCTCCTTCTCCGCGTATGGGAGGCATCTGCTCCTCTCCATAAACCCTCCCCCCTCGTTGTTTTCAAATTTCCAGCCTCAGCCATGCCATACCACTTCTTTCTTTCGCAGTGCAACAGAATCTGTACCCCTGTCTTCCCCAGAAATTTTACCGATTCCCCGCATAGTGATAACGATCCCCTATCCCACATTTCCGTTAGCCGCCTCTGCCTTGCAGATTGTTACATCTGGTTTTGATGATGTAGCAAGTGGTTCTCACTTCTGTCTGTCCCGCATTCTGCCATACGTAGCCTAGTGCAATAGTATCTAGTTCTTTCCTTAGTCTCTTTGTCCAGCATTGCACCCTGGGCTGTCCAACCTGCCATTCGTAGCTCTGTCTCAATAATCTCTCCTTCATACTTTGCCTGACCGTAACCCAATATTCTGCGGCACAACTCAGAACCTTCCCTTTCCTACTGTCTGCTTCATGCTGCTCTCGGCTTCCCAGTTGAGCCCATTCCTAGATGTTCTCGACACTTTCTTACAGACTCTCCTGTGTATTGCCCTCCAAGATTTGGGGAAATGATAAAAAAAACTCAGTTTGTATTTCATAAGAATTAACGGTTACGTAGGAAAAATATTAATCACAGTTGATGTTTTGTGAAAAACGTTATTACGAGTAGAGGCCATTTTCCAGCTGGCGTAAAGGTAGTTAATTTGTATAGAGACTAGGCTACGGGTTGTATGAACAAGGAGCTGGCTTTCGCTTTCTGTAAAGTTAAGTGTTTTCTCGCCTTACCACAATGTCCATCACTAAAAACTAAGTCCTAAGGACCGCCACAACTGCGTACCCAGTGGATACCTGAGGTTGTTTCCCCTGGGGTAAACTGATGGTGTGTGAACTGACCACTCAGCTCCATCTAGTGCTGGGAATAAAAGTGCTTAGCGCTATACCTCCACTCCTCCATACTCCTTTACGATGCGGTTCTTAAATAAACCTTCAAAGAAAAAGATTGCCCAAAATTATATTTAAATATGTGTTTCGTAAGGCAAGGCGAACATACTCCGTCTTGGTTTTAAAACCACTTTTTGCCATATAGCGAAATAACCGCTGTTTTTCTGAAATTATGCAAGACAGTAAATGTGCTGTGTATGTAGATCGTGGAATTTTTAAAGTTAAGCCAGGTGTTACACGAAGGAACCACTGGGCGTTAAAGTGTTAAGCACATGGATAAATTATCCTCACTTTACTTCTGTCTACCCTCCATTACGATGTTTAATAGAAATGCTCTGAGTAATTTCTGAAATGCAACACAGGGACTTGCGAACAGAGAACGTACTTTTATTATTTTTTGCAAAGTCACATAAAACGCACATCAAGAGGTTTCACGATGCAGTGTTTAATATGGAAACCACTACAAAAGCTGTGGAAACTTTCCAATGTTATGACTTTACAAAGAAAAATTACTGCATGATGTCTGTCTGAAAATACTGCGGTTTAAATTACGTTAACACGCCGCCTGTTTAAACCGTAATTCGAATTAATAATCGGGGACAATGTATGTCTGTGAACTAACCCCCTCTCTTTATAGTGTTATCACAACGGCTGCAACAAGGTTTTACGATGGGGAAGACTCACAGCCAAGTACTTGAGGCATCCCCTTTATTACCTGACGCAATAAACACAAAAGTAAGAGCGAATCTTATTGGAGCTCTTGAGGACTGCTTAACATGTAAATTTGAATCACCAGCAACTTCTTGGGAGAACCTTCTCGCTAAAATTCACAGCGTGCCCGTATCTTTACACACACTCAGGCTGTATAGTCTCCTTGTGGAAGCAGAACGGCCCAAGTCAACCATTCTTTTACCAGTTACCCTCTTGATTACTGACAAATATACCGTGTTTCAAGTAAAGGTAATATTTCTGACTCACCGCAAAGGAGTAGCTCAGTTGGCTTAGTAATAAGGTTACAGGCTTGACGACCGAGGAATAGGGTTTCCATTTCTGAGAGGGAGAAAATATTTTTAATCTCTCCACAGCGCTCAGATCGGCTGTCTCTCACGCAGCCTCCTGTCCACTGGGTACCTGACTTCCTCTTTATAATGAAAAAGTGGCTGCAGCGTGAAGCCACTCCGCTGCCTCTAGTGCCGGGCTTAAGAATGCGTGGAGCTACACCTCCATGCCCTGACATGCCTATATGTTGTGATGCTTACACCACGCGGGGGAATTTTAACTTCATTTGAACGTCCTTAGATCAAATTTTATGGCTGTCTCTCCTACCTGATACGCTAAGGTTCTTTTGTCTGAAGTAAAAATTTTGTGTGTAGAATCTTTAAAGTATTTATGAAAATAATTTATTGGCACGTAGATTTGTGAAAAAAAATCGTGCACGAAATTGGTTGGACTCTCTTATGTTGGAAGCCAATACATTTCCTGCTAAACCTGAGTACAAAGATTGTGGCCTTTTGGGATGTGGCACCGTGTGGACAGGAGTATTAGAGTGTCAGGGGAATGAAACTGCACGGCGGCACATTCCCAAAGACATAGTCACTGGTGTGATTGCGTCACATCTCACACAATAATCTTATGTAGGAAGGCTACTTACGGGTAAATAACTTCTACAGATCGAATTCCTTCGATGTGAAAAAACGAAGCTACTGACTTTCGATTCTTCTACCCTGAAGACAGCAGCAGCAGCGGCAGCAGCATGTTCTTCGAAAAGTTCCTATCTGTCAGACTAGAGTAATCGTATTTCAAAAGACGTGAACGGAATTACCGTTTCAGCTTCTACGGAAAACAAATTCGAGGTGTTTGGAAATTCAACAGCATTTTCGGTACAATAATGTGAAAAAAATGGTAGGGCTGAGTTTTGTGTTGTGTAGCTAGCGGGATATTTTATTTCTCTGTCAGGTATTTGATCTGACTTCCATATTACAACCTCTCCGCCCTTCTTTCCAAACTACGTAATCCTTTTCATCAGTGCGTTTCTTGGCTACTCGGCGGATTAGTTGTTACAGTCTTGCAGCTGTAGAGGTTAAATAGCCTCGAATAAGAGAGAAAAATAATATCAGACGTTGAAAAGTTAAGGATTTAGAAGGAGACGATCATGGCATACTTTCCCTATCCGTATTGTTCTCTGGTGATACCGACGATTCTAACAATAGCAACATCAGTCAGATCAGGAAATGACGCTTAAGAAGATTGGAACCGAATAGAAGTCTTGTTTTCTTTATTTCTTTCGTGCTGGTCAACGTTTATACCGATAGTTTTATATTATGCAAGCC
Organism: Coptotermes formosanus; assembly: GCA_013340265.1. Classification (NCBI taxonomy): domain Eukaryota; kingdom Metazoa; phylum Arthropoda; class Insecta; order Blattodea; family Rhinotermitidae; genus Coptotermes; species Coptotermes formosanus. The sequence goes on along the minus strand of BLKM01002804.1, from coordinate 406,355 downwards.
ATCTCTGGAACAAATTCAGATGGATGGAGAGCAAGCCACTTTGAAGTCTGAGATTCATCTAAATATTAAAATATTCAATTCTTTCCTCCCACTAAACACACTGTCCCTCCACTACAAACGGCAGCTGGCTTATGCTGTCGAGAGAAATATTCTCTGTTTATTTCGAAAGTGATGAGAAATTCAAAAATCTATTCAGTGGGTAGACTTCAAAGATTTATATTTTTAAAGTAGAAAGTGTGTAGTGGTTATAACCGGGCTCTTAGTGGTTATTATTTATGGTTACTTCTGTTTAATTCATCTAAGCATGATTTTCCGAGGTGTCTAAGTTGTGATGTAAGTAAATTTTCTGGTTAGTAAGTGAATATGTTAAAATGAATAAGAAGTTGAGAAAAATGTCAGTACACATCTCATACACTGAGGTTTGTTTTGTTGTTAAGTATAGAAGCAAAGAACATTTCATGTACACAGGTATCGAAGGTATCTGTTATTGTCTTGCTAAAGGAATATGAAATTAACGAAGAGCTTGCGGGTAGAGGGTACCGTAACACAAATCAAAGCAACAAAATAACATACATGGCTAGATCGTCTGGGTTCAAAGAGCACGCGAAGAAGAAAGGGAGGACACCAATGTTAGAATAAACATGTCTTTATGAAATATGGCGCCACGGTCTGCACCATCAACTTAACTGCCTGGGATATGTTGGTCAACCAGACCTTGAAAATAGTCTGAAAGTTGATTTACCTTTGGGCACTGATGGCAAAACACATCATAACTTGCTGGTCGGAGTTAAATGTAGATAACTTACCTACACTGCAGTAAGTAGGCTGTATGTAGAATTCATCAGCCCCTGAAGGATGTGCTTTAGCACTAAGTTTTAGAGCGTACTGGAATGAACTCTGATTTTTAAAAAAATTCGCAAAACGAAATTATGCCATCTTCAAATATTCTATTTTCCCCTTTCTTAAAAACAATCCTTTTTATTATTGGCCTTCAGCAGTTGAAAGTAACCTAAATAGTACTTAAAATTTAATTCATATCACATATTAAACACGCTGAATCTTCGCTATAAACACCTCCCCGTTAATCACGCTTAAGGAGACATCTGCTCTTTGTTCTGCGCATTATAAGGAACACATAATTTTATTGTGTGTGTGTGTAAAATGCTGAAATTTAGTGCTACAAGTGGGTGGTACATATAAGAGTAGCTGTGCTTTTAAGGGTTAATTATCAGTCTTTGGTACTGGTTACCTTTCCTGTAAAACTATTCCATAGTTTCAGAGATTAAACGTGCCGACGTGGAGCTGCAACCTTATCGTTATGCAGCCCGCGTAGACAAGTCAGAACCATGGCCGGGGCTGCAGTGCTGGTGCAATGCCCTGTGCATGCGTGATGTTCGCTTATCAGAATGCACACTGTAATGGTGTGGTCGTACCATTCAATTACTGACACCACAGCACGGGAGGTTAGCAGATCTTCTCGTGGCACTTCCATTACTGTCTCTGTTAATTACAGACGATTACATCCGTCACTGCCTCAATTAACACGCAATGCCATAAATATCTCGCACAGTGGTTTCGGTCATGACCCATTCCACCCCCAGGGAGCCATGATAGCTGAGTTGGCATAGTGGTCGACCTACGGGCTGCACAACCGAGGAATCGTCGTTCGATTTTCGGCAGTCAGGACATTTTCTTTCCAATTGTCCAGACCGGCTCTGGGAAACATCCAGCTTCCCAGCTGCCTACTGCATGGGTACCTGGTGTGCTGTCTTCAGGTGTAAAGCGACCGGGGCGTGAAGCTAACCAGCCATTTGCATCTGTCGCATAAAACAGGTCTTGCCATATATTCCGGTTTTCTTTCCAGGGCTAGTTCTTTCAGAGCGCGAGAGATGATCAGTTTCTTCGGAATTAGGAATAATACGGGGACGTTATAATTAGTTTCGATTAAAAACAAAAAATACTTTTAATTATATGGAACAAGAAAGGAAAACAAAAATTTATCAGTTTCAGAGTTAGAATTTGTGAAGTATTATTATATTACTCTGTAAAGTATAACAGAGTTTCTTTTAAAATTTGTTGATTCCTCTGATGTTTTCAAAGAAATAATGAATTGACCCATCCCACTCTTTACGTATTAATCGACTGTATCTGTGAAGACTGCGTGCTGTATGGGTTTGATGCTGTGCTCTTTGGTACAGAGACACAAGTCTTTTGAAGGAAAAGACAGCCTTCCTCTTCAGGGCATTATGATTGGTAAGCACATTTGAGACTGCAGAGTGGCTCATAAATCAAAAGACTATAAAAATGCCTATTTTGTTTGGAGGCTTGGCAGCCTTAGTTGGCCTAGGCCTCCCCGTCTTTGAGGTTTTCGTATCACACTCAGACACGCCACGCTCGGTAGGACTTCTTTGGACGAGGGACCGGCGCATTGCAGAGACCCCTACTTGATAACACATAACATTCACAAGAGACAGACTTCAATGTCCCCAGCGGGATTCTTACCCGCAATCCCAGGAAGTGAGCGAACTCAGAACCACGCCTTAGAACGCGCGGCCGGTGGGATCGGCTAAAACTTGAACATCCGAAAGCATTTATACGTGTTTGCCTGTGTATATACCATGAATATATGATTTTGTTTCCCACTCGGATAGTTTATTACTCAAAGCTACTGTAAGTTGCACTATTAAAACACATACAAAATGAAAGACCAATCAAGGCTTCCATATGAGCAGTAGTTAGTCATCAATAAAGTTCAATATGAGCGCCATAAGTGACTCAAGCAATGTCGAACCGATATTCAAATTCCTTCCACACGTTGCTGAGAATTTCGTGATCAATTTTTGCATGAAACTGCCTAATCTGTGTATGGAGCTTGTGTAGCTTCGCCGGCAGCAAAGGAAATATTAGCCTTTGGATTGCCCATTCATGATCAAACGGCCCACAAGGGTTTTCACTGCCCAAGATCTGTTGATTGTGTCGATTCTCTTTTCCCGACAGATGGAACTTCCCCTCTTCACTGAAAATCAACTTTTTCACAATTGTGCCATCGTCGTCGTCATCTTCATCGTCATCATCGTCACCATTATCATCATCACCATCCGTGTTTGAGTCATGCCTATTCACTTGCTCGCTGGGTTCCAGTTCTCGCAGAATCTGTAATCAATATGCATGGAGATACAGGCGCTTTCGAAGAATTTTCCAGAGTTGTTTTCGGTATAAGTTTCTTTTTTTACTGGCACGCTGGACAGATTTTCGCGGAATATGCACGAACGACTGTGAAATTGTTTTAACACTCTCTGCACTCAGACAGGTTCTGCCGATACTTTTTCCTTTACACACACAGCGATTGTTTAAAAAATGCTCTTACTAAGCAAGAAGTTATGTTTCCCTTTTGGGAACTTTTCCATACTCTTGCCGACAATGTCGCTGCAATGTGACAACAGACTTTGTTTTAATGAAAACTGATATGCAGGAGACCTTTTAGGGCCCTGACGCTGCTTTACCATCCTGAAGTTTGCCTATGGGGCAGAATGTACAGCTAGCTCAAATCTTGCGTTAAATTAAAACTTTCTGACTTTCTGTTTCATATTTCGAAACAGTATCTTAAAAGAGCTCTTGGTAGTGAAATATGAAAGTCGGAAAAACCATTTAAGGACTTTCTGTATTATGTAACTTGCTTGAGAGAGGGAAATATCAGAGAGAGATAACTATGCCAGCGAGTTGGTATTTTAGCTTCAAGCGCGGGAACTACCGAAGGCGGGAATGATTTTCACTAGCCTGATCCTTCTGTTGGTGCTTCCTACTACACAGCGCTTTTGTTGTTTTCAGTACAGATGGAAGTACCTGCTATAATACAATGTAAAAATATTATAGTGTAGTGTCTGGATAGCATTGGAAGCATCATTCGAAATCCTTTATTTCTTAATCAATTTAATTTCTTAAAGTGAATCATAAACCTTAATTTTTGGCTACGAAAAGTTTATGCAATGTTGACAAGGAAATCAACCACACGCGGGTACTTTTGCTTGTTAATCATGAATCAGACTACACTAATGTGGTAAATTATATGTTGATTTAGGCCATCGCATTGCTTAAATAACACAACATGAAGGCCTGCGAGGGACAGAAGGCACAACTCCACATATTCTTAAACTCGACAATGGGTGCTGAGTGTTTAGCTTCACGTACAGGCCACCTTACCCCAGGGGAAAGAGTCTCCATTAACCACTGGTTGGGATCCAGGTTCAGTGTGGGCGCTTTAGAGGATAGAACAAACCTTTGATCTGTGCTAGATGTCCTAATCAAATTCGTCAGTCGTCCCGCCTATAAACCAGTGACTACACCGACTGTGTTGCGGCAGAGTGAGTCAACAAGGGATGACAATATTGTGACGTAAACAACGAAATTATTGCAGGAGGCATGTGATGTTGCAGCACTCTCTGTCATGAAGATGTCAATGTGATGATGGAAGACGGGAACTTATTTGTTGCAGCAGGAGTGCCTCATTATGGCAGTATCTCATGAAGAATGACAATATTTTGCCCTAAACAATGGATTTTTTGCAGGAGGCCTGCTACATTATAGCACTATTTCCTATTAGGTAGCCAATATTGTAATCTAAACAATGGAACTGTTTGTTACAGGAGGAGGGCCACATTATGGCGGTATTTCGTCGGGTCCCAGCTACAGTACGTTCTTCTAGCACATTACCTCATCCCACATCTCATTTTCATCAACATTTCCTCACGTCAAATCAGTGTTTTATTTATATTTAAAATAAACAACTTATAAAATTAAACGTTTCTTTCTTTCGAAACAAGTTTTATTCCTACGTCCGATTCTTCTGTATGTACATACAGCATGAATCAGAAGGCGTTGCCGTGTAAGTGCAGTTTTTTTAAATAAGCTGGCGTGAATACTGTCTTTTGAAAAGAAACACATGTCCACTAGCCAAGTGTATCTGACACTTCACAAGAGAGGAAAACCGTCAACTTCCTAATCCATTTCCTCCATATTTCTCTCTCCCCTTTTCATTTCATTACGTTTCCTATTTCTCCCACTCTCGCTCTCCTTTGCACCTTCTTCTCAAAAGTTTCTATTTGCTAAATCGATTAGCTTCATTGCTTTAACGAGAAGTTGGTTGAAAACGCTTAAGAAGCTGTCAAGTGTGTCCCGTTGCGGCTTTCGAAAGAAAGGACGTTGCTGCAGAGTGCAAAACTGTTCTAGCGCCGTTATCTGACTCGGTGAAGCAGAGTGTTTCTTCAGAAGCTCATATTTTCTCAGCTAGTCAAAAAATTGTCTGCATTTTATGAAACCTGAAGCCTTATTACTTTTTCATGAGATTATACCATTTGTGCCTATCAAGATGAATCCAGTGGGTTGATAAATTACGTGTTTTCAAGCATTTCAAACGGAAATTCGTCTTACATTAGCGACATAACTAAGAGAAAGAACAAACAAAAAGTGATGCTTGCTATTCGGTGAGCCTATCCATCAATAACCTTCAGGTTTTATTACTGCAGATATTGCACTATGCCAAATTTCGTATGAAAATATTGTACATTTTGATGAAGTATATTTCGTAATGTAGGAGTTCTTTTTATGATTAGCTTTTCTTTTAGAAGTTTCATAAAGTCCTTTAAATTTTTGCACTGTGCAAAATGAGCGGTTAATTTACTTAAATCCACCCAAACTAGACACTTCCGAAATATTTTAGCTTGCTATCCAAATACAAACTGTAATCAATATCCGTCATGTAATGTCAAACATGACACACGACACAGTATAAATGTAGATATTGTGAATTACCTGAGCTGAAATTGGCGACAGTTTTATGATGTCGATACTATACAGAGAGTACCTTTTCATGAGCATGGTGTAAGGCGAGAACAAGAGTCCGATAATGCCCTCAGTTTCTAGTGATCATGCATTTGTGCTTTCCATGGCGGAATCTTCTGAAAAACAAATATTATTTCCACTCACATACAAGTGTGAAATATTACTGCGGCATTAAATTACGCTTGAAAAACTCGTCGTATTTGCTTTAATCGCAGTGTTCATTCAGAACTTTTCATGGAACCTCAATTTTATCAACCCATACATGTCTTAATGAGGGGTTACATTATGACTACTTTGTTGGGGCCGAAGGGTTAGGCAATGACCACGAAAAGACGACATATAAATAACCATGACTTTAGAAATATCCCTGCCCTGAGTGGATATCGAACCCGCCACCACAGGATCCTATTCTTGTGCTTTTTAAATTTTCGATGACGCCGTGGCTCTAATTCTTTTCTTTGCATGAGAAGAATAAGATGAGGTGCCAGAAATTCGATGGAAAACTTAAAAGGGTGCTGTCTGATTTGTGATTTGATCTTTATCTATAAAGCCAAATTCTTTCTTTAAATGTTTCAGATTTAATTAATGTTAAAGATATTTAGCAATGAAAATATGTAACATGTCTCTTATAGAAATTCAAAATTACATTCCTGTAAAAAAGGAGGGTACTACAGAATGTTGGCCATAGTTCCAGCATTAAAATAACGAAAAAGAAATCAGCCGTTTCTTATGTCTGTATTGCTTGAACAGGGAATCACAAAAGAGCGGACAGCTCAACATTTGCACAGTCAGCTTCGTTAGAGCCACAGCCACTTCACACATCTCAAGGTACTACCGGAAATTCACTTAAGTTCTTCAACCTCAACGTGACAACAATTCCAGATATAAGGAGACTAAGTTTTAATCACCAATCAATGTAAATACTCCTGATAATTTGAGTATCAGACAAGAGGTGATGACGGTCACGGATTAATTCTAATTCTTATCCTGTCAAACTGCCGAGCTTCCCAAACAGTTTTTCACTTTTACATAAGTTAATTAACCTAAAATATGTAATAATTTTGAAGTTCTAAATGACTTTCTCTTTAATGCCATGAACAAAGACAAAAATGTTCAACGAACCAGAATTCAAACTTTGGTATGTATTAAAATTTCTGTTGTGAAATGTTGAAAAATATTCACTCTTAGAAAATTTCCTCGAAGTGACGGTATAGAAAGGAAACAAAGTTCAAGTTTTCCTTTCTGTTTTGTTTACACGTGTCAAGTAAGAAATACTATTTTTAGTATCTTTTGAAAAAGCTCCTACATAAAAATATAGTCGAACAAAAATCAATCCCTACAGAAATATGCATGAAATATAAACTTCGACTGATATTTTATAACTCTTAAATTGTAGGTATAATATTTTTTCCGTATTTTAAGGGTCTAGTCGATAAACCATCTGCACAGGACAATATTTTTAAAATAATAAAATTGGTTAAAATCGTTTCTTCATTTCTACGACCATATTAATGTCGTCCATATTTTTATACCTAATTTTATTTACAGCTACCATACAAAATATCGCATGCTGTGTCTTGGGCGTTTTTTTCCCCACATTAAGGTTCATTTAGTTTCTCAAGCTTGTAAAATATTTGCTCCCGTTTCTTCCATAACTACTAACGACGTATGTTAAAATGTGTTTCTGTGACGACAGAGAAGGCACGTTCTCCTTGACCGTCAGTTTCGTGACAAATCTGCATCACTTACGTGTATTAAAATGGTTAGCTTTTTCTGAGAGTGGAGGAAACGTGAATCGGTCATTCTCTATTCCGCTGTGAGAATGCTGTACGCCTTTGCGTGCTTCGGCACAGATTTACACTGTGTCATTTTCACTAATCAGTCTAATTTTCATAACATACTACGCTAGTCATATTCTGTAGGAATGTGTGGATTGCAACAATTATATATATCATTTTTAACATGCCGCAGCTAACACCAACCTATATGTTATTATATTGTTAATTAATAACAATAAATTATTAATAATAAATAGCTTTACGGGACGTATCAAGTATATAATCTTGATAGATGTTAGCTACTGAATAATTTATGTACCGAATAATCAATGGAAAGCAAAATATTTTTCTGTTTCTTTGACATTACTTTATATGTCCGTTTATATAATATGTGCATGTAATTTACCGTAAAATTATAAGGAAGAGGATTTCAACATACAAATATTCAAATAACCGTACATGAATAGAATACACGTACCTTCCAACTAGACTGGCATATCCTCAGAACTTCAAACCATCGTCTAATTTTCTTTCCTATTTACGTCTAAGTTGCTGTCTCTAGAAAGATGAATAAAAATTACATATATGCATATAAAAATGATCTGATACATTACATTCCTTCATTAGTCTCTCCCCATGCAGTAATCATTCTTATTAGTTACGGATAAGAAAGCGACGTGCCAGTGGCTGCTGAGAACAAACTCTCCTTTGGAAGTTGCCTAAAGGCACCTACATTTCTGTCGGTATGGCAGCCTCGAAATTTGCAAGTAAAAGATTTTTTTAGGTATGTATCAACGCTTGCGGTGTCAAGTAGTCTTTAAGGCCCTTGCATGTACAGTCGTAATAAACAAGCATGAATACATGCAGGCGTTACCGGTGGAAATCACCGGGAATAAAATGGTTGATGCTTGAAGCTGCCCTCTCACTTCCATTTAGTGCTTATTAAGAATGAGTGGTTACACTCGTATATCTCCACTCCTCAAATATTCCTGTATGGTGTACACAGAGGCTTTTTATCTCTTACCGGGACTTCCCTTTGCAGCATTCGTGGATTATTTTCCTAATGGAACCTCTCCGTGATGTTGGAACTGAATATTTATATACATTGTAAATCAATTTTTGTTTTTAGAGGGTAAAAATGTGACTTTCGCGAATGCTCATCTCACACGGAATGAAATACTTTGGGTAGCTGCAGATAATTTCTCTTACTGTCGCCATAGCAACGCATTTTTAGTGGATAAAATGTAAAGATCCTTCGGACCCAACCTGTAAACTCGTACTTCTTCAGGCCATATCCTATTTATTTGTACAGTCAGTTCCATAACACATGCGTCAGGCTGCCAGAGAATTACATTTATATCAGAAGTGCTTTTACGATTGTCATATTTTTTATGAATAAATCTGTATTGAGATGTCTCTGTACGTTATGTTTGTTTTTAATACTGTAATTTCGTTTGTGTTTGTCATGTTGATAAACATATCATGTTACTGTGAAACGGACAACGATGTCTGTGTTTCACCAGCTGCTTTTATCTGTTCTGGACAGACAAAATAATCAGACCGCAAACATTATATCTTCTAGAGTGTGACTTTGACTGTCGCTCAAGGCACTGATGTTTATTTAATATTATTAATAACATTAATAATAATAATAATAATAAACCGTCACTTCTAGAAATTCTGGTCTAGTTGAAATGAAGATGGAGCGTACCGTACTTTATATGTTCTTTCTTTCGTAGTCCTGACCTGTTCTACCTGTTCACAGCAGGTGTAGAGGTTGTTTATATTTCACTTTGTCACACTCAAGCACACACCACAGTCGGTAGGACTCCTCTGGACGAGGGATCAGCTCGTCGCAGAGACCTCTACCTGACAACACAAACATTGTACAAGACAACTATCCATGCCCCCCGCTGGGATTCGAACCCACGAGCCCAGCAAGCGCTTGGCCGCAGACTTGCACCTTAGACCGCGCGGCCACTGGGATCGGCCACTTTATACGTCTGTTAGTATTTATACTATATGAAATCTCCCAGTTCCCTTTATAAATATTATTGGTGCTAAATAAGTTAGGATAGAAGTACTATCACGCTTGTTGTTCGTATTTAATTTATACTCTCGAAGGTTGTTTGTAGCATAGCATTTAGTTTACCGAAAATTCTAGAGACACACTGTGTATGGGTTTATGTTCTGTCTTGCTTAGAAAAACCAAAATATTTGTATGTTTCATCAATAATGTAGACACAAAAATACACTGAAATCTAAAAGTAAGTGATAATGCTGCAACAATAATTAAGATAGGATAACAAGACAGAAACAACAAGACCCTTTGGTTATTTGCGTGATCACACAACAACTTAATGCAGTCTGTATAGTTACTAGGTCACGCACTGAACGAGACGGGAAGGTCCTGTGTACAATGCAGTAGCTGCATTAGACGGAGAACTTTAAAGCCTTAGTCTCTAGTTGGTTCTTGTCCATGGAAGTTCAAGTTTCATAATAGAGGTTTATAATTTTGAACATCTGGGTTGTGCTTTGTTTCAAATTTTTAAAACATATTGACAGTGAGATCTGCTACAAATTATTCGCAATAACATTTACAGAATTCAGTGACTAAGCCAAGTGAAAGACAATATCCATACAAAAGTTGACATTTTTGGATAGCAGAGTGAGGGCAACCGTCTACCGGCTTTACAAAATATGGCTACAGCACGGGTTGAGAGGCCAATTCAAGAGGACAACAACAAACACTGGTGAGTTTAATTAACCTGTTTATTTAATTACTTAGCTATTTACTTATTCATCGTTTATTTCACAAATCTGTCAATATCTAAAGGCTAAATAACTTCTAATAATATTTGATGAATTATAAATTGGGGATAATTTTAAAGCAAGCCTATGTAGCACAATCAAGGTATGATTCCATCATTCTACCTGGAAAGGATGAAGACAACGAAGAAATATCAGTCAGAATAATCGATTTCCTGATCAAAATTCCAAAAGGGAACTCGCCCAAAACAAGTCTAGGGCACTGTCGCTACAGTAGCCTCCTCAATGGAAAGCTGTGACTCGTTACAGAATTCGAGAAATTAAATTTAACGCCGCTACATGAAATGCTATTAATTACTTCGTTTCGTTGTTATGGACAAAATTAACCTCTTAAAGCCTAGCGGTAACTTTACATACGACCAGGTTTAACATTAAAAAATTCTACGTGGTGCCCACATTGTGTTTATGTGTTTTGTACGGATCTCAGAACAAACAGCAACTTTTGCCTTATAAAACATTAAGAGATTGGTTTTTATAACCGAAGTGGAGAGTGTTTACAGCGCGGTACGCACTGAGTCCTTATATAGAACAGATACGCTTCCTCTTTAAAGGTTTAAAATTCCGCGCAGGCTTATTTGAAGCTGACCTTGAAAGTACTGTTTATCACATCGACACATTACAGTAACCAATATATTTAAAGACAATTTAACACTTTTTATACCCTACATTTTAATATACGTCATACACAAAGACGTGAAATGGTTTTATGAGATTCATGTAGCTGAAAAATAAATATTAAATGTAAACATAAGTTCTTCCACAACAAATTACGTTTACGGGATTTTAAGTTGTCGTGGAGGAGTCTAAAAATATCATCGTCTTCTGGGACGTGACCACGTGGCCTTTGATAGACAAGTTTCCTACCTACATCTCTCCTGGCTACTACATCTTGTCACTTATTCCCAGTGCCTGGACTGTACGTCCTTTAAGAAGATATCACAATGCTTAAAAATGTCCGTAATAATTTGCTAATCGCCAGCATAACATTCGTTTATTGCCACTTTCAATAAATTATAAAGGATGAGATGGGAGAGACATGATGGACGAAGAGGGAACCATATGGATATGTCCAAAATTTGGTTAAAAATTCTTGAGGAAGAGGCCACATGGTGTCCTCGCCTGTAAGCATTAATGGGAAGATATTATCGAAATACATTGTAAGGACTTGCGTTAAGGAAATGTCTGGTACAATTCAGTTGGTACAGAACAGAATCTAATGTCATTCTTCTGCAAAAACGGTGAGGACGCTAAGAATTCCACAAGATCAGCAAATCTACTGATCAAGTAAGTTTAAAAATCTACATTTATAAGAAGATTCCTTACCCTGGTGTTAGACGTCAAAATAGTAAAACAACAACTGCATTATTTTCGTGTGCATCTTATAGTTGTCGTGACGAAGGTTGTGGTAATTATTTGCCCTCTATAATGTGACGCCATAAATTTTGCTTCAAGTCCCCATACACTCACGTACGTGACGTCACATCTCAGTATCTCAGTCTTTAATTATGCATGCTTGAAACTAGAGTGCAACGACTTATTATGCCCAAGTACAATTTTTATGCCGATCCCAGTGGCCGCGCCGCTTAAGGCGTAGTTCTGCGGCCGAGCGCTTGCTGAGATCGTGGGTTCAAATCCCACCGGGGGCATGGATATTTGTTTCTTGTACAGTGTTTGTGTTGTCAAGTAGAGGTCTCTGCGACGGGCCGATCCCTCGTCCAGAGGAGTCATACCGTCTGTGGTGTGTGTCTGAGTGTGATTAAGTGAAAACAAAAGCAACCTCAGCGCCTACTGCGAGTAGGTAGAAGAGGTAAGGACTACGAAACGAAACGAAACAATTTTTATAGAAATGCAAGAGGGGAAATATTGGAGTAAAAGTAAATGAGCTAACAAAATTAATTGATCCATGTCATTGCCGGCTGTTGCCGTCAGTAATCTCATTACCAGCGTTTATGAACGATATTAACGAGGTGGATATACAGGTAAAACTCAGACCATGACATCGTTAGTAACTCCCCAACCCTTTACGCCAACGCACTCTAATCAAAGCTTGCAGACGCAAGTGGAGGGGGGCTTTTGAAACAACGTAAGCAGCGCGCTGACAGTACATTCTGCAATTTAACCGATTTAATTTCCAACCCTTCCACAGGCCTTTCAGTCACGGGTTTTGAATACTTTTAACTTACACGAGTATAAGCCTAATGCCGACACAACTCTTGCTACACTTTACTTTTCCAAAGAGTTTTTGGGTATGGGTCATTCAGATGACAGTGTTTCGACATTACGTAGACGTGCAGTCCGTGTACGTACGTGAGAATTATGTATTTATATTTGCATGCCCACGGCTTTAGCATAACACACATACATAGCTAGATAAAAGACGCATGTGTGGTCACAAAATATCCCTCTTTTATGTATAATCATCATCATCACCACCACCACCATGTAGTCTGTCTTACGAGAGACCCATAGCCCCTTCCAAAGAGACTTCTCCAGACAGCGCGATCTGGTGCTTCATCTTTCAACACTCAGTATTTTCTCCTCCCCGTAAGGTTATCCCGTAGCTGCTTAAGTCTTCTTCCTCCTATTCCCATCCCTTCTATCTTTCTTACGCAACATATGGTCATGACTGTTAGCCTTGCTTTATTTTATTTTATGTACGATGTTCCTTTCTTCCTTGTCTCTTGGTAACATTTCTTCGCTTTTCAGATGATCGCCCAACTGATCTTGTCCCACCTTCTCTACCACCACATTTCAAAACCTTCAAGGCATTTCCGGCTACTTTCCGAGGTTTATATACATATCATTTATTTTTATTATTATTCCTAGACTGAGTTGTTATCTGTTATTCACAAGGTGGTGTATACTTGAAAATATAAATGTCTGCGCGGGAGGAAACCGTTTTTGATCAGTGCACGGTTATTTTGTCCTCAGATGTTTTATAGCTTGACTGTGTTCCCCAGGTGAACGTCTGACTATAAATGTTGAAACAAGACACGAGATTCTTCTTGCAAATATTATTTGCCACTCATAATAATTTTCTCGTCTCATTTGATACCGCACACTCGTTACTGTTGGAACAGCGTGTTGGAGGTAAGAGTAATTAATTTTTAGTTTTCTAGCGAAACTTCTAAGATGCTGAATCTATACATCTTCGAATTTTTGGATGATTGTGTGTTCAGTGAACTGGAAATATCCGGAAAGAAGTGGAGACGGTGTATTTTAAATGTAATAGGTACTATTCAAGGTCTACTTCTTTCAATTTGCGATCCATAGATTGGACCAATTTTCTGCACAACCAAAAGTTTCTTTGCTTAGTCTTTACCTCTTCTGCCTACTCACAGTAGGTGTCGCCGTTGTTTATTTGCACTTGATCACACTCAGACACACACCACAGTCGGTAGGTCTCCTCTGGACGAGGGATCGGCCCTTTGCCGAGACCTCTACATGACAACACAGAAACACTGTACATGAGACAAACATCTATGCCCCCGGTGGGATTCGAACCCACGATCCCAGGAAATGCTCGGCCGCAAGACCTACGCCTTAGACCGCGCGGCCACTGAGATCGGCCCACCCAAAAATTATTTGCACAAACAAAATAATCTTACAGCGTCATCACTTTGTTAATTTTTCGGTTTTTTTAATGATTTTGTTGATTATTCTGCTATTGATATCGAATGTTTGCTGACTTGGTGCTGGTCTGCTGCAGGAAGTTCTGCCAAAATTCGCTTGCTTAAAGCGTGGGACTGGAATTATGTTCTAAAAAAACAAACTAATAAAGAGCAAACCGATGTAGGAGTCACAAATTGCCTACTTTTAAAACGCGTCATAGTACATGTGGGACTACCAGCTGTGTCCTTTCCATAAAAATATGCTGATTTGAGTTCCTGTGAGCAGTTCATAATAGGTCGCATAAGGAAATTCGTTCAGATTAGCATCAAGAATGTGTTTAACGGGTAACAGAAAGAAAAATTTATGGAAATACGTTAGATTTTTTACGTTGTTTACTCTTTTATTCGGCAACGAATTATGAGCCACGTTTGTCGTATGACGCTTAACGGAAACATTAGTTTGAATGAAAAGTGTATAATTTAATATTGCATAATTTAACTAGGAAATCTGAAGGAAACTACAGAAATGTAGCCAGGAATAACGGGTTATTTGCTGTAACACGACTCGGAACTTCCCAATAATGTCACTGACTTCACATTTTTGTGAAAAGATTTTGTCATCTCAGTTCGGTGCCCCGCTGTCCCGTAACATGCTGAGGAGGTACTGAGGGCAGGCAGAAACAGAGCCGTACCCACACTCAACCTCGGCGCTAGAAGGTGGTGGGTGGTCAAAGCCAGTGCGCACCGTGAATCATATACTACATAACTAACTAACTAACTAACTAACTAACTAACTCCATGGAGCAGAGGCCTTCTTGAGAAGCTAACAGTTTCTCAGCTAGTCAAGAAATTCCCCGCATTTTATGGAACCCGAAGGTTCATTACCGCATTCACAAGAGCCCGCCACCTGTCCCTATCCTGAGCCAGCGCAATCCAGTTCATGCCCCCCATCCCACTTCCCGAATATCCATCTTAATATTATCTTCACATCTACGCCTGGGTCTCCGAAGTGGTCGCCTTCCCTCGGGTCTCCCCACCAAAATCCGGTATGCACCTCTCCCCTCCTCCATACGTGCCGCATGCCCCGCCCATCTCAGTCTTCTAGATTTGATTACCCGAATAATATTTGGTGATGAGTACAGGTCATTAAGTTCCTCGTTATGTAGTCTTCTCCACTCCCCTGTCGCCTCGTCCCTCTTAGGCCCAAATATCCTCCTCAGCACCCTATTCTCGAACACCCTCAGTCTTTGTTCCTCCCTGAGTGTGAGAGACCAAGTTTCACATCCATGCAGAACAACAGGTAAAATTATAGTTCTGTATACCCTAATCTTTGTGTTTTTGGATAGCAACCTGGAAGACAAAAGATTCTGCACCGAATGATAGCAAGCATTCCCCGACTTCAATCTGCTCTTAATTTCTTCATGAATGGAGTTTCGATTCGTTAGGGTTGCTCCCAAATATTTGAATTCTTCCACCCTTTCAAAGGATTTATTATCTATAATTATGTTGTGATTGTGTCGTGCATTCTGATTTCGAGACATGACCATGTACTTAGTTTTCTCAGCATTTACTTCTAGACCAATCTCCTTACTAGCAATCATTAAATCTTCTGCATTTTTCTTTATACTATGTATGCTTCCACCCAATATACTAACATCATCAGCATAAACCAGAAGCTGATGTGTACCATTCAATTTCAAGCCCTCCTGGTTTGCCTGAACCCTCCTAATGGCATATTCTAAAGCAAAGTTGAAAAGCAGTGGCGACAGAGCATCTCCTTGTTTCAAGCCATTCTTAATAGGAAACGTGTCAGACAGATGTTTGCCTACCCGAACTCTGCTATACGTTTCACTTAGGCACATTTTTATTAACCTTACTAGTTTCCTGGGGATACCGAACTCAATGAGAATATTATACAAGACCTCCCTCCTAACTGAATCATAGGCTTTCTTGAAGTCTATAAATAGCTGATGCACTGCCTCATTATATTCCCATTTTTTCTCAAGTATTTGACGAATGCTGAATATATGATCAGTAGTTGACCTGTTACGTCGAAATCCACACTGATGATCCCCAATAATTTCCTCTGCATATGGAGTTAACCTTGACAAAAGGATGTTGGATAGAATTTTGTACGTAGTCGACAAAAGCGATATGCCTCGATAGTTACTACAATCTGTTTTATCACCCTTTTTATAAATAGGCACAATGACCGACTCCTTCCATTCCTCAGGCAATTCCTCCTTATTCCAAATAGAAATAATAAGTATATGGATTTCAGACCGAATAATCCTACCCCCTGCTTTAATCAATTCTGCTGGAATCCGATCAATACCTGGTGATTTGTGACTTTTTAGCTTTTCAATAGCCATCTCAAACTCAAAGGCACTGGGCTCAGGCACTAGTGGCTCTGCCGTGTGTACTTCAATCTGCCTAACATCATTAACCCCGTGTATATTCAACAGCTGGGAGAAATGATTTTTCCACCTAGCCAAAATACTGTGGGAGTTCGCAACCAGGTCACTCTTCTCATCCTTTACTACATTAATTCTAGGTTGGTACCCCCTCTTAAACTCATTGATACCCCTATACAAGTCTCTTATATTCTTCTTCTTACTGTTTGTTTCAATTTCATTAATTTTAGCTTTCAGATATTCCTTCTTTTTGTGCCTGAAGTGTCTACTAGCTTCACGTCTTAAGTTGTGCAGATTATCTCAATTATTTTGGTTTGGATTCTGTAACCACTGAATTTTAGCCTGCTTCCTTTTATCTAAAAATTCTGCACATTCTGCATCAAACCATGGTTTATGCTGCTTCCGTTCGTGTAGACCTAGACTCTCTTGAGCCGAGATTTTGATATTCTATTTAATGTTTTCCCAAGCCCTATTTATGTCCTCACTAATATTTAAGTTTTCCAAAGCTGCAAACCTGTTTGAGATCTTAAGCTGATACTGTTTCCTAACCTCTAGTTCACTTAGCTTCTTGAGATTAAATCTCTCTGCATCAAACTTCTGTGCTGCTTGTTTACTTACTGCCAGTCTTTCCCTTACTTTCGCAACCACCAGATAGTGATCGGTATCACAGTCAGCTCCCCTGAAAGATCGCACATCGAGTATACTAGAATGCCGTCTCCTATCTATCAATATGTGATCAATCTGATTGTGAGTCTTCCCATCAGGAGAGGTCCAGGCGTATTTATGAATGTTTCGGTGCGGAAACATAGTGCTCTTAACAACTAGATTCTTTGATGTGGCAAAGTTTACTACTCTAACACCATTATCGTTGCTATCCTGATGTAAACTCTCATTCCCAATAGTCGGTTTGAAAATATCCTCTCTCCCCACTTTTGCATTAAAATCTCCTAACAGAATTTTCATATTGTACTTAGGAAAATGATCAAAAACCCCTTCTAATTCCTCATAGAAGCTATCCTTTGAATCATCACCTTTCTCTTCTGTTGGTGCATGCGCATTCAGAACGATGATATTATACTAGCGGCCTCTCAGCACTATGTATGACATCCTAGCACTAACAAACTCCACTCTCTTGATTGATGATACTATTCTGTGGTGCACAAAAAAACCTGTTCCCAATTGATGATTTTCCTGCCTTTTGCCATAGAAAAAAGTATACTCCCCGGCTCTTACAGTCCCTTCTTTGTCCCACCTAACCTCCTGTACACCCACTAAATCTAACTTATACTTAGCTAATTCCCTGGCCACTGTCATAAGTGACCGTGACCTATACATGCTTCTCACATTCCATGTTCCAAAACTCATATCCTTTTTCCGTAGCTGGGGTCGTACCAAAGAATCGGTCCAGGTCCGAGGCATTGTGTAATGGTTCTTAACATCATAATTTTTTAAGGTGAGGAGTTGTTAGCACCTCGCCCAACCCCCAAGCTGTAGGACCACCCCTTGTCGGCTGTCCGCGACTGCTTATTCAATGTATTCGCAGCTACCCTCCATACCTGGAGGCCGTTCCTCCATCCGCAACCTGAGGACGCGCCATGCCGTGGTGACAGGGACCCACATAACACGGATATACTACATAACTCGGTTTTTAACTATGGTTGAAGTATGGGCAGGTTATATGAGACTTTAACTGCGTTAAATAATTTATACTGCGGTCTTTTGGTTTAGGACACATTGTATTCTCGTAGGTAATGTCCTTTACTCAAGCGAATGTAGTCGATCTACACAGTGTGGATAGCGCCCCTTATCACTAGCGGCTACCGTCGGGAAAAATATATACATTCTGTCCAGCATATGTGTTTCTATCATTGCGTGACCTTTCTCCTGGTCACCATTTATTAAGTGTTTCGTTTATAACAAGTCTAAAGCCAAACTTATGCACAGCTGTAACCATACATAACACTAGCGAAAATAAGTATATTATCTCACACGCAAAAAACACTACTGCATTTCAGCTTGTTTTATTTCTAACTGGAATACGTACGTTACTGGCCAAAAGAAAGCGACTTTC
Organism: Coptotermes formosanus; assembly: GCA_013340265.1. Classification (NCBI taxonomy): domain Eukaryota; kingdom Metazoa; phylum Arthropoda; class Insecta; order Blattodea; family Rhinotermitidae; genus Coptotermes; species Coptotermes formosanus. Next base: position 387,814 of record BLKM01002804.1, on the reverse strand, counting down.
GGCTTTACCTAGTGCAAACCACTGCCAGGGTGAACTGCTGACTCCAGAGTCACTATCTGTAGTCACGCTTCGAAAGAATCCGCAGATGCTGTCACTGACAGTGCAGACAGTGCAGACAGTGCAGACAGTGTATGTATTCTCATGAAAGGTTAATAGCTGCATATGAAATTGAAGACTGTATGAAATTCAGAATTCTGCTTTCGAACTGGCCAAAATATAGTTGCTCGAGGCTGTATAGTGTTGCAGCCATGTGCTCTTAAAACATTCTACAGGCTAACTGGGGATATCTTGCTAAAACTCCTTATGTTGCAATTACAGGAAAGTTCTCGCTGTTTGTTCTTACTTCTGTAAATAAATGAATTTACGATAGTCAGACTTTTTGTTCTGTGCAGGGGCTACTGATTTTCACCTTCCAGCACTAATAAAGTAGCCTGCTGCTTGCACTAGGCGCAGGCAAACTGGCAGTCTTAACCTTTCTCTTGTGGAGTCGCTATTCTTTACGCATATATCTTTGGCCGTCCCCATTTATGATTAGTAGTTATTTTTCTCATTAGTTAACATTATATTCGTAGCCTGTAGTGTTGAATGGTGGGTTGATAAGGGAATAGTAAATTGTGAAAGACTTGGATGGAAACGTTCTTTGACTAATTTAACGTAATGTCTCAGACTTTTCTTGCGTCATGCGAGGAACTCGACAAAGAATACCAGCCAGAACAGTTGGTGTTCCACTAGAGGTCCGAACCGGATACCTTCCGAATAATAGGCAGTCATGTTATCTTTCGAGCTGTCTTATTCTCTCACCACTTTCCCCATTCTAAGTTGCTGGACTGCCCTTTTGAATAGAGAGTGTAAAGTTTTATCTTATAGCCCTATATGTATGGTGTAACTTACATACAATCAGTTCGTGAGGCCATAAAGTTTGTAGCTTCCGAAATAAATGTGGCAGAATTGCAAGTTAAATTGTCCTGTATAGGTTAACATTTAGTGTTCTGTTAGTGTTGAGAGAAAAAACATACAGCTTAATACAGAGGAAAGGATTTGTGGTGCGAAGGCTGCACGTTGTTTACATTGAGAGTTACGAGATTTGGGATTAGATCTTTGAGAAGACTGTAAGATATACAGACGAATACAATATATACAGGCGACTGTAATATCTACACAAGACTGCAATATATATAGACTACGGCAAATATACGGAGGGCCGCAAAATATAAAGCCTGTGGAAGAAACCATTTTCTTTCTGACTTAACTGCAGGTAGTCAGGCGTTGGTCGCTCTTTGAATTATGTTCTTTAAGGTTCATTTCATCCCTATTTCAAAATTCTCCATGTTGCAAGCTTCTACCAGCTCATTCACCTGGGAACTTTCGTGATACTCCTCAATCCAGTTCACATCCGAATATTCTGGCAGGGTAAAATCGACTTTAATAAGATCCACACACCTACGCTGATATTTTCCTTAACGCAGTAGCTGACATGTTGTGAGGCTTCTTATGTTTACAAAACAGTGAAATGAAAACAATAAATCACTGTGTAACGTAACACTTAACACCGTTTGCGTGCAACCAGTGTTAAAGCGTATAGGCCCACCCTTCCATATAAGCCAGTATTCCAATATAGACTCCAAACATGGAATGTGGCCATGCATGAGGTAAGCTGGCTGTCAGTTTTTATCTTTTCACTGATCATTACTTTTAGTCAAATATCCTGTTGAGAATGCTGCACTGAATTCACTTTGTTAAGGGTGGGAGTGCACATACTTTTCCAGGTGAATGGGCAGAGCTAGGAAACCGTGAGATGAGTCTGTTGGAGTTGAATGGAACCGATAGTGCTGAATACGCCGGTATGTGGGTTTCGTGGTACGTGCTAACAGCCAAATAGCTTGTCTGTGTGCATAGGGAAGTATAAAGCAGTGAACTGTTTTTAGTATAAATTTTATAGCGGTTTCAGAAAGTAGCAATAAATTCCTGTCAAGACTCACAAAACTCACTTTCTTAGGGCAAACTTTCCGTCACTTAAGGCCTTCTTTCTTTCTAGTGTTAGTTTTAATGCTGTTGATATTACGGTTTTGCATACTGGACATTGGAACATACACATAGCCGTGTCAGCTGCTTCTGCTTGCTCTGCATACTCGTCGTTGAACAATGAAATACGGTACATGAATTCAAATGGAAGATCCCCTCAGTTTGATACGTTCGTTCCCGCGAAACACATCTCAGTCCTCACTGTACCAGACAACTGAAACCTCGTGCTGCAGTTAATGAGTGTCAATCGTGCGGCCTCTCATCGCGGCGGCCCCGGTTTGATCCCAGTCACGCCCCTGTGAAATTTATGTCCGATAAAATGGCACTGAGACAGATTTTACTCCGAATACTTCGGTCTTTGTCTGCCAGTATTATTCCACCAATGCTTCCAACTCATATTCACTGTCCTCTCACCGACAATACATTATCTTATCAATTGACAGTGTCGTCAAATAAAAACCTCCTCTCTTTCTCACCTCCCATCTCCACTACGTAAATCTGAAACAAAACTGTAGTTCACAGTGTCTATATGAATTTAGTTATGACACAATTTTTATTATTTTTTATAATAAAACTCTATTTTGTGCGGTTTTAACTTTAAATATTTTGTTATATTTCACCACAAATATAACTATTTTGCTGCAACTTGCCTACCAGTTGCAGGCATATTTGCAGAACGAGGGAAAGTCACAAAGGCAATTTTAATTTACCTTAAAAGCAAAGTTGGCCTCATTCAAATCTATTTCGCATATAACTTTCTCCCGTTTGCAATAAATTGGCATTTATTGTCTGCGGAGTAGTGATAATATGTGGATGGAGAGTGCGAATAACAATAGAAGGCATTATTAAATATCTGACCATTTAGCGTCCTTATAAATATATTTACAAATGGATGGAACAATGCAAAAGAGGTCGGTAATGTTGAAGGACGCACATTGTAGACGATCATCGACTCTGATATTTGTTGCGGTTCAGGTTTAATTCCACTAAACTGTAGGGACAACCAAAGAATGAGCGTCGATAAACCTTGTGGTGCAGTTGGTTGAGACACTTCGCTACAAACCAGCAGGTTGCGGTTTCCTTTCCCGATGGGATCATTGGATTTTTCATTGAAATCCTTCTGGCTTCCATATGGCCCATGAGCCTGGGGTCGACTCAGCCTGTAACGGAAATGAGTGCCAAGGAATATCTCTTAGGGGTAGATCCGGCCGGTGCATAGGGCTGAAAATTTTGCCACCTACATGTGCCAATTTTCTAGAAATCCTGGAAGCCTGAACTTTTGGAGCCCGAGGGACCTGTTCAGGCCTGTATATTGACAGCTGAGCTTTTAACCTGCATCTGAAATTAACTCAGCTATGCATAGAAGCGTTGTTAAAAAATCTTAAGGCACAAGTGAAAATATTTTATACTGACTGAAACAGGAAACCCGTGACACGTTTTACGAGATGCTTTGAAAAGCAAAGCGATTATGTCTTAAGTATTGTGTGATCATTCTATCGAAACAACTTGTCTATTTATTGACTTACTTTAGTGCTTTAGAAATGAAAGGCTTGACAAGTCTTAGGAATGACTTGACATACCGTCTCCACTTCCCTCTAGTTTCGTAACGGATTGACGCCGGCGTTTGTTTCGAAGGAGCCAGTACTCGATGAGAGGTACTGAACCAGATGGAATGCGTGGCCAACGAAGGCAGTGTGGCGTCCTAGAAAACAAGCCAAGCGCGTCATGGCGTTGTGTCAGTCAGATGGGTGGCGCTTAACAGACATGAAGAAAGGAAAAATTAGAAAACGAAACCAGGAAACATAAAAAAAAGTGTTATCAGCTACGCGATTCAGAGGTTGTAGGAGTAATGCAGGCAGCAGGAAGAAGCAGCTGGCAGCTAACTGGAACTTAAGGCAGACAGTGGAAACCTACTCGAAGGGTCCAGTGTCGAGTACACCAGAAGCTGCAACAGTTTGAGAAGTGTGGTGATACTATAACCAGAATACAGAATGCAGCTGTAGCAGCACAGCCCGTTGGCAGGGTGCAAAATATGTCTTCTACAAGGATTAATTTTACGTCAAAAGTGATGATAGTACTCAGGCGTTGGAAAGGAAAGTGTTTGAAGATTCAAATCTTCTGGGTTATGACGAAATGTGGATTAGTAAACCATTACCGAAATTTCAAACGGCCATGTTGTCAAGAAGTTCAAGAAGAGGCACTTGAAGTGTTTTACCCTGAAGATGGAGGCAAAACGATACTTCGAAACGTCAGTAACTGTTTTCCAGTGGAAACGGCCTAACATCAGAGACGATATAAACTAACATTTCTTTTGTCCCTTTTACTCTCTCAATTCTCAGCAAACTGATTCGCCTAGTACTGTATATTTCGGCATCCGTCCAGACGGGCCTTGAGGCCCACCCACCGTTGTGTACAATGCGTTCCTGCGGTAAGGTGGTCGGGGCGTGGCGTTGACCATTCCCCTTACCTACGACGAAGGTTAAAGAAAGACTAGAGCTATACATCTACCCCTCCCCCCTTCTGTGCCTTCATGGGATGTGAAGTTTACTTCTTTGCATATTGTATATACACAAACCCAGTTGTAGGATTTTCACTTTATAGAGAAATGCGTGACTAATTCTCATGTTATGTAAATAAATTATTTTGGGGAATGTTTTGTGAGAAATAAACAATTCAACATATCTACACGATCGTGAAATTAAACCTGAGGCTCTCCCGGCTCTAAACACGCAGTTGCATTATGACGGTTTCCCTAGTCTCAACTTAATCTCGGGCTTAATTGAGACGCTGTGTAGCATGAGTTTAGAACGTGTAAGGTCCAGTGATTTTGTTTGCCTTTTCATTGTACATTTTACCCCAAGAGGCTTCTACCAAATTAATTTTAATACTCATTAAAATTTTGAGCTCTCTGAGAGAAGGGTCAGTATTAGTGTGAGACCAAAATTGCTGTTTTATAGCCAACTGCCTTTCAGGCTAACAACACTAGAATATGTCAGCAAACAGAAATTGTTACAAGATGCGGCAAGTAGGAATTTGAGATGTGTTCCTCTGTCTTCTCTTTTAAAGACTTTAAATGTTTTTAGATCTGAATCGTAAAATTGACGTTACTTTGTGTAGCTGTGAAACGTGGTCTTTTAATTTTAGGGAAAAATATAAATTACACGTATCAAATTTAGGTTCTCACAGCAATGAAAATTTGTATTATGATCTTCCTGCGATATTACATCCCCTTCTCTGAGAGCTGATTACCAGACCGAACGGTGCATAACACAGGAAGCCACAATATAAAAATATTAAAAATGTTGTAAACCAAAGCGATTAAAAACTATTATTTGTAGATAAGATGGTAGGTTATTACAGCAAGGAACTCCGTACTTTATACGACAAGATGTAATTCTTCAGAGAAGGACTATTTTAATTGTTTGTGGGATATTTTTAGTTCGTTAAAAACCTTTCTGTAAGTATCAGGATATCCTAAAAATACCAAGAAATTGCCAACAAAATTTTAATATTCCTTAAGCTTTTTAAAGAAACTGTGTACTGAATTTGGTACATCAGCTTTAGCATCCACCTGATCCAAATTCGGTCAACCTAAAACTGGAGACAGTAACTTCCTCCGAAACGCTGAAGCAATTTCATCACACTGCACATAGTAAGAACCCAGAAGACCATCGTGAAGGGAAATTGCTTGTGTATAATATAATCCGAAATGCGGGCTCCGTAAGGGGAAACTGGAGGGGGTTTTCTTTTCTGGGGACTCAGAAACATGTCAGGGAAGGCTTTCGATTGGGAACATCTCTCTCTTATAGAGATTCTGTGAAGGGAAACTGGAGGTAGGGCTCCCATACTGAGCACTCCGAAAGACATGTATCAGAAGACTCTGGAAACGGAGCCTGTCTTTCTGCAGGGGCTCCATAAAGGGAACCTGAAGGTATTCGAAAACAGAGGGATCGGCCAATATGTTTACTGGGCCGGAAGCTGTACTTGATATATTTTTGTGCTATGTATAACATAGAATATTTGTGGCCTTAAGTTGAGCTACAGCATTATATGAAGGCATTTGTGTTTTAATGGATACAAAGGGCTTATTAAAAAAGAGCCCACGTGCAACGGGCTTTTAAGGACTCGAACCCCTCAGATTCTATTCTAATCTAATCACAAAAAAAGGTTTATTGAAACTAAGAGAAGAAAACGTCTAAGTACCAAAGCCTTGCGGATCGTGGGGGTGCAATTCAAAGATGTCCAAGGAAGTCAGCAGGCGTTCTAAAGACCTGCGCGTCACTACTGGCTGTCTAGACCACACACTTCATAATATTCATGTAAATGAACATGGTTATAATTTTTAATAAGATTGCTTGAATGAAAGTTCGGTAGGATGTAAAATATGCAGTTATTTTGGGAATACTGCCTAGGATTTTAAGGCGGGAATTTTTTGTAATATCTTCCACTTGGCCGCCGTGGAATTTTATGTGAAGGTAGGATTAAGATATCTTAAAGGTATGGGCATATACTTGAGCCTGTTCCTACAGTGGCTCCTATTTGCTTGCAAAATTCAAGGGACGTCTTAAATAATGTTAAAAATATTGGAAAATATTATTAAAGATGATTATATTTCGAAAAAAATTTAACTGAATAATCGGAAGCACTAATATTTGAATACGTAGTTAATTTATTGGTGACCTACAAAACTTAACACATGAGGAAATGTGCCCAGCCCAAAAATTCTAGCTCTTTGGTGCCTTTTTTTTTTTTATTAAAACATAAGGCTTAAGGGAGGAAATGTATATATAAAATAGATGTACCCTTCAGCTTTCTCTACAACCATAGCTCGAAATATTTCGCGCAACGACAAATATTTATCCAGCTAAAATCCATGCAGATATAGGCTGTCATGTGAAATGTCAACTGCTGCTTTACAGTTCTTACACAAGCTGAATGCTTCGACAGTTTGGTAAAATTTTTTGATATTAAGTTTCAAGAGAGTTTGTTTAGCCTTGAGATCTGCCTTCTTCTCGGATATACGCAGCGTCGAACGGTAATCCTTTACCGACGTTTCGGGACAACGTATCGGGCCCATCTTCAAGGACCAAGAAGTCCAAGAAGAAGAAGAAGAAGAAGAATTCTTGGACTTCGTGACCCCTGATGGGACCGACACGTTGTCCCGAAACGTCGATAAAGGATTACCATTCGACGCTGCGTAATATCCCAGAGGAACGTAGATCTCATCAGCATCGCGGCGGAAGCCTCAAATAACTGACTGTTTAGCCTTCTTCTATTGTTACATGCAGATAGAAGGAGGGCGGAGAGAAATGTCTAACGTGCAAAAATCAGTGCCATTAGTGCCGTTATGTAGGCATGATGGTTACTGGAGGCCATTTCCTCAGAAGATAATGCTGCCTGAAGTTTAAACTGACCTCTCCGCTCTATCTTGTACAGGGGCCATGAATATGCGGATCTATATATCTGCACTCGCTCATACGCTTGTGAGTTGTGATTCTTAGCAAAGCAAACAGACGCCTACACTTTTCACCCAAGTATGTTCAATTTATGTCTGAGGGACAGGAGTCACATTTATATTAGCCCTACAACTGACATAGACAATCAATAAAAAATTTAATCGAAATCAGTTATTTTCCCTTTGTATGACGGAGGCCCCCACATAAAAATCTCGACCCCGCGACAGTTCTAATGCGTTTCGTGAGTTTTTCTGTCCCTTCAGGGAAGCGTCCTTAAAGTACCTCAGATTGGACCACGGTCGATTCCTGCGACATTCTTGCCAATTCGTCATTCACAAATGAACGGACGATTGAGCCATGTAATCTGAGGTGTTAAGACCATCAAGAACTAAATAATAAAATAATTGATAAATTAAAAACGACATCTGAATAAGACTGGAACTGAGCAGAAAACATATCGGCAGAAGGACTGTGGCCCCCCACGTCTCCATTATACCTTTATTAATGGACTTCATTCAATTAAAACCTAATGAAACGAATACTGTAGCTACAGTTAAGGCTACTGAGTGCTTTTACTGCCGATCCTAGTGGCCGTGCGGTTTAAGTCGTCGGCCTGCGGCCGCTCGCTTGCTGGGATTGTGGTTTCAAATCCTGCTGGCGGCATGGACGTCTGTTTCTTGTGAATGTTGTGTGTTGTCAGGTAGAGGTCTCTGCGACGGGCTGATCACTCATCCAGAGCAGTTCTACCCTGTGTATTGTGTCTGAGTGTGATCGCGAAGTTTCAATAATGAGGAGACCCTGGCCCACTAGGGGCTGTTGCACCATGGAGAAAGCATAAAATTTTACTAAATTCGTGACCTGAAATTTTGCTGTAAGAAATAAAGTTTATATGAAAGATGTTTGCTTTATCATGTCCCTCAATACGGTAGCTTTATCGCACAGAAAGCCTTCATCCTCCTCGATATCTCGTAACAGCTGCCATGTTCAGGGATAGGATAAAAGAGATAACATAGTTTTGCGACGTGTCCAGCATTATAACCTACGTAACACGTCAGTTCACTCTGTAGTCACTGTGGATGAAGTGCGGGTATCTGGAGACGATTTCGAGTGTCTTGATGGAGATGCATCACTCTTCACCGGAACTGTAGTAGTAGAAATAAATAGTTTTTGTGAATGGGAAAGCACATGTATCACCAATCAAGCAGACGTTGTGAGCGTCGAGTCTTTCGTTGCGCAAGCGCAGGACTTTCGTTTCGTATAAGAACAACATGGAGCTGGAAGGTGTAATTTCTTTTCCAGTGCTATAAGGTGTAAGCCATACGTTCTGCAAAGAAACCTTTATTTAAATGTCTAGGATGGAATGAAATATGTAATGGACCATAACAATTGAAATACTCTTTATTTTGTTCTCCTGCTTTAAGTGTTATTTAATGATGCTGTCAGCTGCTGATGTTACACAGTGTTGGTGATAAATGAAGGAATGATTATGGAGCATTGGTGGAATTATATCGAGAAGATAAAACCGCAGTGTTCGGTGATAACCTGTCCCAATTCCACATTTTTCTTCTGTTTTTAGAAGGGAAATAAAATGTAATTGTTTTAAAGGTAGCAAAAATTACCATAAAGATGTAGGCAACAATCTCCTCTGGAACGTCGGTATCCATCTGTGAGGCTACAAAGTGTAATGTCGCTAGAGTTAAAAATCCTTGAAATCACCACCATGTGTATATCGGTTATCATATTCTACTGTTCCTTATTTCTTTTGCTTCCTAAGCAATTGGGATGTCAAAGATTCACTTAGAGGCTGTAGGTCCATACAGGCACAGACGCAACCTACAACGAGAATAATAGGTAATAATAATAATAATAAGAAGAAGAAGAAGAAGAAGAAGAAGAATATAGGAGTACGTTTTCACTTCGTGTGCTACAACCTGACGTTTTTACCACTAACTTATAACTTCGCCATATACCCTTACACACTTCTTCTCCCAAAAACCTTACCATTATGGCCCGGTGCGAACTTGTGATATGATGGAGGCACTTGAAACTCATAATCTAAGACCTCTTAATGTTATGAGATAAAGCACAGAATAATACGGAAAGTTTGCTATCAGGTTTTATGTAAAGTTACTACATGATAGCCATAAGAAATATACATTCCTCTTTTCTTTAAAATAAGTAGGCAACAATTCTAGTTAGGAACTCACAAATCATAAATATAAATTTTCTAACCCTTTTGTATGAATCACGTTCATAGAGGTTACTAATATTACATACATTGTGTTAGAAATGATGAAATTACACCTGAAAATTTTTATCCGGGCGGATATGGTTCACAAAATATGTCATGATAAAGCAATTATCATTCCCATTTATTTTAACTCCACCTTACAAAGAAAATTATTCACAATCAGATGGGCAAAATATTTTCTTCCAAAACTTTGAAATTTATAAGCAGAACCTGGGACTACAATTCCATGGGTTCCGGTATATCACATTTGGAATTTTTGGCTGTGTGTTATAAATAAAAATGAAGCACAAAATTTCGGTTACGAAATCGGTTCCTGTCCTCAGAAAAATGCTTTGACCTAACTTCTGTGCTCAAAATTCTAGTGTAGATTTTCCTGTCGGAATCAGCTACTATGTGTCATATATACTGTTTCTTATGAGGACGGAAATCCACTCTTTCTGCCAAGTTTTGTATTTTAATTTTAACCCTTTAAAGACGAAGCGTATCTGTTTTATATAAGGAGTCAGTGCGTACCGCGCTGTAAACACTCTCCACCTCGGTTATAAAAACCAGTCTCTTAATGTTTTATAAGGCAACAGTTGCTGTTTGTTCTGAGATCCGTGCAAAACACATAAACGCAATGTGGGCACCACGTAGAATTTTTTAATGTTAAACCTGGTGGTATGTAAAGTTACCGCCAGGCTTTAAAAGGTTTACCGGGTAATGAACTAAGTCCAACAATGAATTATTCTATTGGTGCATTTCTTATGCCATCTCATGACAAAGCTGTGGGGCCCGCAAACCATCAACTGGTCTCGCCGAAAGACTGTAGCACAAGAATAAAATAAAATAAAATGAAATAAAATAAAATAAAATAAAATAAAATAAAATAAAATAAAATTGCAAGTTTCTCTCACAGTTAGCGCTTTTTACATGCGTTTTTATGCGGAAGGCAGAAATAATTGTTTGAAAATAATCTAGCCTATGTGAGTGGGGTACGCGATGGCGAAGTTGGTTAAGGCACTGACCTTCAAGTCGGAAGGTCGCGGGTTAGACTGCTTTTATTAAAATGTGTAAGAGAGAAAATGATGGTTGTTGTAGTGGTTTTACTATTAAAAATTTTTGTTATTGTAACAATGCTGAGATTACAGCGTGATTGGACAATGTACGTGTAGATAATAGACCTGATCTAAGGGATATTATTATGATTACTCTCAATAGCTACCAGAATAATATTCGGTAATAAAATTATATACAATATTTTAAGAAAGTTAAACTTATTACGCATCCCTTCCTGACTAGTCTTGTAGCAACAGAGACGTAGGGAAATTAGTCTGGCATAAATAATTATAAAGCAAAGAGCAGGGTTCAATGTAACTTAAGTATTTGCCCTCGCCTTTAAAGAATTAAATGGACTTGTCACGACTGGATGGAATTGGCAGAGTTGCAGGAAATATCTGAACCCTCGAAATGGAAAGAGAAGCAGCTCTTCTTGTCGCACGCAATTTATTCAAGTTGTATTTTAAGGTGTGATTTTATGTAAACACGAGTAACAATTTATGGAGGAAGGATAAGAAGTATATAGTGATAAAATAAACTATAGCATATTTTCATTTGTGACTGGAAACATTCCCAGCACACATTTTAATGGACGAAATGTTAATGAGAGTAGAAAAAGACACCAAGAGAAGAATTTTAACATTTTAAAATGTTATCCCGCTATGGGAAAATAAATACAAATGGGTCTACCCTACACTAAAATTCAAAACTTGCAAAAATTTTAGAAGAGTAAAATTAAAAAAAAACTGGGATACAAGTATACTCACGAGAATTCTCTGACGACCTAGGATGTCTACACGCACGCAATAAACCATCACAACAGCGCTTTAAATAACGTTGGGAACTTCACTTATTTGAGTAATAAAGTTTCATACAAAACCAGGAGAAGGTTGCAGAATAAGCATATCTGGCAAATTCTTCTACTGTGTTAAAAATATAATTCGGAAAGGAAAATCTCATAAAGGCTTAGAATTATGTAATATAAAATTATTATTCTCCTGTTTTAGCAGCTTTGTCATACGGAACAGAATCCTGGGTAAGGACTGACAGGGCTGTAAGTAGGTTACACGAAGAAAAACTATAAAACCTCAAAGCGGAATATTGGAACGTTCTGAAAATAGAAACTTCGCAAAGCAAAGTTTGTGAAATGAAGTATGCAACGAGTTGGACGTCAGTTATATGTGAACAAAAATAGGAATCCTTTGAGAGTGTTAAAAAATTGAGCACGTGGAATAAAGGGCCAATGGGGAAACGAAGGGTAAGAGACAGAATTTGCAAGGGCTCGGATGTGGAAAGATAGGTTGGTAGGCGAAGAGTGGGCGTAGATACAGGGGAATCACTTACGGGAGGTTAGAGATAAATGGAAACTTGGTCACAAGAAACCCACACAAGGTTGCTTAAATTCTTGGCCGAGTATGACGCTGTAACTGTGGGAAACTGATGAATTTGAAGAAGCAGTGACAGTAGAGAATGAAGACCACCATGCAGAACGTGGCCAAAGTCAACTTTGTGATCTGCGTATACCACATGAGAAAATAAGAGGTTTGTAATGTTAACTGGCTTCTTTGCTGAAGATTTAAGTTTTGTGAGGTATTACACCTTATCGTCCGGTGAGCAATTACCCAGCTTTCGAAAGTCAGTACTGCCTTCTTCTTCAAGGTCGATCAGCCGAATTTCTTGGACTGATTGTTCCTGAAGGTGAACCCGAGGATGAAGGCATTATTCTGAAACGTTACGAGGCGTAGATTGGTATTTAGTTGCCCACGTTTCAGGACAACCTACTGGTCACATCCTCAATGGTCAAGGAGTCCCAAACTGCGTGACCCTTGAGGATGGGACCCATAGGTTTTTTCTGAAACGTCGATAACTAACTACCAGTCTATGCTGTGCAACATTCTAGAAGTGCGGAAATCTCATTTACTCCGCGCCGGAAGCCTGAAGTCGTGGGTTACAAATGAGTGAAACGTGGGTAGGCATTTATGAAATGACAAGGTGTGACACTGTAACATAATCGAATCTTCAGTGACATATCTCCTAGAACTTCAAGTTCTACTTTCTGATGCTCAGATCCGTAACGGACTCACAACCGAAATATTTCACTGCTCTGTAAAGCTAATTCGGTGCAATGCCTAATGAAACTACGGACTCGTGACCAATTTCACAGAGATTATAAGAAATTAGAAAGGTGTACTGCGGCGAAATAGGCATCTTAAGCAGATGCAGTTGCCCATAGACCTGCTTTTTTTTTGCATTCTTGTTGATTCATTCAAGGTATAAACGGTTCTGCTGCATAGTTTATCGTGATATTTTGCTGCTTACGTAACACGACGCAAAAAATTATATTATTTTGTTAAATACAAATAACATGGAAAAAGGTTTAAATGAAAGTCACGGAAAATACTCAGATCTTCTTGAACATTACAACGTGTCGAATGATAATTTAGGACTTTTTGAACGATATTTTTTCCGTCATGTGCAGGTTTAAGCACTCAAAAAAGAGTCCGGCGCGTAGACGAATGGACCATAAAGAGAATAGGCTTTGAGTCGCAAATCACTATTTTTATCGTAAACCATTTTTGAGAAAAATAATAGGATTTTATTCGAAATTCGGAGAAATTATATAAAAAATTATGTAGATCTGCCCAAAAACATTTACAGCACGTGTCATTCTGAATTCCGTAAAAATCCTTGAGTAATTTTGTAACAAAAGCGTCAGGATAGGCGGACAGAATCTACTGCCTCATGAAGCCTACGAAGAAAACTGCAAGCATTACGGAGAAGTATATATTCATTCTCTTGAAAGAATTCCGTGGGATGTCAATTACACATGTAACTGGCTACCTCCGCTTGTGTTACATGGCACGTAACATATTCTTCCCTCGCGCGGTAGTAAATATGAAAGCTGAGGTCCGATAATTCACAAACATGTGCATACGCGTGTGTAAGGACAGCAAAAACTGTTCGGCTGACATTACAGCTGTGCAGAACGTAGTTTTACAGGTAGCACGTGCGACTAATAGTTTCTGCTCAGAAGTAGACAGAAAGGTGGGTAAATACATTTTCTCTTCTTACGTAATTTTATTTTAAATTTGTTACGATTGAATATGCACTTTAGTGTAATTTAAAGACACTAATTCAAAATTTGCGAGTATTTAAACTAAAATAACTTATGTTGCATATTTTAACATGAATTTACATTCTTATTCTGTCGTGTGAGATACCAGTTTTTACCTTATGAAAGACAGGTGGAAAGGGTTCCGAATTACTTTTAATGTTTTGAGACAGAAAATGTTGTCAGTTGTCAGATACACAACTTCGTATTGCAAATCCAAATTTGTTTCTCAAATGTAAGTGTAATCGTGAACATAAAAGTGTGTTTGTGTGCCGTGACATCTTTGGATTGTGCCTTAAAACTGTGTTTGTAAATTTTATTTTGTAATTTGTTAGATTAGGCGATGAAATATATATATATATATATATATACACTGCCAAAATACCTGCCATAATATTGCATAGCAGTTCTTATATCTACCGCTAGAAGTGGAAACGAGGAAAGTTCTGGCTTAGTGGCAGCCCGCCATCTGAGATTGAAATGTAGTACTAACAAGTAACTGCATTCTTCTACTTTAAAGTAAAAGTAGTCAGATATCTGCTGCCTCACTAGACTTACACTCTTGAATACACGAAGTGAGACTCAAGGCATAAAGTATTCAACATACCTACAGTCTGCATACAAACAATATTGCACGAAGTATTGTGTATTTAGTAGCACAACAGTTACGGATATGAAGAACAGTGCCCGAAGTATAATGTATTCAACAAGCTTGCAGTTTAGGATAAAAAGAATGAGGGCCAAAGGATAATTAATTCAATAGGCTTGTATTTTTTAATGCAAGTTTAAGGCTCAAAGGATCATGGATTAAACAGGCATGTAGTTCTCGATCTGAAGATTAAGGCCCAATCGATAATGAGGTCGACATACGTGCTCTCTGGGATATAACGTAATGAATTCAACACGCGTGAAGTTTCGGATATGCAGATTAAGTTTCAAATCGTACTGAATTCAGAAAGACAAAATTACTGTTACCGAATTCGGAGTTAATGTGTAGCTTTTCTGTTTTGTATCCGGAGGTTTCTGATTCCAAACATCTGCACAAAAAAGGGAGACATAGACTGAAATTTTTTAGGTTATCTCCAGTTCCTCCAGAAGAGTGCCCATGTAATATTCCAAATTAGTCCATGAATCCTCCATTCGACATCCTGCCCGGTTCTCCATTACTAACCATTTTTGTCAGTCAACGCTATTTAATCACAGCTGTTGGAAATATTGTTTATTTTTAATGAATTTAATTTTACATATTTAACCTCACAATGGGTAGCTCGGTGTTGTCAGGACTCGGTTTCAATTCCAGGCCAGTCTATTTGGTGTTTGTGACAGACAAAGTAGAACTGGGACAAGTTTTTCTCCGAGCATTCCGCTATTCCCCTGTGAACTTTACTGCACGGGGGTTCCTTTTGTTCACTTATCTATCACCGACGCTGTATAATCATAGAAAATGACAGCACCGGAGATAACACACACTGAGGAACTCAGAATTTCAGCGCCGAGTGACTGAATGACAGTGAAAGCAAACGGGAAAGGGTGCAGAAGAAAGTGACCGTGGTCTAAGTTAAGATATTATCCAAGCATATTTCTAGGAAAGATGAGGAAACAAAGAGGATACTTTGTCCAAAGTAGTTGGTATGCCGACCTAGATTAAAACCTAGTACCTTCATAACACAAGTCCTTACCGTCAACGCTTGAGTTGGCTTAAACAATGAGAGTGTTGTTAAGTAAGTCACAAATAAATACATGATGTAAAAAATTGTAAGAAAAGGGAGTGAATCGGGCTTTGATTAACCATAACGTACTCAGTGGTAAGTAAATTTATATATGCTGCCGTAACCTTTAAAATAGCGTATACATATTGTGAACAGAGTGCAGTTACGCCCTTCCTAAGATTCGTACAAAAACAGTGATTATTTTTGTAACAAAATAACTGGTTGTTCCTTACAACGAAAGGGGTCTGTATTTTCTGCGAGGTAGGAACTCAAGTTTTATATGATGGAGAGTTAGATGAATTACCAGCTGTAGGGCAAATGCTGGGCTGGTGTAAAAGTTCCACGTTGCATTGCAAGCTTCTCATGTAGCCCTGCCAAAAGTAACTTCAAATCCTCCAAATCAAAAATTCAACAACGTTCAATATTCAAATCAAATGCTTATTTTTATTTTTTTTCATAATTATTACTGTAATAATACTGAGACAAACACTATGATCATCAACATATCAAGAGTGTTGAACTTCGTGCCTGATTGATCAGAATACGTGCTTTATCGTCGGGAGGTCCGGGGTTCGAATATCAACTTGAAAGAGGCTATCCCGTCTCAGCATTCGCCCAAGGCAAGTACTGACAAATTTGATTGCCATAAGGTATACCAATTCACGAATTATCATTTTTCATGCCTCTAGTTGCACAGTCCCGCTAGTATCTTCCAGTCTTTATTCTATATAGCCTCTGGTCGTGTCAGCGAATCGTTACACGGCCTACGAGGCAAGTAAGGCTGCAGAGTCGCACTTCAGTTACATTACACACAAACCTCTCGGTCTGCCTTTCAAAGTACTAGAGGCACTTTCCAGTGCAGTACGAACAGTACTTCAGAGTCCAAAGCTGGCTACTTGTGAGCATCTTGAAGAGATATCAGCTATATGGAAGTCCAGCTCACCGAATGGGAAAGATGACGAGATTATTGAAACAGCATCTCCACCCACACACAGAGACATAGCACTTGAGGAACATATTGAAACTGGAGATTATGCACTTAACATTCAATAAAACCGTAACAAAAAGTTTAGTGTTTCATGAATAAGAATCTTCATGGATACAATTTTTAACTCAGATTCTCAAATAGATTGTATAGACTACCATTCGCCCTGGTTTGAGATTTTATAGAAGTATCTTTCTTGAAAGATGTATATTGTGTGTTTAAAAGGAAGTGTGGTAATTCAGGGGCTGAAAATTCTACTGACAAGTAGAGTGTTTGACTGAAGGAACTCATCCAAATATATAACAAACACAGTATTAACAGAGCCCGAAGAATCAACACGGCTAAGGCCAACGCCATCTTTGGACACGAACCTGAGCCTTCTAAGTCCGTCTCCCATTCTCACAGTCTCTTTGCTTTAAGTACTCATGTTATGTTCAATATCTTTTTCACTTTACCAAGTGTACGTTTCTCAAGAGGTTTATATATCAAAATTCTGTACGTTTTTATCTCCTCTATCTTGAACACATTTCCAAAATACCTGTTTCCTCGAATTCGCTGTCCTGAGAATACCAAGTGACCTGCATATCTCATCAAGTGCCGTGGTATGTAATATCGTAAATTTCTCACACCTTCACTTGTAAATTGTGATATAAACTGTAGGAACCAAAATGCTTGAAAACGACTCTAGCAAATCAAGACTGAATGTTTGCAGAAATCATTGTTGTGCCATTTACTGTCTAAAGATATGAAGTTTGAACTGTTCAGAACTACAATTTTACCTGTTTTATATGGTTCTATAACTTGGTTTCTTATATTAAAGAAAGAATACGGATTTAGGGTGTTTGAGAATGAGGTACTAAGGAAGACATTTGGGCCTAAGAGAGGACTTAAAAGGAAGACTGAAAAAACTGCGTAATGAATAATTTTATGAATTATACTTCTCACCAAATCATATTAGGGTAATAAAATCAAGGACGAAAATATGGGCGGAGCACGTGACACGTACGGAGAAGGACAGAAGTTCATGCAGAATTTTGGTGGCGAAACCTGAAGGAAAGAGACCACTTAGAACACCTAGAAATAGATGAGGGGATAATATTAATATTTAACATTAGGCATTCGGATATGTTGTCTTGCTAATAAAGCGGTACTTAATGACCATCAGCAAACTTTTGCTGATGGTATATAAGTTTATCTTCTTAGTTAGGCAAGGTGTTTCAACCAAATATAATAATTTTTAAATTTTAAATTGTAAGACCGAAATCTCAGTCAGTTGATACACAGTTTGTTAAATATTTGTAATATAGTACATTTTATATTACTCGTTTGCTAAAGGCGACTATATTTCATGGAAACTTGTTGCGTAACTAAGAATATAAACTAATGTACTATCAATAAAGTTGTGTTGTAGGTGTTCAAATACCACTTTAATATTAAAATCAGTCTTAAAAATTAGGCTCAGATGACCTGAAGTATTTTAATTTGGCTCAGGACAGAAACTGGTGGCAGGCCGCTGTGAAAACGGCAATGAAACTTCTTTTTCCACAAGCTGTGGAAAATTTCTCGACTACTTACATATTTAAATAGCTTCTCAAGAATGACGCAGCTACATGGAGTTATTTCCTTAATTAATATAACCTTATTACTTGTTTTAAAATACCTTACTTCTCATTTACGTTCTTCTGTCAAAAACAAGGAAAGATGTGTAATATTCAAAATAAAGAATTGACAAAATAGTTGTTTTCTATACTTTGTCTTAAATTCTTAAATTTGAAGAAATGCTAACCGCTTTTCAAAGTAATCAGTAGTAAGTACTGAGGGTTTTAATCTTATAATTTCAATATAAAATTCATTCATTTTGTACGACTTTCCTTGTGTTTTATTTTCTAAATCAATGGTGGGTTTCGATCAAATTTAGTACTGAGGTCACAGTGCAATTTTCAGTTCGTTTCTTATCAGCCGACACTCAAGTTATTTTACCGAGTTCCTCAGAAACGGCTCGTCGTAGAAAAATATTACTACTGAATTAAATGTTTCCTTCGACGTTTCTGGCCTTCATTTAAGCATTTTTACGGTCTAATGCATTCCGCGTATGCAAAAGAATATTAAAAAATGGATCCGTAATCTTACGTCTTGTGGTACGTTTTTGGGAATTAATCTGCAACATTGTCACTCAAGTCATTAATATTTTGCACGAATTTTTCCGTCGTTAACACGGTTAAAATTCACAGCTTTTCGAAAGAAACGTCTTCCATCCTCAGGCGATAACCACTAAACCCAAGAAACACAAGCTATTTAAGACATACAAAAACACTAGTCACCAACAGAATGCACAAAGATAATTTTGTGCATTTTGTTTTTGACTAGGGTTTTTGTATAATATAGTGCACGGACATGGAACGCATTAAATTAGTTAAGACATATGTCTTAGCTAGCTTGTCAAGAACTGCTATGTTGCAATTGCAAAATTATATTTTTCTCTCTCTTTAGCAATATTAGTATCCACAATAAATGAACATCAAGGCTAATATTTATGTAAAGACACGAACAAATTGTTTAGAACGTACACGTAAGCTCATTCCAAATGGAATAAAGCTTTGCCATAATTCGCCTGCAGTGGTCATTACAACATGAAATTGTACTGTCAGTCAGTACCGAAGAAATTTCGTAGCGCAGAAATCAAAGCTTCCAAGAGGGTGAAGGTAACAGTGTTAAACCTACAATCTTACGGAAAGATAGACCAAGTTAATTAAGTTTGTCCGTAATTTGAAGAGGCGGTGTACGTTTAAAGGCGCTTCAAATGAATGGGTGTTAGCACCTCTGGGAATATCAGAACGGCTAAAGGGATTATTGTACTGGAAACTTTGCACTAGCATATTCTACAAATGAAACTGCAAGAAGGGAAACTTAAGATTAAGTTATGTTCAGGCGTATGGGTTTTGCGAAGTTTATTGAGGAATTCCTCCAGCATCGGCCTTCATGTGTACGGGAATTAACACCAGTAAAAACAGATGCCTGCATTACTGTTATTGCGGGAAAGTCCATCTCAGTCCTTCTGTCCGCAGACTTCCTCCAAGAAACTAGCGAAATGGTTCCGTTGAAATAGTAAAGGATGTCCTGAAGAAAAAAGCATGTGTCTTTTGCCTGCTGGGTTCCTATTCCAACAGTACTCTAATTTCTAAACACAGTACAACCAATTTTGTGAATTTCAGGCTTCCGCCGCAGTGTAATAACGTCTGTGCTCTTTTGGAATTTTACGCAGCGTAGATTGGTACGTTGAGTAAAATCTCAGAAGAGCGCAGATCTTAAATTTTGTGAACATTAATGTTGGAACAGACCCACTACACGCTTCATGTTTCAGTACCATTGTTATGTATTAAAATACACATAGGCTACATGTCACACACACATTTATGTGTGTGTGTGTGTGTGTGTCTTTAACTTAAATTGCTACTGGGGGAATTTCTTATCCACGTGCTTCGGTTTCCTCTGGTAAGTGTCACTTCACCATTGCACCACTCTCATATTTAGTCCACCTACCGTCGATGCTACGTAAGCTTAGTGATCGACAGGTTCTTGGACATAAAACAATACAAAACCTTATGACGTCAGCTGCAATTCTACAATTCACAGTACCTCAAACACAGTTTAAATTTACCAAGTACGTGAATGTAGGTAATCGGGTGCAATTTGCCTGTTCCATAAAATCTGAGTTCCTCACGACGGTGACTATTACTGAAATTTCTGGGGAAGGTACTGCCTCGGCCCTGAAATTTCACCTAGCAAGTCCCTCTGATATATCCGTGTATTTGTACCAGACTGCACAGCTTTACGTTCCAGAACAAAGTGATATTTTATCAGTACTTTTCAAACAAGTATACGAGTATATTAAAATTCAGAACTTTGGTGCAATGTATATTCAGTAATAAGATTGTGTGCATAAATTATACTCATAGGACCGATGTGAGATCAGATTGGGTAGCGAATAAAGAGAGAAAAAAGAGGGAAATACATTTCTAGTTGCAAGGCATGAATATATGACACACTGATTTAATCATTTATTTATGGATAAAAATGGGCCAAGAACTTCTGTGTAAGGCGATAGGAAAGTACATAAAAACTGTAAAGAGAAATGTCAGATATATATTGTTCTACCAACTCGTACACTAAGAAATTATATATATTACATATAATGAGTCATATAACAGATCCCAACGTGTTTCGATCTATATCGATGTTGGTGGAAAAATATATATTTAATTCATACTTACACGGTATGGAAAACTACAAGAAATGTCAGAATTCTCTTAAAAGACGGGCTGAAGTTGCGGCAGGTGTACAGTTATAATCCTTGGATATGTGTGGATGACAATGAATAATTTATGTTGAATTTAACATGACAAAGTAGAAGCTGGCGAACAAGGTCTGATGAGATGAAAACCCTGCAGCTTGAAGTACGCGCCTCCGTGTAGGGGTAAAAGTGCCGCTACGGCTGCTGTGTTGTTGCTAATAACCTTATCATTATAAACATGTGGCAAATTTCCATAAAGCCAGGTCACACGGGTTTTGGCTAAGGCAAATTTCAATTTCATGTTGTATTTGATAAAAGTTTTGTAATATTGTTGCAGTAAGAAATTGTAATTTGTTGCGGGGATGATGGCTTGTCTTACATTATTACGGCAAATATCAAATCCACGGAGCACAGCCCTTCTTGAAATGTCATTTGCTCCTCAGGTTGTTAAGAAACTCGCCGCTTTTATTGAGGAGATATTTCATTGCCTTATATACCACAGTTCGCTACTTGTCCCTATCCTGAGACAGATAAATACATTCCCTCTTCTTATCATAGTTTTTAAGATTCGTTTTAATATCATCCTCCCACCTAAGCCTAGGTCTAACCAAGCAGACTCTTTCCTTCAAGATTTCGTAACAGAAATGTAGTCAAGTAGCATCTTTCCTTCAGGATTTCTGATAGGAAATATGTATACGTCCCCCCGCG
>BLKM01002804.1:327352-366142 GCA_013340265.1 Coptotermes formosanus | reverse complement strand
TCTCACCCAGCTGACTCTTTCCATCAATATTTCCTAACATAAATGTAGTCATGTATCATATTTCCTTAATGATTTCTTTTAGGAAATATTTATACGTCCCCCCACTCCCCCCCCCCCCCCGCATGTTATTGAATAAAACAGGAACAGCCGAATAGCCTTTGTCTTATGTTCCGACTCCATACGCACGTATGGTACACTAAACTAATGTACAGTTTAGTGTACCATACGCAAGTGCGGTAAACTAAACTAATGTACATATAGTGTATATGCATATGCATTAGTTTAATGTGCCATACGTGCATATGATACACTAAATTAATGTACATATATACGCATATGCGTATAAAGATAATGAATTGTTTTGTGTAGGTCTGTTGCTGTTTATTTGATATGTTTTTCACCGTACATGTTTTACACATTTTAAGATAGACCAACAAGTACGCACACTGTTTACAGTTATGTATTTGTGTCAATGTCACCCCTACATGTTTCGGTCGTCAAGCCACCATCATCAGGGGCACCAAAGGTAGCAGGTTCCGTTCTGCATCTTGCGTCTGGTATTTGTGGTATTTATTACAGTCGTCGTCTTTTTAAGTGTTAAGGTGTAAAATATTTCCGTGCAATATACTTAAACATGTTTACATTCCGTCTACATATAAAATGATTTATGCTAAATTCCAGTGGTTTATTACCTCTTTATAACAGGTCAGGCAGCATATAGTTTTCCAATGCATTAAAGTAACTGTTTTAACTTTTTAAAGCCTAGCGGTAACTTTACTTATCACCAAGTTTAATATTCAAAAATTCTACGTGGTGCCCACATTGCGTTTATGTGCTTTGTGTGGATCTCAGAACAAACAGCGACTTTCGCCTTATACAGCATTAACTGATTGGTTTTTATAACCGAGGTGGAAAGTGTTTACTGCGCGGTACGTACCGAGTCCTTATATAAAACAGAAAGGCTTCGTCTTTAAAGGGTTAATTCATAATACTTTTCCGCCTAAATACGTAGACTGCTTTAGTTTGTGACACAGCGCCATACATAAGAGTCCCTGTGTTGTGACAACCTTACTCGCGTTTCACATACGGCTGTTTTTAGATTAGTTAGTAGGACGCGTGGAAGAGCGTGTAGCCAGTTGCAGCTGAGAAAACACCGCATGGTAGGTCGGGATATTAAAAATTAAGGAAAGAGTAAATGACGAGAAGGGTCTAGTAAATGTTTTCGTGTTAAAGAGGTGATCAGTGCTGAGAAACTGGAGACCAAAAGAAACGCAGTCTATAGTCTGCTGAGAAGACACTTCGACAGTCTGCTTTGTTGTGCTTAAAGTAGCAATTATTTGTCTTTTTAATTCCTGATTTTTCATCAAAAGATTTGTTCATACACTCCCATGTTAATATAGAGGTTACTGTGTTGAGACCAGGGCTGTGGAGTCGGAGACGGTGTCGGAAGGAATTTTAGTTGGAGTCGGAGTCGGTAAAAATGTACCGACTCCGACTCAGACCTCAGTCTAAAATCTTAACTAGATACTCCAAATCCAGTGCCTTGATAGCAAAAATAACCATTAGACTTATACTTAAATATAGGTTATAAGTCAAAAAATTAGCCTGATGATTCACGTGGTGGCGATGAAATGTCTTATAGGTTTACCGTTATTAATACATATTGAGCTTTTATGAAGGCGTCGGAGTTTTAAAAATCGAGGAGTCGGATTCGGAGCTTTTGTGTACCGACTGCACAGCCCTGGTTGAGACTCTACAATTTCTTTAACTACCAATAAAGACACGACATTTCTTTCATTAGTGCCCATGAGGCCAATAAGGGCCAATATTTCTAGGGGATACACTTCATGCATAATATCCGGAGGTTTAAAACGTGTCTAGGAATTTTTGTTCTTATAAGGGGGACTGAGATTTTAACTTGAAACTAATGTGTGGCCTGTTTTCAATGATTATGGATACCCCTTCTTGAGGGTTAATGGACATCGTGGGCACATAACACATCAAGTTTATGTTGGCGAGTGTCCCTTGCGCGAGGACTGCTACGCCATGACAGTGGTGGTCATATTTTAGAGATGCAGGAAGGGCTTGCGGAGGAGTTGGCTTCCTTAATGGCTTAATAGGGTTGAGTTGGACATTTGAAGGTTGTAGATTCTGGTGTCAGAAAATTAATTCCCTTGCAGCCACGTGCACAAGCAAAGGGATTTCAGAAAATTTCTTTCAGTATTAAGGCTCGTGTCACAAAAGTAAATGGAATTTGTTGAGACCATGTTATGTGTCCTACATGCATGTAAGGGCGCTGTTCATGATGCAGATATCCTTATGGAGTTTGATACCAGAAGATTTATGCTGTAAATATGCCACTTAATAAAAAGACCTAATTATTCTAAAGGTTTTGACGATGATGTATAATATTGTGTGGTGATGTGTTTATGGACTTTATCCATCGTCCGAAGAGCAAATTATTAATATTTTAAAATCATAACGTTTCGAAAGTTGGCTGTGCTTCAGTCCTCAGGTGAATGAAGGGGGAGAAGAGAAGAACACGGGCCCCTTAGACGGAGCTAGCCTGCAGCTCTGTCTAAGGGTCCCAACAGTGTGGGTGTTCTTCTCTTCTCCCCCTCCATTCACCGGAGAATGGAAGCAGAACCAGCTTCCGAAACGTTGTGATTTTAATATTTTTAATATTTTTCTCCTCGGACGATGGATATAGTCCATAAACATATCACCACACAAGACCTAAATATGTTCCAAAATATGTTTTAAGATTTATTGGGTAGATCATAAAACGCTCAGAAGGAAATATTGTAATCGCTGATAAGACCAACATCCAACGGTGTTAATATTTTATTCTGTTTACAGTTGAATCAGTTATCAACCCACCACATGTACAAACCCATGATAATCCCCACGGAACCGCTGAAAATTATTTCCAGCTCCACTTTTCCATACATTTATCCAGTGGCATCTTTGGACTCTACATATCTCCTCAACGTCTGACAAGCGATATTTACGTAAACTTCTTGCAAGATGAAAGGCCATCTCTCTCGGAGGAGGTTCCTTTACGAAGAGATGTTACATATAGCTCGACTAGTAGCATTACGAATAAATGTTACATATAGCTGTACTAGTAGTATTAGGAAGCAAACCGTCATTTCCTTCGGATCGCCACACAGTATCGGAATCAAAAATTCCCTAATCCATGGATCAGTTGTGGCGGTGAAGACAATTGGCCACCACGATCACCGGCTGTGAACCCATTACATTACCATGTGTGGTGTTACGTGAAATGTGTGATGGTATACAAGGTGAAGATCGAATTCTCATTGCTGCAAGACACATAAATAACGCTGCAGTTCTTCGTACGTATGCATCTTCCCAGGTCGCAGGGGTCAGAAGACTTATTAAAGTAGACGGCCATTTTGAAAATTTGCCAGAAGTAATAAACTATATAACTTTAAAGTTAATGAATACCCCAACAAACGGAAAAAGTCCTTTTTTTTCTATTTACAGTAAATACAAATAGCTTCTAACCCAATAGGGAACAGATCCATACGTAATGTGCACGATACTTCTGTCTCAGAATTACCCACGGTATCATAACGTTCGCTATTGACCCTAAGTCCTGTAACATCCCCTGTACTAGAATCTCGAATAATAAAACAAAATGTTTTGGTTCCCTTTGTGGCGGCTTAACAAAAGTATTTTGCGGTGCTTCTCGTGAAATTCATCTCTGCAGCTCCAGTTCTGGATCCTTTCTTAACCCTTTATTTTGTAGGTATTTTCACACAGCGTATTATTTTCTAGAAAACAGCAGTCATATTCCAAAAAGGGCTTCATTAATGTACGAACATGAAAAGCAATACTTTATTGTCCACTTCGCCAACTTTATGTTGGCTTCAGTGTAATTCTGTATACTGTCCTACCTTTGGTGCAATAACGGCATGTTAAATTAAAGCTATCCATGAAGTAATGCTCTACTGGAAATTAGTTAACTTTGACATGAACTGTAAGTACAAAACTTTAATGTCTAAATACGCTCACAAACAATACTAATCTCTGCTTAACGTTTCAGCCATCGTGCTTTCTGTAATTCCCGTGACAGAATTCCTTCAGAATAGTGATATTCGGTTGTGTGTGCCTATCCGTTTGCATTTCTGATTCAGTAGGCCTTTCAGAGTAATTTGTTAATTGTTCGCTGATGATCGCAAAGCACGTGGTAATTTCTGCTCAAAGCAGCGTATCTATGTCCAATTATGAGAAGTTCTAAGCTTTCGCTTTCCGATCATATTTAATGCACAGTGGTTCCTCTGTTCTCTTCGCTAACACTGAAAACATTCTTCAGTTCGCCTATAGAGTATACTTATACGTTTCATGCGATACTGACATGCACCTGTTATACTGTAATAATAAAGATAATCATGACGAAGGTGCCTGGAAGTTAATGATGTAAACTTTAAAAGAGTGCATGAATTAAGAAGTAGAGCAAATGGAAGAAACAAATAAAATGGACCATAAAAATGAATGAAGAAAAGCCTTAAATCAGAGGAAAAGAAACCAACCCTGAAATTATTAAAACGTACTCTTTAAACGTTGTTTTGCTTCCTTGGTTTTCGAATTGGTTTTCCTTTTCTTTACGACCGCATCTGGAAATAAGAAAAACGGGCTCCAGAGTGAGTACTATTTCGAAGAAAAACCTCGGTGTATAAACACAAGGGCACACAGACGAAAACGAAAGCGCCGGGAAGGAGGGGCAGGATCTATTTTCAAGTTGATGATTTACGACACAAATAATAACAGCCTTTTCGTCTTTCTCCTTCCACCAACAGATAGGTTTTTACGACTTTTGTGCGTTTTAATATGTATACTATGTGCGTATACGAGTCACAAACCCAGTCCCCTCCCCCTAGCTGCATAGACGCACCCATTAATGTCCATAATATCGCTCCGCGTTGTATTACTCGTAAACGAAACTCGGAACCTTGTTTTATAGGTTCTGCTTGTCGTTTCTGTTGAATTCGACGTGGTTATATTATCAGGACTTGGCTATAAAATATACCATTATTCTCTCTAAATACCACCTCTTCCTTCAATGCCATATCTCTTCTAGCAAGTGCCACTGCTTGTACTCTACTGCAAGGTGAAGTGAAAGCATTAAAGATGGGTTTGCCTTAGAGTAAGGCGTCATCATAAGTGCCACATTATAGTATTCAGATAAGATGGCGGGTTGATTTTGTTGCCTCTTAGTAAGACTGTCACCAAACATTGCCAGCCATTCTTAGATAATCCTAACATCCAAATTTTCGCGTTTAAATTTCGAATTTTTAAAAATTCAGTCTTAGAGGGTTTTGTTGCGTGGTGGTGATGCCTTACTCTGTTGGCTTGAATTAAAATACTCTGAACCGTTGCACAGACAAGCTACAGATTTAGTTTATACGTCATTGTAATTATTCAAAAAAAAACAGGCACAAAACCTTAGGCCTATGTTACAAGTTCCTAAGACTCGTTATTGGTATATAGAGAGAGGTTATCCTTTAAAAATTATTTCTTAGTGTAATACGTTTACAGAAATTTAAAAAACGTATCGGCCGAAAATACCTAGGCGCTCATCTAGTTAATAATTCATATAAAAATGGAAGTATTGGAATATCCCGTAACTACATGTTCATATCACAGAGAACTTGGATTTAATTTCCTTCACTTACCCAAATTTCAAAATTTTATATTAAAATGACTACCTGTATAAAGTGTTTATTACGTTTTGTAACATTACTCATTATGGCAGTAAATTTCTAGAGGAAGTTTGCATATTTTTCGTGAAAAATGACTTGTTTATTAAAGCGAAATGAAGGAAAATAATATTATTTATTGTAACTTGAATCATAATTGTCGAAGGACACGCCACATTGTTCGGTGCTTGTAGATACATTTTACTCGGAGGCATAAATTTTATCTCAATCACCTAAAAGCTTGGATCTCAGAATAGTCTAAAGGGACACTGTACTCACAAGGAAGATGGGTGTTTGGGGTAAATGTTTTATTGGAAGTTGTGCTACAAGGTGCTCTAATGAGTGAAGAAACCTTGCTGTATCATTTTGATCTCTACAAATAGCTGTTCTCATAAAGAATTTCATCGCCTGGAAATTTAAGATTCCGGAGTATAAAACACGTGTTTATATATCCAAGCACTTAAAATTTTCTACCAGAAGACTTTAATTTTCATTTAAAGACGCTGGAAACCCGCTAATTCATAAGACTTTTTGTCAGTTTCTAAGATTATGCAGTAAATATTTGTGGCCGGGAATGAAGCAGAAAACGAAATGATGGGGTAAAGGTAAAATGACGGGATGTGAATTAATAAGCCACCAGTCAGCCCACATAAGAAGCTAAAGGATATTATCATGGGTTAAATATTTCGAGCACAGAGAAAAATACGTGGAAAAATGATCAACCGAACACTTGTTTCAGCTTTAATATCAAACATAAAAGTATATGCGATTTCTCACACACCTGAAGCTGGTCCTCTCTTAGTGAAAGCCACGTTGAACAAATTTCCTGTCAGTTTATTAATTTGTCCGCTTTGTAATCTCTCTTCAGGTTGAATGTTGTTCAGGTCTAGAAACTGGAGGGGTTTGAAAGCTATCACGCTTTTGTGATTTTGCAAGTAATACAATCTATTTTCACAGTGGATGGACAGCCTCTGTGTATCCGTACTCATGAATCTGCATCACTAGTCACAAGCCAGTGCTGCGATCTGTTGGATGGATTATACAGTACATTCACATAGCGGGAATAATTGGAAGTTTTCCATGTCCCATTTCCAAATTCTGATGAAATATTGTTGCATTGAGGCCTGCTTACTAAGTGGCGTTAAACACTGAAATTAATGTGTACCCTACTGTAAATAAACGACGCATAATGTGTGGAATACACTTTTCATTTTGATGTTGATTCTGCTTCGATATTTCGTGACCGTACGGAAGTGCTGAAGTTTCGGAACACTACAATAATATCTCCATTATCATGATCGAAATTAGTGTGGGATTATGAAGCTGGATTAGATGTGTAGGCCAATGGGAGGGGGAGAGTAGCTGGGACGTGGTCCTGGCCAGTAGGAGACAGACTGCGTCCTCAACTTGAACACCTCAACCCTGAAGATGGAGGCAGACTTTTTCTTCGAACTGTAAACAACATGGCCCATTTTAACACCTTATCGACATCCATAAAATAGTATCAAGGTATACTTCTAATATCCGTTAAAATCTAAAATTGATAATAATTTACCAATCAGTTAATAATGCAAATAAAATCATTATAGTGATCTGTTTTTAAAAATGCTGATAGTCGACCAGCTGGCTAAACAATTTTTTGCCTTTTATAGAACACGACGTTTCATAGCTAGTTCACACGAGATCCTCTTACGGTCTGTCACTACGGAGATCAAGGTTCGATGCCAGTCTAATATTGTGAGACCGGACGGGATGAGTGAAGTTGTAGTGGGACAGGTTTCTCTCCGAGTACGTTTGTTTTCCCTGTCAGTGCCATTCCACCAGTTCTCAGTGATCACACTTCATTCACCCTCCACCCACAATAAAAATCTTCGAAATTGACAGCATCGTTAAATAGAACACTTAAACGGGACAGGGCACTTGCGTAGAGCTTAACACTAAGGCTCATTCGGATTTATTGAATGCTTATTTTAACACACAATTTAAGACTTTGTCTTATCTTAGCTACAGATTTATAATTGATACCCCTTATTTGCCATAGATCTTGTTTTGTGGTCAATGGCGAAATCTCTTTTAAGTCTCATCAACTATTACCTCATACAGAACGAAATATGTCTCAGCTACACTGTTTCCTTGATATCTGCTAGGAAAAAAATGTCAGGCTGAATAAACCATTAAAAAGCTACTTCTTCAGCTTCATTTTCTACCTCACATAGAAGACAACTCTGTCAGTTATGAAAACTATTTCTTCAGCCTCACCTCATATCACACAAAGAACGCTGTCTGTCTGAAATATGATGGAAAATCGAGACGAGAAATCATAAACGTACCTACGTCTTTATATAAAGAGTCTGCTACTTTTCTTCAATTTTAAACGAAATTGAAAAATGTCGAGTGGTTTGACTAAAAATTCAAATACAAAATTTCCAGAAAGTCTGTCAGATGGGAGTCTCTCTTAGGCACGTGTAAAGACACACGAATGATTCGTTCGTGGAATACGAATGCGCCTGCATAGGAGATTTTATCCTGAGCTACTTGGTTGTTGAGGACACCCTCATAAACTATTTCCGTAACGTCCCTTTAACAATATGTTCCCATCCATGCTAGATCTCTCGAGTTACGTTGTCCTTATGGTTTTCCCACCAACTGTTTTACGAATTTTATTTCCCGCATGACTGCAATGTAAACAGCTCATTATCATTTATACAATTATATTATTATCATCTGTTGAAGGGTACAAATTATAAGGTCCAAATTCCTGTTATTTTCTCTCTCGTAAATCTCAAATTCTCCTCAATGCTCTGTTCTCAATCGCCCTCAATTCACGCTGCTTTCCTTAGGCATAGAAAACAAACGGACTATAACATTTCAAGAATTATGAGCTCTTAGTGCAGATGACTTTTTCTGTCTTTAAAAATAAATTCCATTATTTTGATGGTAGACAAAATGTATTGGGACATAGCTCTTGCATTAGCTCCATGCTCATTAAAGTTTTAAGGACGTGCCGTAAAGAATCCTAACGTCGTGTAGCTACAAACTGGGGGAGATTGCATTATTCAACACATTCTTTTGACAGGGATCGAAGATCAGAAAATCGCTCAATTAGAATTGAGTCGGCGCATGTTTGAGCCCTTCTTCTTCTTCATTACTTTCGGTCTTTCTGACGAAAGCGCGTATAGCATCCATTCTGTGCTCTCCAGATAAAAGAATCTCGAAGAAGAATGCGAAAGATATTCGTTTTCTACAGAACACCAATTTAAACACTGGGAGTGTACAAGTATGTCAAAATTTCAATCAAGCACTTTAATTCAAATGTAAAGGCAAAGTTACCCCAGTCATTAAGCAAAGGAGAGTGGAAGTATAGCTCCAGACATTCTTGATCTCGACTCTAGATGGAAGTGAGTGGTTAGTTTCACCCCTGGACACTTAACACCCTACGAAATAACTCCCGTTTTACATTCCATCGGAGGTTCTGCTGGGTTCAGAGTCGGGCTGCACACGATGTAGAAGAGATATATTTCTACTGAAAGGAATCTAGTTCTGGTTCTCAGTTTTCGAGCCTGTTTCTTAATCAGTATACAGACTGAGCTATTCAAGCCCTCTTTTAGGCCACGGTGACGATCATGCGTATCACCTCTACACGTATGAATAGCTCAAATTTGCAGACACACTTTTTTTCCGATTTCCTGTGATTCTCAAAGTAACAACTTTAATACATTTTTCCTTATTATGTAGACTGAATATTTACTGTAAAATATGTACTTAATTTCAGTAAATTATCTAGATAAAATTCAGGCTTCAGAGTGTTAGAGGGGCTCGCCTTATGGCTAAATGTAAATTTACGTAAAATTTTCGCCACAAATATTTACTACAGACTGTCATCAATAAACATCTTAACAAACAATTTTGCTTTATCTGCTGTGTTGTGCCTCATAGAGAAGCGGACGTTACTGGTTTACCTAACAAACGCCGTGAAACAGAGTCTTTATTGGGCAGTTAAGAGTTGTCCTTCAGATAGTAAAGTAATTCCCCGAACCCTATCTAACTTCATTGCTCTTTACGATAGTCATAACAGTCTCTCACTGCTCCATATCCCGAGCCAAGTCAAGTCATTCACAACCTCTCATCTTTTTTATATAAAATTAAATCTACATTTTCCCCAAAGCCGCACCTCCGTCTCAATAACTTCTTGTTTCTTTCAGGTTTCACTACCAAATCTACGTACGTATTTATTTTCACTTACATGCGTACTACATACACCACCCACCACATTTGCCTTTACTTGACCACCCAACGAGTATCTGGAGAGCAGCAGAAATCATAAAGCTCCTTAGTGTGAAATATTCCCCATCCACCTGCTGCTGCCTTTCCCTGTAAAGTATTTTTTTCCAGTGCCTTGTTCCGTCATACCGCAGGCCTGTCTTATCAGTACCATCAGTAATATAAATTGCACGTCATTTCTCTTTATAATATTACCACATAAATGCAACACCCAATTGTATTAAACAGAGGAAAAGTGTACAGTTGTTGAGACTTGTTCTCACATCGGTAACTGCAGAAAGCGTTGCTTTCTGGGGGTATGACAATGCAACCTGCTTAAGGAGACAGCAAGGTTATCTGCAATTTCGGTACAAATTTATGAAGCTAAACTGCCTCATCTCCTAGAAGACAGAAAAATAAAATACTGGTATTGCCTTCTGTGATCAGGAGTAACGTATTTTGTTACTAAGTTTAGGCCTACGGTAAATAAACAAAGAACTATTTCGTGTAAGTTTTTGAATGCGTAACCTACTTATATGAGAAAAGGCTTCCTGCATTAAAATAGAGTAAAAATATTTTGTTAAATTTTATCGGTCATTCAGAGGTAAAAATATTTGATTTCTTCATTGTTCTCTCGACATCTGCATGAGTAAACTTCATCAGTTCTTTCCGTTCACTGGCCCCGTTCCTTTGTTTTATTTTAATAGTTGACTTTGACAACAGTCATAATTTGCATTTACTTTCTCTCTTTACAGTTCATCAAAGTGTTAACAATGCGGTTTGTCCTCTGAAACAAAATAACATTTAATCCAACCAACCAGAAAGCATTGAACAAGACCGCCAATGGACCTTCTGGTTTAATAACCTTCTATGGAAATAATAATAATAATAATAATAATAATAATAATAATAATACTTTGAAATTCAACTCTGAATAAAAATTTGCTTTGTCTTTTTCTTATGATCTCCAAGAAACTTCTCAATACATTAAGTTAAAAGTTAAATGTGTTTTCATTCATTAGTAGGAAATTAGACTGGTATTCACACCCCCCTTTCTGATAGGGCAGTAAATGGATCTGCATTTTGATCCTTCGCATTCCACTGTTTCAAGCATGATGATGCCGCCTGGTTAAGTACCTGAGAGACGCTAAGGTTTGAGAAGGCCATAAGATACACAGAGTCAGCATTCACATAATTCATAAATACTCGCCTATTATTTACATTTATTAAAGTATGAAACATACAGGAAAATGCCGTGTACCAGCCTACACAATGAAGCAAGTTTTGAGGGCGATTTTGAAAATTCGGTTTCAAAGAACGATGATATCACTCGCTCACATGAACAGTTACAAAATTTCTCATGACTATCCTCCATACGCGTATATAGGTAGTTAGCACAAAATTATCTTTTATAAAGGCTTACTTGTGACAGAAGTGCCCGCGTCAAGAGAAGCTTGGTGTCTGCTCAACGAAACGTAGAGAAGTACCGAGAATAAACATATCGGCAAGGGGCTACTTGCTTATAGAATCACGTGAGGTATTTACTTCTGGTAGTCCTTTTAAACTAAATGCTGCAGGTTGGGAGGGGGACTCCCTCTTAACGTGACCCACACTTGTAAGCTCTCTGTTCTTCCATTCCATCATCATCTTATTGGAATTATATTAAGTGCATTACGGAGGGAACCGTCTACAAAAGGAAACCGCAGAAATATAATCATGAATCGAAGGCATTACTCTTTTCAAAACGAGATTCTTACGCAATTCAACCCACTGTATATGACGAATCACAGAGCACTGTTAAAAGTCACACGGATAGAACCGCCCAACATTATAAGGTATTCCTCTTGCTTCAAATCCTTGTTTAACGTGCGCATAAATACGACATACATATATCCGGCAGCCACTGTATTGGACGCCATGTTGTATTGAAGTGATAAACTTTATTACATATTATATCCAAACTAGTCCCGAGCTGTGGACTATATTTTGGCAACACATAACAAAAAATGTCTTTACTCCAGGGTTTAACGACCCCATATTGTTTTTCATTGCAAGCTGAATGGGGATAACATTACGAGGTCGCAAAATTTACGTTTTATAGGTTATCAACATTATGCAAGAACAGTGAAGCATTATGACTGTGGAGGGAGAAAGGGAAACTGCAGAAACTGGATGACGAGCCATTAAAGTTTCGGACGCGAGATTTCAGATCCAACAAAGGACAGACAGTACTCCCCACACGCAGTCTATTTTCCAAAGGAGTCCTAAAATAGAAAACCTAAAAGTGAAAACGAAGGGTGTCTAACTCTTTGGCATCACTCGCAGAACTTAGGACTGGTAGAGGCGCTTGGAAGTGACAATGGCTCAATACAAGCTCGACTAAGTGGATAAACGCCTTACGCCTCTTTCACCGATTAATAATCTCGTAACTCTATGGGCCGTGTTAAGTGGGTCCCTCTCACCAAGGCATAGGGCGTCCTCAGGTTGCGGAAGGAAGAACAGCCTCCGGTTATGGACGGCACCTGCGAATACATTGAATAAGAAGTTTCGGACAGCCGACAAGGGCTGGTCCCCCAGCGTGGGGGTTGGGCGAGATGCTAACAAAAACTCACCGTAAAACATTTCATGTTACGAAACGCCACACAAAACCTCGGACCTGATTTGGACCTAAGAGAGACGAGGAGACACGGGAGTGGAGCTTAATGATCTGTACTCATCACCAAATATAGTCCAGGTGATCAAATCGAGAAGAATGAGAGGGGCGGGCATGTGGCACGTACGAGGATTTTGGTATGGATACCTGATGCAAGGAGACCAATTGGAAGACCCAGGCGTACATCGGAGGGTAGTATTAAAATGGATCTTCAAGAAGTGGGATGGGGCATGGACCTGATTGAGCTGGCTGTGCATAGGGACAGGTGGCGGACTCTTGTAAATGCGGTAATGAACCTCCGGCTTCCACAAAATGCGGGGAATTTCTTGACTAGCTGAGAACCTCTTAGCTTCTTAGGAAGGATTCTGCTCTATGAAGTTAGTTAGTTAAATATACAGGAACGAGGCAATAATTGTGCTGAAGAAGTGTTAATGTTGTAAATAACGCTGATGTCTCATCCAACACGGACAAGCCTGCCTAGGAACTGTGTGAATGCCCGTGCAGGCGTTGGCCTCACAAATCGGAGGCCCAGTTCCGGTACACATGGGACTTGCTTTGGACAAAGTGGCACTGCGACAGGTCTGTATCCTAGCACCTCTTGTCTCCCTGTCACTATTATTTCCCCAGTGCTCCGTTACGCAAATTTGATTCGTCTACCACAGACACTTTAAAACCTGAACAATTGCTAATATCGTCGTAAAATAAATACAGTAGAACTCGGTTATAACGACATCGTTTTACACGACACCTCGCCTCTAAAATCAGATATTCTGCGGTACCAATTAATTCGTCACTCTTAAGCATAACATTATACCCCTCGGTTATAACGACTCTCGTTTATAGCGACACAAAATATTCAGTCGCTTTCATGTCATTATGAGGGAGTTCCACTCTAATTCTCTCTATACTTACTAAGGATTTTCATGGTTTTCCTCACTTCAAAGAAATTTTTGGGCTAGTACCTTAAATTAGGCTGTGGTTGCTTCTTTATCCAGTACTATGGAGTCATTCAACTGTACCTAGCCGGAGTTCCTGACAGTGTCGTTAAACGTTTAAATAAACTGCGAACTGTATGTATAAGGTGTTAGGTTCCGCACTTTCGACCCTTCCTGTCTGCACTGAATTGCATTCTTATCCGTTTCGCGTCACTTGTCTCTTTCTTACAGTAACATAGATATCTTTCACATCAGGAGTTATGATCACAAATTTACGACACATAGAAGACACGATAGAACCAAATGTCGTATTTGACGACCATATGTGTAACTTAAATCACACAACGCCGACACTAGAGCAATGAAGTGTGAGTGAGGAACGGTGATGAAACTGTACTGCTTGAGATATAAATGATAATAATAATGACAATTATTAGTAAATTATTTATTTTTTGCATGCTGACACATCAGCTAAAAGGCCAATTAGAGCGACAGCAAAGGAACGTAAACGAAATAGTGAAATAACGAAAACAAACATAAACACATAACAAATGAAAGCAGGAACACAACAATGTTTAATACCAATAATTAGCGTAATTAATTTAACAAATCGTGAAGCAAAACAGATCTTCCGTGAAATATACCGACAGGCCGACTGATGGCGTTAGTCGTCGAAGCACATCTAGCGGAAGGAGAGATGCAACGTTTAATAATGATAATAAGAGTTATTATTTATTATTCATGTCCTGGCAAAACAGTCATAATTCCAATGACAGAGATTGCACAAACACATAAAACAAGGTACATAACAACTCACGAACATAAAAAACAGAATAAGGGAAAATCATATCACGGAAAACGATAGTGTGAGTAATACTAACGTACCTAAATTCATGGCAAAGCAGGGAAATAAAATAGACAAAATATAGCATTAAAATTAATTTAGTAAAATACCGAAGTTAAATAAAAGGAAAGAGAAATGAAATCGACAGCAATAAGTAATGTTATAAAAATATTAATGGATAATGCAGTACCACAGCT
Organism: Coptotermes formosanus; assembly: GCA_013340265.1. Lineage (NCBI taxonomy): Eukaryota > Metazoa > Arthropoda > Insecta > Blattodea > Rhinotermitidae > Coptotermes > Coptotermes formosanus. Next base: position 351,527 of record BLKM01002804.1, on the reverse strand, counting down.
AGAGAAGTGGTATAAATGGAGAATGAGCAGCTGATGTGCGTCTAGCAGAAGGAGAGTTACAACGTTTACAATCAACGGACAACTAATAATCTGTGAGTTTTCGAGTCGTTATAAGAAGGCGGAGTGTTTTAAAAAGGGAAAAGCAAATTTTCAGTCCTCTCTAAAGGTCAGTAAAGAAGAAACTTCCTACGCGGAGCAATTATATTGCACATGACTGCATGCCCGAAGAAACGATGATTACAGGGACAATAAACTCCTCTGCATGTTTGCAGGATTTTTTGCGTCAGTGGAAGTAAATGAATTCAACACGACACAGACACCTTCTAACTCAGATATAACTAATGTAAAATACAGCATCTGGAGGCTAACCGGGGGGAAATGCAAGCCATACGCTTGGGGTTAGACCCAACAAATTAGTGGTCTGGAAAAGTGTGTGACAAAAGTGATGTTGAAACTGAGGTTACTTATAAAGAAGTCCTCCAAAATCTTTTGTAAGAGTCAGTGCGTATAATATAAATGTCAAAGAGTTTTTATTAGAACCGAGCAAGTTAGTTTTACTTGAAAAGGAGACACTTCAGGTCTTGTTAAAGTCAAAGTTCATGAAACTGGCAGCAAGCACAAGCAAAAAAAAAAAAAAAAAAAGTTACGTCAATCTGAACTGAGAAACCATTACGAGGAGAATTTACTTCTCTAAAGAATTGTAACTGGGGGAAAAAAAGCTAATTTGGAAACCTGACTACGTCACACAAGACACTTGTGATTTGAAAAAGAAGGACCCCAGACCTGATCTTTGCGGCACATAACGCGTAAGGCTTCGAAAGAACTCACAACAAAGCACATGTGATAGTCTGTAAGTACGAAACCGGTGGCGCAGTTGGTTGAGGCACTGCACAACAATACGGAAGGTCGCGGGTTCGATTCCCGATGGTGTCACTGGAATTTTTCAGTGACATACTCCTGACGGCCGCACTGTGGCCCTGGGGCCGAAGCAGCCTCTAAAATAAATGAGCACCATGAATATTTCCTGTGGGATAAATGCGGCCGGTGTGTGGGCCTGAAAACCCTACCACTTTGATGTGCCAATTGTCTTGAAATCTGGGAGCCTAAACCTCCTGGAATCCTCATGGCCTGTCCAGACCTGTTTTTATATCGTGGCCTTTATGTTTTTAAGTACGAAACGGGTCCTGTAGAAGTATCGTCTTATATCTATCATAAACTCGCCATCAAATTTTAAAGGGTATTTTTATTTGTAATTATTGAATAAATAACCGGAGAAGATGTGAAATGCAGCAGTTGTGGTAGAGTTGGTGGTCATGACCCTAAATGTATCGCGAGGTGCCGACAAAAGCCACTAATGTGTTCGAAACAGACGGTACCTGGGGTGTAATTTGAATCCCAGACCTGCTCATCATGAATCAAGAGCACGATATTTAGTGTGTCAGTGTCGTGTAAATTCCATATATCTGTTGTGTTGCAAACAACTTGAGAGGATAAGCTGGAAGAGAAAAAAAATTAGGGTTGGATGCCGCCTTTGAAGGGAAGCTTACGTAGCAGAGCGGTTTGTAATTAATTAATACGATACAGGACTGTAACATCCTATGCTCTTGGTCCCTCTCCCATAATTCATGTAAATTTCGAGTCGAGTTAAATACGTACACACAACCAGTGCTGACGAGGCTAACTTTGATCTATAGTGCATCACAGTGACCTGGGCCTGATTCTCCGGTAACTTGTCCCACCTGTAAAACATTCCATGCGTCACTACCATTGTTGTGTGTTTGCATACTGCTCAGTATGATACGAGTACAGCATTCAGATATGAAGTGGTATTACATACAAACTGCTGTTTTATTTTATGACGCTCTCACTACGTCGAAATATATGAAACCGAATGTCGGGAAAACTGGTTAACGATAAACTGAAAGGATTTGGAACCACCCGTAGCCTATTGTATGAACCACCTCGGAATTTGATGTTGAGACTGATGAAAACCATGACAATCCCTCAACTGGATAGGCGATGTCTGGGGACTATTTCAAAACAGGCATGTCTCGAATTACGTCAGAATTTTTAATGCTTGAAATAAAATGACTGGTGGAGCAGTGTTTGAAATGAACTGTCAGGATGCGTGTACATGTTAACACTGAACGTATTCAAATGCTTAGATAGGTTGTTTTTCTTCTCTTTCATCTTCCTACCCGAGCACAACACTCACTAGATCTACCCATACATTTTCTTCCTCAGTGATATTAATTTAAATTCTATATCAATAATCTTTTTTTCTGGCACTCATTCTAGGTATTTTGTCCACTTCAGTGAAATAGCAAATAAATACCATGTATTTCTTTAATGTATTCCATGTCCGTGCACTATATTATACAAAAACACAAATCACCAACAAATGCACAAAGAGAGTTTTATCATCAATCGTAACACACTCCTACATGTTTCGACCCTGCTGGGTCATCTTCAGGGAGAACTTTTTTTGTTATCGTTACACTAAGGTTGCACTTTATAGTTGAGCGAGAATGTGCTGTTGACTGTGTATACTGCGTTGTTTTTGGAGGCGTGAACTCTCTGCGGTCCCGGCCTGCACTGCATTTGTTGGTGATTAGTGTTTTTGTAAATACCATGTAAGTTACTATGTATAGGGTTTTGCATAGCGTAACGACTCTGTTGAGTTCGCTTTGAATTTTCCTCTATATTTTCAGTCGTTCAGTGTCAACTTTTGTTATTCTTTTATAAGTAGCCCAGAACTGAGTGTTTAACCTTTTGAAGCCTAGCGGTTACTTTACTTACAACCAGTTTTAAAATTAAAAAATTCTATATGGTGTTCACATTGTCTTTATGTGTTTTGTACAGATCCCAGAAAAAACAGCGGTTTTTGCCTTATAAAACATTAAGAGACTGATTTTGTATAACCGGGATGGAAAGTGTTTACTGCGCGGTACGCACTGAGTCCTTACATAAAACAGATACGCTTCGTCTTTAAAGGGTTAAGATATATCTGCCTGTCATTTAACATAGTGAACATGTTTTGGGCTACAATAAAGCCAAATGTAAATAATTTTATGGGAATATTTGTATGTGTTCGAATGACAATTGTTATTTGTCGATTGTACAAATTATGGAACGTAACAGCATTTCTGAGACACTCGCTCCATTTTTTAATTAGTCTGAAAACCGTAACAATTAAATAAATAAGTATGGTAGATAAAATAATGTTTTATTTTCCTCCAACAGTTGTTCCAAAAGTTTTTTTTTGTAATAGTGAATATTTAGTGAGGCTGTGCACAAATGTGTAGGGGTCTTCACTAAATTGTCTCTTACTTTCGTCCGATCTTAAAGCGTATTTTAGTTTATGGACAAACCTTACTAAATCTCAGTAATGTCAAATTAAACAAAAATTCATTAACCCTTTAAATCCAGATAGTTATATACGTACATAGAATTTTAACAAAAACCACTCCATTTTACTCAAACAGCTTTTTTTACGCCTTCCGTATGATACAAGCAAGAAACAGCTGCTGCCTCGCATACAATATTTGTGAATTATACCTTCTCCTGGAAACACGCTGTATTTTCTGTGAGGTATGATTTTAATCTTTATGTATCATTTAGGCAAGTCGGACAGACTGCCAGTCATACTGTGACTTAGGCTTACTGTTTGAAGTGTCAAGCTGTTCTCGATTTTTTCCAAACGTACAGACGCACTGACTAAGTGATTTCAAGGGTACTCCTTAAGGAACGCGCCTCAAGCGGTAAAGAGTTTTCAAGTTGACTGCTTTCCAAATTTTGTTGCAAATTTATTGGAAAACTGGCACTTAATTTCCTACAACATAATAATTGTTTTCTTGTCACGTTTCTGAAACTGTAATGTAGTACCATTTATTTAATCACAAGCGTGACTGCAAGTGCGGTACATTTCATATTTCTGTCACCACTAGCATGACTGTAAGTATTATATTTGTTTCAGAATTTTATGATTGCACTATGTTATATTCCTTGCACTACTTTTATGATTGAACATATATTATAGTATAGTTCTTTCACCACTTTTATGACTGCAGGTATCTTATATTCCTTTCACCAATTTTATATTTGCATATATCTTACATTCCTTTCACCAGTGGTATAAATCCCAGTATTGTATGTTTCTTTCTGTTCTTACAAGCCTGAATTGAGTTTCGAAAGGCCGAAGGGGCGTTAAAAATTACTCATCCCCAGCATTTGTTAACTCTCTCACTGGTGCAATTTACGCGCTGTCCCATAAAGTCTGATAGAACACTGTCGAATTACAGAATGCCGCTGGCAATGTTATATAATCAGGGTAATAAAGAAGAGGAACATGAATATTCCATATTTTTATTTGTAGTAAACCTAACGAGGATGTAGAAGTGTATGTGGTGATGATGATAACAGAGTCAATCAGTTCTGCGTGTAGATCTACGACATATAAATATTCCTATTAACCGCCACCTGTGTTATTTTATTCAGATACTCCACTCTAATACGGAAAAATAACATGCAGCTTTCTCATTACGATATGAATCATGAAATTGTGTAGATTTTTTAGATAGGTATCAGCGTTTCCAGGAAACTGCTGCCTTTAACTTCAGGGTCTTTCAATATTCAAGACAGATTATTCCAATCCCCAAGCCTATTTACTATTAGTGACAGCTCCGCGTCCCATGCGACACTATGTGACTTATGCAGCTGAATGTAATTAAGAGATCTCCGACACGATCTTCTTTATAATAAGAATGTATTCCTTAAAATTACGGTAAAGATTTTCCGTAAAATTTTTAGTAATAAAAAATTACATATACCGATATTAGGATATCTTCTAGGTCACACATATGTGGAATTTTGTCCAGTAAACTTTTAGTTTTAATAATTGTTTGGTGGCTGAAATGCTGCGTCTATCATCTGTCGATTATTGACTTTTTCTGAACGAAAAGTTGTCACTCAATTGTAGCCTCCGCGTCAACGTACAATAAATGGAAAGTTTTCGTGCAATTGGGCTTTCTCCACTAATCATTGGCGTTGAGTCAGAGGAAGGTCCAGTTATGAGGAACTGGGCACTGCTGAGTTTCGCAGTCTTGTTACCAGTCAAATATATTAAAATACGGTCACCATGATTTGTCACGTATATGACGAGCTACATATTTATGCTAGTCTTGTAACAGGATCTTTAATTACATCACGTAAGCGGAAAGTGAAGGTGACTGGTTAATTCCCCGAGTCATATTTGAGATTTTCCGGCTTCGGATATTAGCTAGAAGACCAAATATCCTGACAGGTACTTAACACTAACCAAAAAATGCGCATGGTTATTATTATTATTATTATTATTATTATTATTATTATTAAGTTTATGACAAATGCACAGTATACATAACATAAAATACTGACAAGTATTTTGTAGTTTTCCCTATTCCCTTTAGGCAAATTATGGAATGTATAGAAAAGGGAGACGGTTTACGAAAAGACGTGTGTTATAAACTCACAGAGGACGTAGTAGACAGTCTGATTAGTCAAGTGACTTAGACATGTACATCCTTTCACTTACGAGAGACTCTTAATTTCAGAGGTGTGACGCTAGTAGTCTGCAGGTATCATCACATACGAGTAAGTACATTTGCTTACAAGTGACTCCCGATGTCCGAAGAATTCTGTTAATCGTCAGTTGGCATTAGCACGTACTTGTTTCAGTTACTTATGACGGGCCTCCATTTCAAATTTCGATGAAAATTTTCCTGCAGTAGTATAGTATTATAAAATAACAAAACATAAGTCTTTGCTCCCGTGCATATTCACGTTTCATCACTTCCAATCACGCTGTAAACTGAGGCTGTATATTACACAACTTCAAAAATAGACACATTTAACTGCTCACACAAAAACCATGAATATGACACAGCGCATACAGCATTATTTTTAAAGTTTAAATTATAACGTAAATAATAAGAATAAAATAAATTATAAAATATAAAGTAATACAATCTGCCTGCCACCAGTCACGTTTGCATTTAAAAGATTTTCTATTTTACTTATCTGGTAATTATAATAAGAAAAGACAAATGGAAAGTATTACCAATAGATATTAATTTAAAAAATGAGAAAAGAATAAGCAGAGTTCCTATAAACATTTTTCCGTCAGCTTGCCAAATTTCGTTTCACGCAAGTGAGAAAAAGTAGATTTATTGCAGAATTATAATGACTGCCTCTACAAAGCAGAATCCTTTAGAAATGAAGTAGGTGGAAAATTTGCTCTTCAATTATGGAAACCGGATATCCATTGTCGTGACACTGTTCCTTGACCTGAGCCAGATAAATCCACTCTGCTTTCTCGCTCTCCGCATCCTTTGCCAATTCAGAACGACTTCGCTAGTAAGCCGTCCTAGGTGAAGTGATCGCAGTTTTTACTGATATTTCTCGTCCAACGGTTATTAAAAGGCACTTTTACGCTTGTCAAATGTCGCATTCAGGTTACAGAGTCTAAAGCACATTCTAGTATTATAGAGGGTAGTAGGAACACATCATACAATCCGTAATTCTGTAAAAGTACATTTGTTGTAATCACAGAGTGTAGCGTGAAACCTCTTATGGATATGAATGAAATACACTTTATTTTAAATGGATATGATTATAAACATTATTTAACACTACAGTTATTGGATTAAGATTTAAATTCACTTATGCAGCTCCGTAATATAAATACTCAAAGTTCAGTTTGTGATTTGTAAACAGGAAGTTTACCAAAGACCAATGTGTTTTGCTCCGCTAATACATCCAGCTTCGATGAGGCAAGTGTTCCTGGAAGCATGACGAGGCATTCCAGGAAATGTTTAATATTCCTCGGCCGGTATGATTGATTCACACCACTCGACTTCTGTTGTCTCGCTCTTTATTTGTGAGGCTTTATTGTGCCCTGTGTATTAAAAAAAATGTGTTTAAAAGGAATTCAAGAACAGAATGCCTAATACCCAAGCGCAAAATGTTGAAAAAAGATACACAGCTTGAGAAGGTTTTTTTTTTGGTGGTAATGGAAACTGTTGAGTTAAAATGAAAAAATGTTTTGAAATGGATCCACTCTGCATAAGATTTTACTTAGTTGTGTACAACAGCAAGGTGTTAAATGTATTTCCTGCTTCCTTCTTTTTCTGCGGAGCTAGTTTTATTTTTAAAAACTTGACGGATCCCCAACAAATGGAACACACGCGCCTATATGAAGGCTTAAATATTTTGGGCCATCCTTGCTTTAATTTAGACTTAGAAGTGCAATAAAATATTTTAAGCGTCGTAAAATTGAAACGAATTCTTTAGTGTCCAGTGAAGTTTACAGTGACTTATGTACGAGATTTGGGTTCTCACAGCGGTGCTGGTGATCTGATGGTGCGACGTTGGGAAGAATACATTTCCCTATTTATCAAAGGCCAAGCAGTTAAAAAGAAATAACATTTGGCCTGCGACTACCGTTGTGCAAATAACTACCTTCAGGTGTCACTGAAATATTATTTATTCTGCTGATAAATAAATCCACATTTTTTTAATATTTCACACATTATATTTCAAAAGTATACTGAGTAAAAATCAAAGCTGCCTGCATGTTAACGTGTATGAATTTCTTGAAAACGTTGAAGTAAGGAGTCAGAAATTACATTATTCACTATGAGTGCCATCTCGTGGGTCCTCATAAACAAACTTCCAGTGAAAGTATTACGACGTAACGTTCTCTTGTAGAAATTAAACACACAGTGAAATATTAATTGCAGAATTACACCTCCTTATGCTACACAATATTACATATGCAAGGTGCCCAGATTTAAAAGGAATCGGGTCACCAGTTATCCTAAATAAGAATGCTCTTGCTTTCCTCAGTTTCAAAATTAAATTCCTGGCTAATGCTTAGAGTAGGACACAGCGGTCTCGTTTTAGAACCTTCATTCTCAAATTCATTATCTCGACTTATTTTCCTTGTTGTCTTAAACTGCTGTAGTTGAAATCTCTCGTTACGTAAGGATAGAACCAACCGAATTTTGATAGTGAGTTTGGCAGTGTTGATAGCGGTGGTCAGTGAATATTCTCGCTCACATCACAGAAATAATAGGACACGACACTCAGTAGGTTAATTTCCTTCTTTCAACTTTTTCACATCATTATTCACACGGTCATCATACTATTTTTCAGTCTACGCAAACAAAACCACTACGTGAAGACAGGATTTTAGAAATTCATGATGACCGAGCTGCCCATAATATACCCTGTCTTTTAAGGAAACGTGTTCACAAAAACCCCTTACCACGTAATCCTGAATAAAATGAACTTAATCCATACCCTCAAACTTTACTTCTTTAAGTTCATTTTAATATTATCCTCGCATTATGATCAAGTTTCACAAATGGTCTTCTCACTTCTTGGATTGCAACTATGTTTGGGTACGAAAACTGCTACGTACCTATTACTTGTCACACCCACCACCCACCTTATCTTCATCACCGTAATAGCTACATCACGTGTGCAGTTTACGATGTGTAATTAAATCAAGAAACGTTACAGAAACTTGGATTGTACGTAGTATCAAAACATGGGAATTCAACTAACGACTTAGAGCAGTGGTTTCCAAAAACATTTTAGTTTCCCCTGTCACGCGTTTTAAGTTAAATACTTGGTGTTGATTGTGATGTTCTAACGTTTTAAAGCCTAGTGGTCAGTATATTTACCGTCAGTTTTAAAAATAACTCCGCATTTGCCCCGAACATGTAATTTACATTTTCGGTGTGATCCTTACTTCAAAGAGCGACTTTTTAATCGCAGAGAAGTCACCGTTTCTTTTTGTAATGGAAGCATAAGAAATGTATCTTTGTACATAATTTAGATTAATTTACTGTTCTAAAAGTGGTGCCACGGCTCAGGCCGGTAGTCACCAGCCTCTTACCGTGGAGGGGCAGGTTCGATCGTAGGCCAGTACATGTGAGATTTGTTGTAGAAAAGGTGGCACCGTGACAGGTTTTTCCCTTATACTTCATCTCCGCCTTATTAGCACCCTTATCAGAATGATAAGCAGGAGAAGATTTGAAAACTTCTAAAAGGCAAGTTTCTTTGGGATATCAAAGGACAATAGACAGAAAAGAGCTTTCAAACATTTTTAGTCTTCAGAGAAGTAAGAAAAGTTTGAAGCTCGTCAGAAGTCACTGATACTTTGTCTTACGAATTTGTGCATGTGATTGAAGTGGAAGCTTCTTCCTTAAAATTTTGAGCACAGCCTTTATGGCCTAAAGGTTGTGTGGGCGCGATGAATCTCGGCAAATAATGAGCGGCTAAACCCATTAATACTACCATTACCACCAGCACCACCACCACAAATACTACCACTTTTCAAAAATTAAATGGTACAACTTGTTACTATCAAGTTCTGTTTCGTAAAGAGAATGCCAGCAATATACAGTACTTCGGCTTGATTCCCATTAAGCTAAGACGAGGTGGCAGTAAACATTTGTACGCAGGGTAGAGCATGCAATGTTATACGTACAATGTTCATCATTCCATAGTCTGTCTTACGACAAGTCCATAGCAGCTTCCAAAGCCAGTTCTCTACAGAGCGCCATTTAGCACTTGTTCTTGCAATTTCCAGTACCCTCTTGTTTCCTTCATGTCATCCAGTAGCTGCTGATTTCTTATTTCTTCTCTTATCACCACGTTTGTCCTTCCTTCAGACTTTCCTTCAATAACGTACCTTAGAAGGCACTTGCTACGCAAGATGCGACTGATCCAGTTAGCCTTCCTTCTGTTTATTCTATGCAGGGAATTCTTCTATTCCTGGACCCTTTGTAACATTTCATTTTTTACACGATCAGTCCAATTGACCTTCTCCATCCTTCTCCAGCAAGACGTTTCAAAACTTCTTGGTACTGTATTTCTGACCTGCTTTCTGAAGAGTCCAATTTCAGCACCGTAAATAGCTACGCTCAAAATGTAGTATTTTACCAGTTTCCTCCTTAAATATAAGTCCAGTTTGCTGTTGAAAGCAGTCTTCTTCTTGCTGAATAGTGCTTTTGCCATGGCAATCCTGCATTTAATTTCACGTGTACATCTTGCATCATTTTGTTATCATGTTACCCAAATATTTGAAATGATATAAATGTGTGTTGAAATAATAATAATGATATCAATTTCACATTTATGTCACGGACTGGTATCTTCAAATGGCGTTTTTGAATTGTTAAGGTATATAAAACAATTCGTTTGAGATGAGAATTTCGTAATTTATCCACAGTGACTTAGTTCGTTCGTAGTCCTTACACCTTCTACCCACCCACAGCAGGTGTCGAGGTTGTTTATTTTCACTTTATCACACTCAGACACACACCACATTCGGTAGGACTCCTCTGGATGACAGATCAGCTCGTCGCAGAGACCTCTACCTGACAACACAAACACTGTGCAAGAGACAAACATCCATGCCCCCAGTGGGATTCGAACCCACGATCCCAGCAAGCGCTCGGGCGCAGACCTAAGCCTTAGACCGCGCGGTCAATGGGATCGGCGACTTAGTGTGTAACTGCTTAAAACTTAGAAGAACAAGAGCTTCTTGTCACCTTTCTTGGGGTAGATAAGCGGATTTCTCTACCCATACAATGTAGTAGAAAGCCACGTTTTCTCCAAGGCAGATATTGTTTGTAAGGGAATTGCGCCTGGGCCTGTGTTCTTCGGTTATATGTTGGAAGACCTGGACGTGCTAATCAGAGAAGGTGTTCTTTTTTTAAGAAGCTTTGGGGGCCAGGTTTTGTTACCTTCTTGTGTCGATGAACGGCCGGCTGCTGCATATGATACCTAAAGAGAGACAAGTCGAAAAATATATCTGCCACATTTATGACGGAAGAAGTAATGTGTTAACAAAGACTTGTGTTTGCCTTTGCCATTTTTTGTCTACATGAAACACAGCTGTAAATCCCACGTTAAGATATTACTACTCAGAAAGCAAGTGAAAATCACGGGATATTCTCTGCAGAAGGCAATGAAACTTTTGGAATGTATTAGTTGCGGATAATGTGATGTGGACGGCATTTGTATGATGGAATTAAACGAAGTATAAAGTTCAGAAAATTCGATTTATCTTTTGTTAAATTAATTATTTTGTGGAGACTGGGAGAATTAATTAGCAAAGTTCTTCCGTCCAACTGGCGAACACCACATTTCGACAAGGCACAGTTTCGGAACTACTTGCACAGAGTAAGGGCCTTATCTGGGAAGAGAACAGAGGCAATTCTCCTCGATTTTGAAACAAGAGTGGAAATGTTGAACACGACAGTATAGATCAGCAGCGTCTATTAGCCGAGTATCCACTGAAGATTCGACCACAGGACTCCGGTAATTTGTTCCCGCCGCCAATGTCAAACACTGATGGAAACAGCATACTAACAAACCTAGTGAAAACAGGTAAACATTTCGCGCAGCCGTACTGGTCAATGTCGTTAAATACATTTAGTGTAATGGATTGACTGACTGACTGACTGCTTGTTTAAAGGCTTTACACACATTGGAAATATTACTTAGAGGAGAATTACATATGCGGGCATATATAAATAATAAATTATGTAAACAAGGAAAAGATTGATTCTGGTCCGTTTCAGTGATCGAATGTAGCATTCGCGTAAGGAGTGAGAAAGGTAGACGAAATATATGTCTTGAGATGGGGACATGTTGGATGTAAATGCAAAGCAGTACAGCTGAGAAAAAAGATGTCCGTCTGTTTACTCTACATTCATTTATTTTCCTTCTTTTCGCAAATTCTAATTTTTTTTCACGAAACAGAAAATATTTGTACTGAATTAAGTCTGATCAGTTTTCTGAAAAATTCAGCTTTTCTAGGGTGGTCAACTCACCAGACAGCGCCACCGAGCATCGGTAATGCCCTCACATTTATTCTGTAGGTATCTATTTCGAATCTCATTTGCAGCACCTACTTTCTGACATTTTTCTCGTTCTTCGCCGAACCTCCGTGCATTTCGCGATGTTAAATATAATCTTCCAAGACCACTTTCTTTCACTTCATTATTCACTGCTAATCCTACCATTCGCCTCTATACGATCTAAACTACTTAAACAAGACCTTAAACTTATATAGGGTGTGTGCCTAAATTGGAGACTGTTTTTGATTCACTGGGGCACGAAGTGGCGCAGTTGGTTAAGGCACTGGGCTACAAGCCGGAAGGTCGCGGCTTCGATTCCCGACGGTGTCATTGGAATTTTTCATTTACATAATCCTTCTGGCCGCACTGTGGCCCTGGGTTCCACTAAGCCTGTAACAGAAACGACTATCAGGAATATTTGCTGGGGGGTAAAGGCGGCTAGTGCGTTGAGCTGAAAACCGCATAAACGTCATGTGCCGATTCTCTTGAACTCTGGAAGTCTTACCCTTCTGGAACCACAAGGGTCTGTTCAGGCCTGAAATGGGATTACCTTACGTTTACGATTTATTGGGTTAAGTGTGCCTGTTACAATGTCAGTTTCTGTGTCTGAAGTAGTATGCATCATTAGACGTCCTAAACGTGTACAAAACTTTGTCTATAGGAGATTCCTGTTGGATTTTCCTCCCACGTATTCCAAATAAAAATAGGCAGATTTCTGTTATTCTGGATGTGTCAAGAGTACAGAGTACTAAAAATACAGAAAGTTTATTTGAACACGGAACCCACACACACATCAACGTGGTCAGTCGCATTGTAATTCATCGCCGAAAGTTTTATCTCAGCAAGAACGGTTGCACTGCGTCAAATGAAGTCCGCCACACAGTCCTATTTTTTTTCTGTCGTCGGCGTAAATTATTTGTGTTCCTTTAATAAAAGCGCGGTGTAAAACAGAGGTTTTTATTTTGACTGAAATTGCTTTTGTTTGTGAACATGCACCACAGTGTAATACACAGTCCTCTTATACCCAAAAACTAGGAAAGAAAGAAATTCTATAAAAAAATGTCGCAACAAATTAAGAAGTCCGTTACTTAAGGATGTAATTCCTCCGAAATCAAGAATAAATGTGTTGACGAAAAAATTTCTTACCAAAGGATCCTTGTTAAAAAGGAAGCGAGAAATTCACTGCGTGTACTTTCAGAAAAAAAAAATTACATGATAGTGGCGTGAGTTCAGAATCGTGCCCATCAAAACACTTAAAGAGGGTTATCCCAGAAAATCTGTGTATCAACTTAACATGTCAACGGAGCCACAACATCGCTTCGTTTGAAAACATTCAAATTTTCAGTTGTGGAAAACACCAATCAATTTTGCGTGTTGGCGGTTTTGCAACTGGTTCTGTGAAACAGTTCATAGTTGTAAACTTGACCCAATGCTAAATTGTTTTGTAGATGAGATTACTTGAACGGTGGCGTTAATATCCGCAATCATAAACACCGTTCGCCAGAAAAACTACACGGGGAATGAAGTTCAAAATACCATCAGGCCCGTCGTATAAGCAATTCGCTAGAAAACAACTTCAAGTAGTCTTCAGTAATGCCTTTACCAGTGTGGAACTTGTATGTGGCCATTTCCAACAACCGCTCCAACATGCGTTAATTTCTATTATATAGCGGAAATCGCTAATATAGATTCTATTGGAGTATTTATGGATTCTATAAGCGAGTTCTGCTCCAGCAGAGCATTCTGTATCACAGACTGTAACATGCTGACTTAACGCCTTACTTTCCATGGGACGAGCCTATTGACTTCCACAGATAAACTTTCCGACACAGTCGGTTTAATGTAACGCACTCGAGAAAAATTCCATCATACTGCGACACTTTGATAAAGAGAAAGAGCTATTTTATATAACTTTCAATTATTTCAGGGAATATACTGCAAATTTTTCGCTTGATACCTTTATTCTATACAGAAAGGAGGTTGGATTTATAAATAATTAAAAGTTTAAAATTTATTCCTAAATATAGGAACCACCTGCTTTAAAATTTCACAAATTTTATTTTGCCAGTCTAGAGCATTTATGTGTTTTTCGTGATTCTCATAAATAAGATGCATTATTTCCCTGAATAGCATTAACATACTGGACGCTGGTAGCGAGGATATTTGTTCTCTGTGACGTGGTAAATCCTTTTTGTGAATGGTTTAGTCGAACGTAAGTCTTCAAAGATTTAAGTCTGTATGTTTCTTCCACGTGTATAATGTGGTTCTGACACTTCTGTCTTGACACACACAATGGAATAAATCCCTTCTAAATAAAATACACCCTTGACTACACTGAACACTGTCAACTTCAGAATCGTATCCCATCCTTGGTTTTCTATCACCTCTTTGCCAATCGTAGCAAGCGTTTCGAGGGATGTGGTCTGTACCATGTATATTTCCCCCACGGACGCCTCTGCATAACATAAACCACTGAAAAAAAAACCCTGCAATTTCTACTGTTCTCTAAGCGACGTCTTTAATGCCGATTTCACTGCCTCTCAACGTGCCCACTAAATACTGCACTGGGGAGAAGAAATTCTCTTGTCCTCACGCCGCATTGGGGCGGTCGTTGAATCCTATTGGCTGTACGAAACTTTGGTCTGACGACTGTCGCTAGGCCACGAGCTGAAAGCAGAGATTTTGGATTAAAGTGGTAGAAATTTTATGACCCATATAATGATATATAGGCTACATAGTCCTACACTGGTTCGGAATGCGGGTTCAGCCACAACGCAAATCGGCCGATTACTTTAATTAAGGAATTAGAAAAGTAGGTTTCGTCTTAAAATTAAGTATTTCTTCTTCTTCTTCTTCTTCTTCTTCTTCTTCTTCTTCTTCTTCTTCTTCTTCTTCTTAACGTCCGCAGGCTTAGTCTATCGAACTTGTTCCTGACTTTGAAGATGAATTTGGTCCCACTATCTGTCTCGGTCTCCCCCTATATCTTCTGACTCTTGGTTTGTGTTTTCGAACTTGCTGTGATAATCTAGTGTTTTCCATTCTTTCTACACGTTTTACCCAGTCACCTTGGTATCCTTCACTTCACTAAACTGTATTTTTTACGTTTAGTTTTTTTCTAATTTCTGTGTTTCTAATTTTGTCTAGTGTTTTCAGTCTAAGGAGTGCCCTTAAAAATTTCTTTTGTGCTGCTTCTAATCCTTGTCTACTTCTTTGTTCCAAATCCATTTCGCAGTGACGCATTTTAAGGGCGCTTTAGATGTAATATTATAAAATCTTAGCTAAGTTTCTTTCGTCAGTTCTTTGCCAAATTTCCTTCTAATAACACCGTTCATTTTATTAAATATTTGTATCCTATATTCTAAATACTTCGTATTTTAATTTTATATAACAAGAACCAGCCACCTGTCCTATCCTGAGCCATGTCAGTCCAGTCCATGTCCCCATCCCACTGCTTTAAAATCCATTTTAATATTATCATCCCATCTACGCCTGGGTCCTCCAAGTGGTCTCCTTCCCTCAGGTCTCCCCACCAAATTCCTGTATGCACCTCTCCCCTCGCCCATACGTGCTGCATGTCCCGCCCATCTCATTCTTCTCGATTTGATCATATATACGTTTGTAGACAGTAAAGACTGGGCTAAGTTACAACACACATCTTTTCTTCAAGTACACTGTCTTCCGTATATTAAATATCTGTGAGATTTGTGTTTCTCACAGCGGCGTTTTAGGGGCTTCAAGTCGTTCGTGTTGACGCTGTGTCGTTGTGTGAGTGGTTTCCGACGTTTCGAATGTGGGTACTACGGTCCTTGGAAACGTCGGGAACCACCCACCCAACGACACAGCGGATTATCCCAGAAAGTATGATTCCTCATTTTACAGCTAGTTTACACGTCAGTGTATCTTAAACTAAATATTCAAGTCTTCGATCATCTGTTAACACATTGTCCACTGACACAGGGTCACATCTCAGAAGACCTGAACTTCCACTAAATCGTCTGTGAGGACCTCATATCTTCACGAATCTTGAATTCCTTACTTTGCATCCAGCCGAAATAAGGTTCAGATGGGAAAGCCCCACGCTAAGTCCATCGTACATATGAAGGGTTTCTGGCAGTTTAGTGTGGAGCAGCTGTGGAATGTTGGCTAGCAGAGGAGAACGGAATAAAAGAGGGGACATGTCTGATCCGATGTCACTTTATCCCCCACTAATTCCACATGACGTCAAATAGAAGTGACTCTAAATCTGCGTCTTGATTGGCCAATACTCAATACTCCAGGCTGCAAAGAGCACAGGGCAACGAGGCAGGGCATACGTCCTTCTGCGTTTGAAATAACCTGTTTTTCCTCTTGATTGGTAGTGACATCTGAAAGCAATAAGGCATAGAACTTGTATAATTTTAAGAATTCTAATTCAACTTGTTTAATAACACATGTCGTAATGTAAATGCGCGTGAAGACCCAAATAATATTTGTTACAAATGCTGTACATTAACGTACTGATTCATTTTCTTCCATCAGTAAGCATCAGAAAATAATTGTACCAAGTTTGATCAGCAGATGTCATCCAGTAGGGATATCGCGGCGGAGGGGGAGGGAGGGAAACAGGTATAAGGCAATGGGCAGCATGACATCCCCTCTTCCTTCTAGTTGCAAGCGTGTGCATAATGGCGTTGCGAAAACGGAATATAGCTCGTATGTCAGTTACTTTTAATTTGTTTTTAATGTGTGCTCTTATGTGCTTGTTCGTGCAACAAAGTGCTGAATCCTTTAAAAGTATTATAGTATTGCCTCTGTGGTGTCATTTTATATTCCAATGAAGTTACAAAGTGAACGACAGTTAAGGATGATTATGAAGTGGGTAGGACTGGGACCAACTGTACGTGTCTTGTGACGTCCGCCATGTCCTTCGCCGAGACGCGGAGAAGTGCACTGAAATATTTAATCCGTAATGATACGTCCAGTGTTCGATGCAGCTATTTAAGGGTAAGTTTAATTCATCCTACACTGATTAAGCTGTTTATAAAGTAATACGGCATTGAAAGGAAGTAAAATATGTTGTCGCATTTCATAGAAATTAGAATAGCGCCATTAATATTGCTAACTGCCTGAACCATGGCACGGCCTTAAATCAAAAATTACACCTAAGAGAACATTATTTAGAATAGTTCTTTGCTGTTCTTTATCTTTGTGTTCAACCATTTAAAGACTGAGATTAGGCTGAAATATATAACATGCTAAGTTCGTACCGCGCAGTAAACACACTCTGTCTCGGTTATAAAAACCAATCAGTTAATGCTGTACAGGGAAATAATCGCACTTTGTTTTGAGATCCATACAAAACACTAAATAAAACTGAATTATATTACAGACTCAGATCGTTCCGCGCAGAATACGTAGTTCTCTGTATTTACGTGGCGGTCTATGAAACTCTAATATCAGAGCGTTACAGGCGTTACGATTTACGGATATTTCTTGGTTTTATATATTTGTGATTAATCATTTAAAGAGAGAGATTAAACTGAAATATTTAAAGACCCAGTCCTTACAGCGGAGTAAACACACTCCATCTCGGTTATAAAAACCAAAGAATTAATGCTGTATATGGACAGAATGTTACAGAAATACGGATCGTTACAGGCCTCATCAAATTATATATAACCTGTTCCCTAAGCATTTAAATTCTGACACTTTTTCTATTACTTTCCTGTTTAATTAGAATTTTGCTCTTACAATATTATTCCCACACATTGCTATCGCTTTTGTCTCTTTTCAGGGATTTCCATTTTATATTTTTTTGCCATTCTTTGTAAGGCATTTGCTGCTTTTTACAGTTATCCTCTGATTTAGAAGTTAAATATTTAGCACATCAAAAGTAAAGTATAATAAGACAAGACTAAATTAAATTCCTTCAACAAATATTTCTTTTTTGAATTCAAAAAATAGTTTTAGAGCAAATACACTACGAATACAATTGGAGACATACAACAACTGCATAAACATTATGCGTTAATTTTATGAAATTTGTACAAATAATACTTAGGCGTAATGATGTGCAGACTATACAGGACGAATTTATTTACGTACTTGGACAAAGACAGTTGTGATAGAAGCGTGAATATAGCAAACGTATATCTTTCGCACATCTGCCGTTAAATTTCAACTCGGCGGGACACGCTGGTCGTAATAACAGTGGTTTACTTGCTGCACCTTGCCCGAAGCAATGCTAGCACTGACAGTGCTCTCACTAGAGGCAATGAAAGTGAGAATAGTGTGTCACATCGAGATTAACTGCACGTACAAAAAAAATAGCCCGTGTTCGCAAACATCCGACTCTTTTGTTGCATGACTGGGCTTGCACTGCCACCCTACACAGTCGCAACAAGCTACTGACGGAAGTCCCTGCGCAATATCCGGCACCTCAATGCGCTGTGTATTTTTATTTTAAAATAATTGGTTTGCTGTGTTTTTTCTTTGTCAGAGACATTGTATTTTGTTCAAACATTTCACTATTTACCAGACAAAAACAGTCCTGTTCAGTTTCCTCTTATTATGACATATTTAGTCCGCTTTCCTTCCTTATAAGGTACTCCTAAGATAGGATTGTGGTATTACTATGTAGGCCATGTGTCTACATCACTCGCATCCCCCGGCAGTTCCAAGACCTATTGAACCAGCTGATGACTAGACTCATTTAAAGTAAGTTTTACTGGATTTACCATGGCGTTTAGCATTAAAGAAATTTTTTTTCATACAGAGTGTTTTTATGTGTTTAATTTCACACTCACACTAGGTAGCAAACATTGTTACAAAGAGTCTTAACCCTTGGTCTTTTTAATAGAGGTACAATTCATTTCTAGAGAGGAACTGAACTGTTATGTTTTTTTTAATATTTTCCATACCGTGTTGGTAATTCGATGTCTGATGTACAAACCAACTCCAACTCCGTGTACACCAGATTCATTTCAATTTAAGATTTGAAACATAAAATTTCATTGGACGGATTTCAACATGTTTCGATGTTATGCATCATTTAGATTAAGTTCAGATTTTAAAATATGTGGAATTCTGGCGACATGGTACGAATCATTCACATTATAATTTTGCCTGTTGTTTTGTATGGGTGTGAAACTTGGTCTTGCATGTTAACAGAAGAACATAGGCTGCGGGTGTTCGAGAATAGGGTACTGAGGAAGATATTCGGGCCTAAGAGGGACGAGGTGACAGGGGAGTGGAGAAGGCTACATAATGATGAATTTAATGACTTGTACTCATCACCAAATATTCGGGTAATCAAATCGAGAAGAATGAGATGGGCGGGGCATGTAGCACGCATGGGGGAAGAGAGAGGTGCATACAGGATTTTGTGGGGAGACCTGAGGGAAGGCAACCACTTGGGAGACCCAGGCGTAGATGGGAGAATAGTATTAAAATGGATCTTCAAGAACTGGGATGGGGTATGGACTGGATTGATCTGGCTCAGGATAGGGACAGGTGACGATTACTTGTGCATGTGGTAATGAGCCTCCACGTTCCATAAAATGAGGCGAATTTCTTGATTGGATAAACACCTGTTTGCTTCTCAAGTTGGGTTCTGCTCGATGGAGTTGGTTAATTCCCTCTGCAAAATGTTAAGTTAAATAACTTCTTCGAAAGAAGAGCCTACTTCTGTATTTATCACCAGTAATATAAGCATGAAGTCCGCACAAGGTTTTGAAATGTGTGAAATACTAATGTTCTTTAATGAAGACTTTTAATATTTTGTGTTGGATGTACGCACAGATTACATTGTTCAGTAGAGTGTTTAAAATTACCGTCTTCTGAGAAATTATGTCTTATGTTATGATAGATACACATAGAAGTTTCAGTGAAACCTGCTGCTTACACCTTCATAGTAGAAGAGATCCTAAATATGGAAGCAGCATATTTCTCTAAAATTTGTTACCTGCAAACCAAACCGCTCGGCATCATGTCCCAGTATATTTCAGTCCTTATAGTTACCATTGTTTCGACCTGAAGGCCTATTTACAATGATCAAGTTAGGCTTAGCCGATCCCATTGACCGCGTGTTCTAAGGCCTAGGTCTGCGGCCGAGCGCTTGCTGAGATCGTGGGTTCGAATCCCACCGGCGGTATGGATGTTTGTCTCTTGTGAGTGTTTGTATTGTCAGGCAGAGGTCTCTGCGACGGGCCGATCCCTCGTACAGAGGAGTCCTACCGACCGTGTTGTGTGTCTGAGTGTGATAAAGTGCAAATAAACAACCTCGACACTTACTGTGAGTAGGTAGAAGGGGTAAGGACTACGAAACGAAGTTAGGCTTCTTACGCAATGCAATATTACGAGGGCAGCCGAAGTACGGTAATTAAATTTTGGGGGTAATTTAAATTAGGAATGATCAACTGATATCACATACGTTAAATTTTATTTTAACCTTTTAAAGACGAAGCTTATCTGTTTTATATAAGGACTCAGAGCGTACCGCGCTGTAAACACTCTCCACTTCGGTTATAAAAACGAATCTGTTAATGTTTTATAGGGCAGACGTTTCTGTTTGTTCTGAGATCCGTACAAAACACATAAACGCAATGTGGGCACCACGTAGAATTTTTTAATCTTAAAACTGGTCGTATGTAAAGTTACCGCTAGGCTTTAAAAGGTTAAGGCAGGTTATAAACATACAACATGTGAAGTGTGTATTACACGTTTCTTTTGTATTAACAATTACAAGTAATTACGACAAAGCACCACGTTTCTTCTGCGACTTTTTTAATTCTTTCTTTCTTAGTTCTTCACTCTTCTAGCTACTTGTTCACAGCAGGTGCCGAGAGTTTCTGTGATTTCATTTGATCACACACAAACACACACCACAGTTCGTAGGACTCCTCTGGACGAAGGATCGGCCCGTCGCAGAGACCTCTACCTGTTAACACAAACACTGTACAAGACAAATATCTATGTCCCCGTGGGATTCGAACCCACAATCCCAGCAACCCCTCGGCCGCAGACTTACGCCTTAGACCTCGCGGCCACTGGGATCGGCTTTTGTTAATGCTATAGAAAGCAAATGATCTCTGCGGCACACGAATGCAAACATTTCACTTCCATTTCAGGTTAATGATTAGGCACTAGAGCAATCGGCCACGCATCGAAAATTCTGCGGATGCCCACTTTGACACACAGCCACTTGAGTCTTGACATAAACACAGAAAACGAGTTTGCGCACATAAAATCGTAAATCAGGTTACGTAATGTCACATATAATGGCACATTATAATACGGAAAAATACATAATTAGGGTTATTTATCTAATAACGCCGAGTGTCAAAAATCGACGAGCTTGGAATAGCGAGAACAAGTAGCGCGCATGGGGACATGAGAAGTATGTAGGTACAACACATCACTTCTGTAATGTGAAGGGATGGTAGAGTCTGGAAAACCGTCCTTAAATCTGAGAATGATATCGGGATAGAACGTAAAGACAGGAGTGTTCATGACTGGATTCGACTGGCTCGAGAGAGTATCTAATGTCAATATATTTAGGTTGCCATAGAAATGTGGCAATTTCTTAATTACCTTAGCGGCTATAAGCTTCCCAGACGCGAGTTTGTAGTTTTAATTAGTTTTAGTGCATAATAAGAACAGAATAACTCGTAGCCCTTACACTTGCATTTTCGCTATTTTATCTACGCTGTCAGTACAGCTGTACAATATTTCTGGTCGGATAATCCTTGAATGATAATGGAGGGGATTTGAAAGGAAGCGGTTACATTCAAATGCAGGCAGTATTTTTGCATTTGCCAGGAGTGACAAAAAACCACAAAAAACCTGTTTAACATAATCGACGTCCCGGCTATAATTCGAACCAGGCACCTCCCATTTAACAGACTTTCAGTGAGGACAATATTAAAAATGTCTTCCAGTCTAAACCCATGAAACAGGATACTTCTGCAGAAAATAGTAACTAATCTGCGAGTCAATAGATACCTCTCAGTTTAAGGAAACCGATGATTCAACACCGTAGCCATAACATGCCACGGTTTATCTCTTTTCAAAGCCAGATGAATCCAATTCACGAAACCCCGACCAGTTTCTTTTAGAACCTATTTGAATAACCCACTATCTTCCCACTCTCGCCTGTGTTTACGAAGTGATATATTTCCTTCAGGTTTTCCCATGAAAGCTTTCTGTCCCTTGCATGATATGCGTCCCGCTTTACTCACCCTCCACGATGCGTTCGTACTACTATCTCCTAAAACAATAAAACCATTTTATAGCTTCATGCCGTTACTTACAACGTTCTTGCTCAGAGATGTCATCCTTATTACTATTCTTGAGGGAGTCCTTGTGCGCATATTAATATATTGTAACGACCTTACTGCTGCAGGACAATAGGGCCCGTAACCACAGTAAAAGTAGCAAAGAGAAAGGTGTGTGTGGGGGTGGTAAAGTCCTCAACAGAATTAGAGGTAGATTAGAGAAAGAAGAATTTTGTGGCTGCACGATTACGCAATATAACGCTTGCACAGTTGCTTTGCTACAGCAAAGGAGATATAATACAATAGAAACGAAATAATACGATATAAAATCTGTCGCGTGGGATTAGGTTATCCCCACTCTGCTGACTGCATTGTCTTGAGGCGCACGGCCACCCACCCTCCTCCTTGGTTTGTATTCTAATTGCAGCGCAAGGTGTCGCATTGGAGCACTGTTCAGTTGCTTACTCTGAATTTTAAAATTAAACTCATTAAGCTACTTTTCACGGTTACCAAAAACCGCAGTCGCCTTCTTAATATTCAAAAAGTGTGTATTCGTACCTCAAATGGTGCAGAGTGGTACATCTCTCACCAAGCTGCAGATTTTTCCTGTCACAATCAAGGTCTAGGCATTGTAGTATCTCCACGTTCAAGGACGTGTTACACTGTGTGAAACATTGGAGACAGCATCAAATGAAAATGTGAGAATTTTATCAGCGTCAAGACGATGAAATCCGACCCCCTATCGGAACCTTTACTTGCCCACCCACTACGGGATGGACGGTCCGGGGATCGAACCCCGATGAAGGCGAGATTTTCCGCAACCTTTCAGACCTGCCCTGGAGACAAACCAGCCTCCTACACAATGGGTATCGGTTCTCCTCCCGGGGGTAAAGTGGCCGGGGCGTGGAATTCACTACCCAAGCAATCTAGTGCCGAGGTTAAAGAAAGAGTAGAGCTACAACTCTACTCCCCCCTTTGGACCTTCGTGGCCTGTTCTAGGGTGAAATTTAACTATTAAAAACGTGTAATAGAAAAATACTGCCTTCTGATATATGACGCCATATAGTCTGGTGGATATTTATTTACACGTTGGAAGAACCCACTGCTTCCATCTCCACCACCGACTCTATCATTGCAGAGTGGCTGCAAGAGAAACATCCGACACGTTGGTAAATTCCTATCAGAACAGCAAGCCTCAAACTGCACGTTGTGGAAAGCTCAGCTCTGGCAATGCCTGCGTTATTCCGGTATTATATCAGTTTCACGGATCGTGTGCGTTCCAGTGGGATAATACCGTACGTTTTTCATAATTTGTGATTATAAGTATTACTCTACAGCATTTAATTCACACAGGTTAAGATTAATGAGACCGGAATATAATAAATACGAATGAGTAGGATCGTGTTCGAAAGAAAGCTACTGTGGTTTCATTGACGGCGTAATCCTACCATTCATCTGGGAAGACTGTGGAACGCACGAGAAAAAGCAGCCAGGACACGTGATTTTCAAGCCAGAAATAAGACCTGTTGTCTCCCAAATGCAAGATTCCACTTTTATTTTACGATTATTTGGCATCGCTGTTTCAAGTACGGTACATCGACTTCGTTACGTTGAACGAAAAGTAAATGGATGGATGAATAAACAAATGAATGATGGATGGGTACAGACTTGGAAGGAGAACGTCTTTACCTGTTTGGCCAATATACTCCTTTAAGTCAGTCTACTGAATGCAGTCTTTGAGTAGCAGACGTTTGTTTAAGTCGTCACGAAAATACTTCGCATTGTTCATGATAAAATATGGTTCCTTGCCACGTTCACTGGAAGGTACAATTAGGTTTTTCAAATACAAAATTTTAACTGATTTCTCAACTGCTCAGTGCAGGTTATTTATTTGCTTGTTTATTTATTTATTTATTTATTTATTTATTTATTAGTTTACATGTTTCTATTTGTATGCAAAATTTTAATTAATTGATTAATGAGCATTCATATTAAATGTCTCTTTGT
>BLKM01002804.1:307352-322352 GCA_013340265.1 Coptotermes formosanus | reverse complement strand
AAAATAGAAGCACGAGATTTAACAAACTATAAGCTACATGTTGATGTCAGTCTCACACCACTTCCATACAAATATTTTGCTGTAATGCACGCACCTGTTAGTTATAAATTCAGATTGTGCTATCTGAAGTGTACTTTCTTTCACATTTTTAACATAACATCGATCAGACATAGGAAGAAACGGGAATAAGAAGGAAAGGGGCATAGGAACGAACGAAGAGCGTAAGGGCCCAAATTGTGTAGTACTTTAACCTTTTAAAGCCTAGCAGTAACTTTACATACAACCAGGTTTAAAATTAAAAAATTCTACATGGTGCCCACATTGCGTTTATGTGTTTTGTACGGATCTCAGAACAAACAGCAACTTTTGCCTTATAAAACATTAAGAGACTGGTTTTTATAACCGAAGTGGAGAGTGTTTACAGCGCGGTACGCGCTGAGTCCTTATATAAAACAGATACGCTTCGTCTTTAAAGGGTTAATATACGTTAAAATGATAAGGTTTTGGGGATGTACGCTGCTTATATGTCTGTCAGCATAGGATCCAGGTGCAGACTGTTGTGAAAGCGCAAATGAAACATCTGCCTCCATAAAATGCATTTTTCACTTACAAAATGGCCAGCTTCTCAAGAAATACTTAGTTATATCCTGAAGGAAGTAGCGGCATTTTCCGGTTGGATAATACGTCGTTGCAGCACGAGTCACGTACTATTGTTGTATGCATCCATCAATTTCTCTGTCCCCTGTCTGTATAAATTGGTGCCCATTTCTTTCAACGATCACTTCACTGCTCGTTTCACATTATCAATTTAAAGTCGTAACATCCCAGAATTAAGAACGGAGTTTTGAGAAATAGTTGGCGAGTAGAAGAAATGGTTTAGGAAATCCAAATTACCAGTTCAAGTGGATGTAACGTGTTCTAAGAATGCCAGCTAACCTTCTACCTCAGAAACTACTAAAATATAAACCATACTGTCACAGAGATTTGGGAAGACCATATCGCCGATGGATGGATCGGTTCCTGCAGCCGCAGAACGGCAATGGTAACCAAACTGCCAATGGGAAGAAGAAGATAGAAGAAGAAGGAGGAGAAGAAGAGGAAGAAGAATAAGTAGAAGAAGGAGAAGACGAATAAGGAGAAGAAGGAAAAGAAGTAGAAGAAGAAGAAGAAGGAGGAGGAGGAGGAGGAGAAGAAGAAGAAGAAGAAGCGAAAGAAGAAAAAAGAGCGTCTCAGTTTTAGTTTCATACCTTTCCACTTCATTATTTTTTGCCATCTTACCAGTTTAAACTGTGTTAACATCCAGTTTTAGCCTTACATATTTCCAGGCTACCTCTGTTCCTGTGTCACCAGTTTAAAATTTATAAACTCCACTTCACTACTATTCGTACGTTGTGAGTTTACAGTATGTAACCTCCCGCGTTCAGCTTTAGACGTATATTTCCAACACTGAAGAAACATCTAGGAGGAAAACCAGACGACGTAAGATCTGACACCATAACGATGATCAGGGTGTACCATGTGATAATCTCACTCTTAAAGCATTCTGCCTTCGCTGTTTAATCTCTGGGAGCCGTATAGCCTTGCCTCAGGTGGGAATTTCAAAACGGATTGTCGAGGACCATATCAAGGGAGACGTATGTTGGCGCAATGTCTCTGGAAGTAACTGAGTGTAATCTGGAAGCACCTTATGATATGTGATAAGCCTCCGAACCTCGAGTGTGTGACGTGCAGACGGACGTATTTGCATGGTTAAAGTTTTATCAGTGTCTATCGTTAAGAGATTCGAAATCACATTTGCATTCCACTGGTTGCGTACAGAATGTTACCAGATTTTATAAAATTTATTTTCACTCTATGCCCATACAAGATGGAAGAGAAGGTTGGAAAGCACAATGGATTTCCGTGCAAAATCGAAGTGCAATTATAGAGCTTCTCACAAAGAGAGGTTTGAACGTCACTGATTATATATAGACACAATATAAAACTTGGTTTATTAAAACTTCCTCACAATGAAATCTCACAGGATCTGAGTATTTGTCGATACCAGACAAGTTTCCGTCTTAACACAGGTACTTACTTACACAAAAAGGAACTTTGTACAGTGCCGATCCCAGTGGCGTCGCGGTCTAAGGCGTGGATCTGCTGCCGCCCGTTTGCTGGGATTGTGGGTTCGAACCCCGCCAGCGGACATGGATATCTGTGTCTTGTGAGTGTTGTGTGTTGTCAGGTGGAGGTCTCTGCGTCGGGCTGATCACTCGTCCAGAGAAGGAGTGTGTAAAGTGTGGTTCTGAAGCCTCGATAGCACGGCCGGCAAATTTTTTTTCGCCCCCTGTTAAAATTCGGGGTGATTCTTACAGTTTTGACATTGCTGAATCCGAATACGACAACCAAATTGCTCCAGCACCCACCAATTTTAAGGTAGGAGGGATTATATTGAAAAAGAACGTTTTTAATGAAAAGTAATATGTTGGTTTTTAATTACAATATACAATTTCAAATAATGAACACTGCCTCTGCATGTTATCCTAATCACAAACAAAGTCGTCATAAAACACTCTCTTCTTCTTCTTCGTCTTCGTGTTTTTTTTTTCTTCTTCTTCTTCTTCTTCTTCTTCTTCTTCTGCCTTTTATATTCGCCAGTCGGTGTCTCCCTTGGCCGTTGGGCTTTTAAACTGACACGTCATTAAATTGTAATTAAATTGTATTATTATTATTATTATTATTTAATTGGCCCTGGGCTGTAGACTCAGCACGTAAACAAACATGATTGACTTGAATTACTGTTAGATAGGTTTTTCTATGTGCATGCATGAAATCAGATTTTCCGAATAAGGTATACTCCTATTTAAATAAATCCTGGTGACGTTTTAGACAAAGTTTGCAGTATAATATTATATAACGCTGGAGGACTCTTATTGAGTTCCTAGAAAGTGTTCAAGGAGCCGCGTATTTAACCTTTAAAAGTAAAGCGGTTATCTTATGCACTAAATGCCTTAATGTTAACGAAACTCCAGAGACTAAGAACGCGTGGAGATAACCCTACTCTAACATACGCCTTCAGGAAGTGGTGCTTAAATGAACAGAGCGACAACTTGGCTCTACTTTGCAGTACTGTACTTTACATAACCCTACCCACAGAGTAACCTACATTTACGTGTTGCATGTGATTCTCACAGTAGAGGGCGATTACTTCGGACAAGTATCATTAACCGACTGATTATTATAATGAAGGGCAGCAACCCATGCGACCTACGAACTGAATTGTTATATTGTGCCAGATGAATATTATGCTTGGGAGATCCACTGACGACATGGACACAGTTCAAATTATCTACAATGAATAGTTTTAAACACTTATTATACCTTACAGGTGTGGGAGATGTTTCTTGACTCGATTGTTTGTCCCGTAATATAATCACGATCTAAAACAAATTTATTAAATCCTAACTATGAATTTCTTCAAGTACATATAGGAGTAGCCTCGAGTGCAGGCCTAATTAGAATTTTCATTTTTTCGCTATGGAAAGTAAAAAAGAGATAAAAGTAGATGCAATTACAAAGGTCTGTAATTAATTATCACAATCCTACGTCCCACTGCAATTCTTACACTGAACTAATTAGCATGCAGAGATAAGTAAGCGTATTGCATGCCGAGCTGCCGTAACACAGCAACATATGGGTAAACCACCCACACAAATGCATAAATATAAAATTTGTGGGCACAATAAGGAGTGCCATTAATACTTTTACGTACTAAAATATGTAACACATGTTTTGATGTTAATAAACTCTATTTTTTCATGTACTTAAGAGAATAATATTACAATGATAATGAAATTTATCCGTTGAAAAATCAAAATCATCCAAATAATGAGTTATTTAAAATTTCACACTCTAGCTCCGCTACAAAGAAAAATCGTTTCATACCCTCCAGGAAACAACTGCTGTTTGCTGTGAGAATCATCCAAAATCAACATATACCCCCTTGTGGGAAACATTTGGTGTTCGGTTAAGCGTGTGATATATACAGACAGCCCTCGTTTTTTGCGGTTTCGTATTTCGCGGTTTCGCAAATTCGCGCTCTCGCCCCAAGAATAAAAACAAAAAATTCCCCGAATGTTGATGTTCAAGAAACTGAAATAAAAAAGAAGCAGCTCCTCATGGCAATGGTTCTGCAAAGAAGAGAAACTCTGACCAACGGAAGTGAACACGTGGCAAAATAACATTAAAATTGTGTAAAAATAAATTAAAATACTTTTCATTTTTCATTTTTATTTTATTGCGGTTAAATGACTGGAATAAGTTTAAGCTAAATTTAATACTAGAAAGAAATATTAAAATACATGACTATGAAGATAAACACTAAAAATACTAAAACTTTTTTGTGGGTCGCGCAATTATTTGCGAATTTTCGCTTTTCGCTGGATGTATTGGAACCTAACCCCGGGAAAACAAGGGATGACTGTATTGTCACCGATGTGCTTGGAGGAAATGAAGTCACGGGTTGTGAAAGTGCAAATTGGCAGGAAGGGATTCAGAAACTTTTTCTTTCTGGCAATTAAATTTCGCATTCCATAGATAACGGGAAACTTATTGACGGACTGGAACACTAGTAGATTCTCAAAGAGGGCTATGATGTGTGGAGCTGGTTCATAACATGTTAGAAAATACCTACATATGGCAACACGGCTGGCGCTTTAGCTCTCTTGTCTCTACACTTTAAGTTCTTGAATAATTTCAGGAAACAAATGAAAATGCAGGTACTTTAAATATGACTGTTTCTTTCACACAGCACAGACTGTAGGTTTTATCAGTACCTCAGCAACAGATTTACAACGATTTAAACGAAATCACACCATTTTCTGTTGTTTTTAGCGCGGGATGACATTTTACAGAACTTTACATTTAGATCCTTAGGAACAACTCTTTCTTCCGCCTCACTGCCTTGTCGAACTTATGTAGCTGTTTACGTAATGTGATAATTATTTTTGTCCGATTTTAAGACAAAAGTATAAGGCATCAATAAATTTCAGTTAAAAATTTTCAATACAAAATTTAAGAAAAATTCCTTCTGTGCAAGCCACGTTATTCCATATGGACAGGGAGACAGACCGACAGACAGAACAAAGGACCAAGATAATAGTGTCTTTTGGCAAACAGCATTGTGGATGAGCCTAACATTCTTAATGCTGGACAGAACTACTGAGCAGGTTGCGAAATAAATGAACTCCCCTCCCACTTCTCTGTAGGGACTTCAGTACTATCGTGTTATCAAGGAAGATGCCCACTGTAGCAAGGCAGTGAAACCGAGCTCCGAGAGGGAAGAAGGACTGAAGATTCCCCAAAGACTTTCCCCAGCACCGATCTGGAGACATTTTGGACTCCTTAGGGACAGGACAAAGTTTAGATTTATTTTCCATTCTGTGCCGATAACAAATGCAGTCCGGTTACGTAGAAAACTGGCAGATTTAGATTAGATGGCAACCGTTGAGTAGGCTTAAATGTGAGGATGTTACTCAAGTATGCCCTCCAGAAGTAGGGTGGAATGCTGGTAAACTGAGTTTTATGCTTCAAACCAGAGATAAATGGCCGGCTTTCATGCATGCAATAAAATTCCTGATTTACAAATATATTAGGATTGTCTGGACTAGACTTGCAAATATCAGCTTGCAAAAGGGGCTTTTTGCATGTTACCAGTTAGTAATATCTTCAGGCATAATTTAGAAATTTTATGCTCTTAAATTATCAATACTAATAAGTAGAGGTTTTCAAGTATTGATTCCGCTTTAACGACTTGGTACAAAGAGCGAATTTCATAAGCAGACTGTAATGATACTTGATGTAGAAATATAACAAAATTATATTTAAATACACAAATGGAACAAAATAATATTTAGATGTAAACTGGAAGAAATCTTACTCGTCACTTTTGAATAAATATATATATACCTTTGTAATTATTTCGGTTAATTTTTAAAATTTATGTCGCGTATTAAACAAATTATTCCTAAATGAATTCGTCCTTTCCAAGGAAAATCCTTGTGGAGCACCATTCCTTGAAGATATATATGGCTATAGGAGTGGAGAAGCTCCACGTGCTTGTACGCATAACCTAGACGCTAAATACGGACGCGTGGTCAGATTCACAATCGAGGTGCCTTAACCACACAGAATGAATGTGGTTTACAATTAGACAGGAGGCTGGGCGGACGGGCCACAATTCTGTACTTGACATCGAAGGGAAATATTTATGTCTCTCCGAAATTGGAAAAGTTTAGCCTCCGAAATTGGAAAACTTTATCTTATCTGGTAACTGGTCAATTTAGATACTGGCTACCTCGATCCAATTAGTATTTTCTATTAGTTTTTTTCCTTCTTAGTCCTTCTCTCTTCTACCTACGTGCTCACAGTAGGTGTCGAGGTTTTTTGTAATTTCATTTGATCACACACAAGCACACACCACAGTCGGTAGGCCTCCTCTGGAGGAGGGATCGGCCCGTCACAGAGACCTCTACCTGCCAACACAAACACTGTACAAGACAAATATCCATGCTTCCGGTGGTATTCGCACCCACGATCCCAGCAAGCGCTCGGCAGCAGACTTACGCCTTAGACCGCGCGGCCACTGGGATCGGCTTTCTTTTACTTTACGAAGTATTAAAACGTCAGGTGATATTTGTAAATCATAAATTGGACAAGTGTCTTGTAGCTGCAAAGTTCCTCTGGAAACATTCTCTTTTAGTGAACGATGAGGTGGAAATTTTTCGAAAAAGAAGTCTCTGCCTAGCAAGGTATTTTTGCGGGGCTTTCCCGTACAGCCTGAAAACAAGTACCAACAACTTCAGTAAGGCTAGTCGGTGTGTCGGTGGGGGTTCACAGGACACTTGCCAAAGACAAATCCAGAATCTTCACCTGCATTATCGTGCTCAGGAGCAGTGATTTTGAGTGTGTTTGTACTGCCCTCTAAAAATGGGTTGTAGAGCATTTGGAGTCCGACGCATGCATCGGACATCTAATGCTTAATGATTAATGCTTTATTTTCAGTCCCACCCCTGATGATAGTACCACAATGTATCGAAACATGTTGGCTTTGTGAATAAACACCTTTATGGAACATTTTATAAAAAGTGTGCACGTGTTGATCTCCTGTTCTACAATTCTAGTAACTACGCGCTTGGTATGAATAATACAAAATGGGTTGTTAACATTACCGTATTCAGCTTCTACGCGCCTACACTGTACAGAGAGAGCAGTTTAATTCGTTTTTAAATCCCTTTTAACGAACGGATTAACAATGTTGGAGTGAGGAGAGAGCATCCGTCATTTTCTTTTTGGAATTTATTTGCGAAACGAGATTTTGTTATTATGCATGTGATTCGAAAGTCTTTCTACACACACATAAACGAGTAAACTTTAAACGCAAATCTCAAAAATTAAAAACATCTCCAAGTATAATGCTTTTAGAATTATTTATTAGAATAAATATTTGAATAATTGCGAGATTTAAGGTCCTTACACAGACGTTTGTGAAATTCAAGGCTTTATAGAGTAATAATGGCTGGTGATTATTTAGCAACGGTTTGGAGGATCCTAGTGTCTCCACATTCAGGGTCCAACAATCCACGAAGAGAACACTTCTTAGACTAACTGACCTTGAAGATAGAGGCATAAAGTGTTGCTGTATCCTCAGTCACTATTTACAATCGACAAGAGAAGAGTTTTTGGACTCCTCGACGCTGAAGATGGACGCCCTACTCTCTTCCGAAACGTCGGTAACTCTTTACCAGCCGACACAGCGTAATATTGCAGAAGATCTGACTGTACATTTCAATCATTATATCAGCTAAACTCTCCAGATGATTGATTGACTTCTGTCGAATTGGTCGGTTGTGTATTGTCTTTCCAGATTTGTAGGTAGATTCGAAAACCAGGCCTAACTGTTTCTTTCACGAAAAAACTGACTAACTAATTTGAATGAGGCTTGCTGTTGACTCTCTCGGATTCTCGAAAAATATGAGCTTTACTTTGCAACAAACCACCACAAACATTTTGTTACCGGTCTTTACCTCTTCGTCATTATTTATCTGTTTCTCGTTTGTTACAATAAAGAAAGAAGAACTTCGACTCAGACAAATTAACCCTTTAAACACGAAGCGTATCTGTTTTATATAAGGACTCAGTGCGTACCGCGCTGTAAACACTCTCCACTTCGGTTATAAAAACCAGTCTCTTAATGTTTTATAAGGCAAAAGTTGCTGTTTGTTCTGAGATCCACACAAAACACATAAAAGCAATGTGGGCACCACGTAGAATTTTTTAATGTTAAACGTGGTCGTATGTAAAGCTACCGCTAGGCTTTAAAAGGTTAAAACATCTAAAAAAATGAGTAAGATGCATCAATCAGTAACGCTTCAGACATATTCTGCGGACGCCCGGCTAGAACTTCGGCCAGGATAAGGACTGAGGATTTTCTCAGCTTTCCACAATCGCTTTACAAAAATGCCGAAACATCCTAAAGTAGGCCACGACCTCTCTCTCTAATGCTGCTTACTATTTCATTATTTATTATAACTCAACCGTTCGACACGATATGATCTGAGCTACTGAAACGTCATTACATAAATAAATACAACCTCTAAAATTGCTTATTATCAATCAGAACACAAAAGAAAAGAACAAGTAACAATAAGGGAAAAATTTAAATAGATATTGATTAAAATTCTGTTCCTTAAAATTTCATCACATGCAGCCTGTTGAGAGAGATCAGATTCACACGATGTTAGTGATCACGATTGCTGTCTACGGGTATGTGGCTCCATGTGATATGCTGAGATTGTACGGACGTTCGGGATGCAGTCATTTACTTCGATACAGCTTCCTTCTGAAGCTTCAGTACACCAAAAAACAAA
Organism: Coptotermes formosanus; assembly: GCA_013340265.1. NCBI lineage: Eukaryota > Metazoa > Arthropoda > Insecta > Blattodea > Rhinotermitidae > Coptotermes > Coptotermes formosanus. Next base: position 313,443 of record BLKM01002804.1, on the reverse strand, counting down.
TAAAAATGTGTGGATAAAATCGATCTCTAAGATACATTTTAAAGTGAAAAATCTACGAACGTATAAAACGCAGTTATTAGTTAGGGAACCAACAACTTTAATTTGGTATTAATTAATTTCGGTTGTTGACCACACATTTTGGCAGTACGTTATGCACTGTAAAACGGTTAGCTCATGAAGCAAAACCTTCTAGTTACATACAAAGAAATTTTCTTTGTCGTATTTGTAAAAGACTAGTGTTTGCCTTGCCTTCAGTGACGCTCCATTCCTAATAAATACGCAAGAAACACTACTGTGGGAACATACACTGACACTAAAGCCTCCATTACAGCTCACAGTCATATCTGGTGTTTCATGTACCAATGGCCGTTTCATGGCTCAGACTGCATTTTTACAGAAAAAAAGCTGTTACTCGCCAGTCTGTCAACGCGAAGGCTCGGGTTCGATCTCATGTCAGTCCATGTGGGATTTGTGTCGGACAAAGTAGAAATGGGACAGGTTTTTCCCCGAGTACTTCGGTTTTTCCCTGTTAATTCCATTATACGAAAAAACGAAAAAAACTTATCACCTTCATCACAGGGTTTTTGGCACAATAAGACTCAAGGCTGCGGTGCATCTGTTGCTTCAGCTGCGGGTCCCTTCACCACACACAAAAAAAAACATGTACCAATGTGCGAACAGCTGGGAGTCTAAAAATTCCAGCAAGCAGGAAAAAAAAGGTGTTCTAAATGCTGTTGGAATCTTATCAAGCGCTCGGAATTCTGAACTGTCCAACAGCTGTCACGTGGCCAATCATAACATAATGCTGTATTCCAGAAGAAAGCTGTCTTCATTAAGCCTGCATTTGACATTGACAGCTACTTTGTGCGGCTGTAATACGGTGATTGCACAGCTTAAGAATCTGGCAGCCGATCTCAGTGGCCGCGCGGTCTAAGGCATAGGTCTGCGGCCCAGCGCTTGCTGGGATCGTGGGTTCGAATCCCACCGGTGACATGGGTGTTTGCCTTTTGTGAGTGTTTATGTTGTTATGTAGAGGTCTCTGCGACGGGCCGATCCCTCGTTCAGAGGAGTCCTACCGACTGTGGTGTGTGTCTGAGTGTGATCAAGTGAAAATAAACAACCTCGACACCCACTATGAGTAGATAGAAGGGGCAAGAATGAGCCAGTAATTTCCTAGTATCTGTTACCGAGAGTTAACGCTGTCCTTTCTATTAACATTACTACTTCAATGAAAATTTTTCGTATTATATATTTCTGTCACAAAATCTTCAATCAGGTGCAGCATGCACAGAATTACACACGACATTACGCATGCTCGTTATCAAAGTCTTTCTCGACCAACACGTCTGTTAAATCAGAATATCCTTTTTATACTGTTCATCTCTGTGCATTAAAACAAGTTTCAGGAATGAGAACCAACTAAATGTACAATTTTATACTACTTTGTTACATTTTATTTGCTATTTTGCCTCCAACATGCTTCGACGAGCTGCCATCTTCACGGAGTGTATATCACTCTATTATTTAAAACACTTATGAGATTAAAATGCAATTTTATTGTCATAAGTGTTTTATATAATAAAGTGATATATCCTCCCTGAAGATGGCAGCTCGTCGAAATATGTTGGAGGAAAAATAGTGAATAAAATGTCACAAAGTAGTAAAAATCGTGCATTTAGTTGCTTCCCATTTCTGAAAGAATATATCCGTTTTTTGTTGAGTCGAAATAGAGAACAAAAATAATGATTGAAAAAGGGTAGCAGATTGGCTGAAAATTATACATCTTTAGGACAAACCAACGAGGGGAAAAATAGTCTTTTGAGTAGTCTCTCAGTTTACCTATGGGAACAGAAGTACGAGATTAAATGCAGCTCTTTTACTACGGTGAAATGGGAGCTGTGAAAGTGTGCCGTAGTCATTGTGTTTCCCGGACTACAGCCACAGAGAAAATCAAGTCTCCCCTCGGTGAGTCACAATGCTCTAGTCAACTCAACCCGTGTATTTATATAAACCTACTACGGGCGACAACTGCCAGGAAAGCCCAATACCAATCACTGGCACATGCTGAGGTATCTTGTGTTTACGTTACCCTGCCAGTCAGAGGCTGTTAAATCTCTCGTGATGAGTCACGTCTAGTGATCCTGCCTGGAAATCGGAAATTCCACATTCCATTTGTCCACTGGTTCCTCGCGCTGCTTCAGCTTCGTAACATTTGTGTTTCAAGATTAGGTCAGACGTGTTCCGCCACTGATTCGACTAATGCCTGTCTTTTCACAGTTCACAGAAAAAGACAATCAATAGGCAGAATGTTTTCAGTTTCACATTTCCCTTGCAATTTCTTACATGGAAACATCGGTCCAGCCGGGCCCACAATAAGAAAAATTTCTTTTGACAGTGATAAAAGTCAAATACAATTCAGTTTATGGGAGATTTTCAGACCAACTAATGAACTAAATCTATTTAACAAACAATTCAGGATGACTAGTTAAATTTTATATGAAGATGGGACCACAGATCTCTTTACTGATTGGAACTGAGAACAATTTCATTCTGAAAGTGAAGTAAGTCTTATTAATTGTCTGCTCTTAAATTTTGTTTGTTTGTTTATACTTTTAAATCAACAATGTAGAAACTTTATAATTGATAGTAACAAATACATGTTTCTAAACAATGAGAATTTTTAACATCAGAAAGTGTTTGAGGTAAATATGTTTATAATATACAATGAGGGTCAAGCAGTGCTAATTACTGAGCAATGCTGTTTCAACACTATAACTGCTTTAAAAACTTCCTTTAATTAAGATAAGTACCACTCGACTTTTGAACTTTATTTTTTTAATTTTTTTCAAATAAAATCCATAAAATAACTAAATATTTTGAAAAGACGAATTTGAAATTCTCATTATCAGCTACAACCCGTGGATCAAGAGATGAATAAAAATGAGGAAGAAGGCGTAGAAATGACCACGCACAAAAAATATAAGGAATACCAAGAAAAATAGGGCTGAAAGACGTTCCATATATGTGAAGCGAAAGTTAAAGTTGGCCACATACATGCCATAAAGGCGTACGCGGGTAGTGGAAGTACAGCTCCATTTATTCTTAAGCTCGGTACTAGATGGAGGTGATAGTCTCAGGCCCCAGCAGCTTATCTCCGGGAAAAGAGACCCAGTACCCACTGAATAGTAGGTTGGGTCGGCACCAGAGCATGCTTGGACGTCTTGGGGAAGGAACAAATGTCTCTTCCCTGCCAAGAATCAAACCCCGGGCTTTCAGTCTGCAGTTTAGTCACTACACTGTACGCTACACCGGCCCAAAGTTTCTTTCATGTATAAGAAAAAATTGTTTTTAATATCTGTCAACATAATTTTTGTAATACTAATCATATGCTAAATTAATAAGAACTTTAAATACTTCTCCAGAAATATTCAATGTAACCAGAAGTAACATCACCTACATGTTGCAGCAGTACACACATATTCTTTCACGAATGTCAGCACCGTATTAGCCTACGCCTGACGTAATAATCAGTCAAACATTTAAATGATTCCAGTTCTAAACTCTAATGGAGACTCTAATCTCAAGAGTGATACACCCGTGACTAAGCTGGCTTCCATACTATAGGAACACATGTCATGCAAACGTACTGAAGCAGAAGAGTGTCGTGACACAGCCAGCTGTGTGAAAAATTATAGCATTATAGAATAAGAGCATCATATAAATATACGCTCTTCTGTTGTTGCTACCAATCAGAAATATTTGAAGGAAATAAGCACTCTCGAATAAAAATAAAAACCTGTTTCAAGCGAAGTTAATAGTCTAATAATAGTCGCATATTTTAGTGCAATTTTTTGTGGAATGATTGTTTACACTTCAGGGAACCCCGGGTTTCCTCGAAACACCGCTGGGGAAACACGGATCTAGACCACACTGCGTATTTGTTAAGTGAATGAGCAGGAGTATGGAGCACTGTTGGAACGATATTTGGCAGGAAAAACCGAAGTGCTCGGATAGGAACTTGTGCCATTGCCACTTTATTCACAACAAAGAGGATCCGAGAAACTGGGCAATGTACAAGGCCTAAAACCAAGAAAAGTAGCCTTGAAATGGAAGTCCGAGTCTCCAGGGGAATTACGCTGTATGGGTGGGTAAATATTTCGCGTCATTTTTAAGGATCATTTTTCCTTCCCCTCTCAGCGTCCAGCAGTCTAAATGCATTCTTCTTTGACTGTTTGACTCCAAAGTATCACGCATTATTACCCTTCGCAAACAACATTTATTACCTAACCATTTCATGTTCACATTTTTTAAGAAGTTTTATATCTCCCAACTCTGTTTTCTTTGTAAATATTTAGATCAAAATTATGCATACCTATACTACTACTATTTGTGTGTTTGTCTTCTCTCTTTACATCTTTTCAACAGGTGTGAAAATTCAAATTTCAAGAAATATACACAAAGACTGTACTAATTTTTGGTGAGGAAAGAAATAGAATAAACAGTAAAGGAATACATTCAGAGGTTTTGCAATGGACACGCTAGGTAGGCACATGAGTCTATCCGCGGTTGGCTCTGAAAGGGATAGTTCTCACCCCCCTCACCCCACCCCCCCGCATGTGAGCTCTATATCCTGCCAGTATCAACATCCTTTATTTGATGTCACCAATATTATTTGGTGAGGTGTACAGTTCACGAACCTCTTCGTTATACAAACAACACCACAGATTCACACACTGTTCAAATATTTTACAAGTCTACACATATTTACTTCACAGCAGCGTGGATGAATTAAACATTGCTTACATCCGACTCGACCGTTGTCCTACGCCGCACCCCAAATGAACACACAGACACTATCTCACAAGTAAGAACTAGTGCACGTTGTGCCTATTCCTTGTTGTCATTCTCTGTACACTTTACAAAAATATGGAGACATAGCACCGTTTTTCCTGCACACATACACAAAACGCCATTGATGCATTTTATGGTCATAAAAATTCACAAGGGATGGGTAAGTGCTTTGTCATTTAAAATAGTCATTTTGTACGGTTGCAGTTGGTAACTTTAAAAATGTAAAAGTGTAACATCTTGTTTGTGGGTAAAAAAAATGTAATTCCTGGTCTGTCAGTCTAAAGTACGAAACTTTCATCCGTACAAGATTACAGCTGTTAATGAAGATAAATTCCTCTCCTAAAATGTTTCTCATAGTTAATACAAGGAATACAGGAGAAGGGTAATTACCCCGACAGTTAAAGTGTTCTGAAACATGTTTTGATATGAAGATAAATGTCTTTGTTATGTGCCACTATGTAGCTTGTTAGAGGTGTATTGACTTTTCACAGGAACGTCAATGACAATCTAAAGTCTCGTATGTTGTGGCATACTGCAACGCAGCAATGCGCAAGCGCCAATAGTACAACATACTCTGATCCAGAAAGAATATTTAAAACAGTTTAGTGTGTTTCAGAAAGAACGAGGTATGAGAGATTTGATGTTATGACAGCAGCGTTGATATAGATTCAAGTCTTCTGGCTTCTTATGCCGTGTCCACCTATAAATACTCATCGGCTTTTCGGATGAACGCTGTGCATTCATCTCCAGTGTCAAGCAGACAGATAAGAGGAGACAGCTTGACCCTGAAGGATACACAAGGTTCCCCCGAAATGTCGATAATTATTTATCACTTTGCATAGTGTAACATTCTAGAAGACTTTAATCTTCGGCAAGGGCGCACCCAAGGGGCGGGCTGCCCGGCTGCAGCCCCCCCCCCCCCCCCACTCCGCCAAAACTCCCAAAACCGAAATTTAAAAAACACAAACTCTGTAGATATTATGATATCAAATGTTTAACGTGATTTCCCCTTCAGCTAAAATCAGCCACTGAAGTCGGCTGATGACTAGTACATTAGAATTTTGAAAAATAAATTAATAAAATTTAAAAAAAACAAGACGATAGGACACTGTGGTTGCGTTATGGATAATTTAGTTTTAGTGTGTGTATATAAATACACTTGCAAAGAGTGTTATGTTGTACTTACAACACGATTTTTATAATTCTTAAAATCACAAAAATTATATCTAGCCTCAGGGTC
>BLKM01002804.1:15842-307290 GCA_013340265.1 Coptotermes formosanus | reverse complement strand
CCCCCCCCCCCCCCCTCCAAGGAAAAATTCTGGGTGCTCACCTGATCTTCGGGAAGTCCCAGCTTCAAGACACTTCACTTCTTTCGGTAGAGTCGTGATCTGGGTCCAGCAGTTAATCAATCTCTGATACAGTAGTTGTAGCTACATATTATTCTTCACCCGGAGAGCGAAGTATTTTACGACACGTGACCCAGGGCATTTCCTGTTGGTAGAACTAGCTGAAGGTCCACACCCAGCAGTTAAGCAAACCAGGAGACCTGACACTAATTTCATATCCGGTAGGTAAAAACCCGGTGGACCTAGCAGTAAGTTCAGGCCCTGTAGGGAAACAAGCAGGTCGATCTAGCAGTTCAGGCCTTGTAAGGACACAAGCCAGTGGATCTAGCAGTAAATTCAGGCTGCATTATTAAACAAGCCGGTAGTGTAACAAGTTCTGGTAAACAGTTACGCAGGCGCTGCATCTAGCAGTGTGTTCAGATCCGATAGCTCTACCGGTAAATTTAGCCCCTTAGTTAAACAAGACAGATGTGGCAATAAATTCAGTTTCAGTAGTTAAAGAAGCCAGCAAATCCCTAACTGTGACTTTAGGCCCAGTAGTTAAGCGACAATTGTCCCAGTATTTCTAGCCTTTCTGTACACTTCAAGCTAGTGGCTTAAGTTGCTAAGTACTTTCGAAGCTGCAGCTGAAGTGACGTAAATCCTGCCCTGTGCTGTACCTCGTGATTGAAAACTTCTCACTCGCCGACCAACCGAATCGCGAAAGCGCATAAAAGTTCTTCTTTTATTGCAGGGTCAAGAAAGCCAATGGCTTCCTGTTTCGTTGATGGCGCTGGGGACGAGGGATTTTGCAGGGTTGTGTTGATTGAAAGGTCACTGCATTACACAGAGTGGACTCTTGACCACTCACATAACGTGTTATTGAATCTACAATTCGAAATCAATTTCTTCATTCAAATATTTCCTCTAAATGTAAATTTACAGTATTTTGTATGTCAGAGAATCTTGAAGTCGAAGAGGATTTGATATTTCAGTTTCAGTGTTTACTAGCTCCCGAAACCTAACTGCAATAAAAGATGTACGGAAGGCAATTATATTAATAGGTTGGGGCAAATGTGGCGTTAAGTAGTCTATGCTTCCTTTCAGAGGATCCGGTTTCAAATCTCGGTCCAGAGATAGGCAGCCCTGACAGGGGATTTTTATTTAGTTTCCTAGGTCCCACAAGGATAATTCTGAGACAACATCTTTAAACACCTTTCGGTCCTTTCTTTTCAGGTCCCTTACAACTCGTCTATAAGATCAGTCCTGATTGTTCGAAGTTTATGTAGTCATTACCACTGCCAACATATTAAAATAAACCATGGTAAAACGAAGTAAATTTTACGGTTATGAACACAAACAATGCAGTTGAATTGAGTGTCAGCAATAATCTAATACCCAGTCAATCACGATATCTCAAAAATATACAAACATTTCATGTACAGAAAATATTCCTTACATAACTTATTGGATGTAGATATTTGGTGTACACAAAAGAAAGGATTTGTGACACACGCTGAATTACAACATGTGTTCTAGAAGTTCACTCTTAACATCTAGGCACTCCTGAATTTGGCGCAAGAGTGAGTGGAAAACGTCAACCAAAACGTGTACTGAGATGAATGCACATTTTCGTCCTGATTTTCAGTAACCATGTGAATTTTTACATAATCGCGAAAGGACAGGCTGGACTGAAGGAGGTGCGGGACATCAGTATACATTTTGCCCCGCATTATTGGCCTCAAATTTGCTACTATTGCGTCAGATTTTTGCTTGTGTTTGGAGGTTCCATTGCAAATTCAGACAACCATCATCTTTAGATATCCCACACATTCTCAGATTTCCAGTATAATTTCAAAACTAGCTGAACGACGTACGCAGTTTCAGTAGCACAGTATCTCACAGCATGCTTTGTAATAAAACTACACCAAACCCACAGTTTATGAAATTGAACTATTCTTACCAGTCAGCTCTCGCATTCTACTTATTCATTTGAAATACGTGCAAATGAAACAGATACTTCCTTAAACTATTCATCTTGCAGAAGGAATTTTGTCGTTTTGCTTGTACTGCATTTGGATATATGAAGCTGATATGTTACCCTGCTTTCATTTTATGTGGAGTCACACCTTATATTGGCATATGATTCAGAGTTTTAACATATGAATGCTAATGTTCGTACCCAGGGTTCAGGTTTGATATAAATTAAAGTGCCACAATTTGCAGAAGGGTCAGGACAAATACGAAGTCAGACATGGCCTCCAGTGATGTTACTTGTGACCGTAGAGCATAATGATGCCGATCCCAGTGGCTGCGCGGTCTAAGGCGTAGGTCTGCGGCCGAGCGCTTGCTGGGATGGTGGGTTCGAATCCCACCGGGGGCATGGACTTTTGTCTCCTGTGAGTGTTTGTGTTGTCAGGTAGAGGTCTCTGCGACGGGCCGATTCCTCGTCCAGAGGAGTACTACCGACTGTGGTGTGTGTCTGAGTGTGATCAAGTGAAAATAAATAACCTCGACACCTACTGTGGGTAGGTAGAAGAGGTAAGGACTACGAAACGACGAATATTATGATGCTCTGCATTTTGTGCAAAAATTGCACAAGTCATTGGCTACCCTTAGTAAGGTGATTCGTGGTAGCGTGCTTGTTGGCAGTGACATGATGCGTTTGGCTGACGCCATCTTCCATAACAGGATAAATCAACTTCTTGCAGTTTCCTGCCTTGGTGTTTTTCCAGGTTCCTTGTTCTTAGCTTTCAACTCTTTATTTAACATGTCCGTATACTTTGTTCCATTATGAAAATATAATGCTTCATTTTGTCGTGAAGAATTTCAGTTAATTTGTTGTAGGCTCTTTATTTATAATTTGTAGGCCATCCGTACTAAAATTGGTTATTGTCACGAGAATGCAACCAGAAATGCAAATCAGTCACTCTGTGTTTTGAAGAAAGAGGATCAAAAAATATAGTTTTGTAAGATATAATGAAAGTGACCCTTTTTTAAAATCAGATGTTTTTGAATGCGACACTTCTTTCAGGCGGGAGTGCTTAGAAAAATCTGAACAAGGCGGGCAGACAGAGAAATATACGTCTTACCACGTTTACCAACGGATGTTCAAAACTGTTCATAATAACCGCTAAAAGTCATTATTATTATGAGATTCCTGGATTCTTCCGGGCAAATTCCGGGATGCGAGATTTCAGATCCTCACAGCGCTGATCGTGAACATCCGAGTCTTCTGGAACGTTTCTTCAAATAAGGCAGCGCAAAGTTCCTTCCACATTTTGTGATTCTTTATGCATTAACTGTTCTAATTTTGGCCACAGCTGACATCATCTTTAAAAAAATCACAAAAAAGTACAAGCAGTTAAGCCACATTTTTACTCGTAAGTTTTAAATTAACAGCCGGAGGCCATTATTTGAACTCCACTATTTCCATGGAACTGCAATGTGCTGGGTCACTGGTCCGTGTGTCAGCATCATTATATATTGTAATTGCTCAGTATAGAATAAAAGTTAATTATTAAATAATAGAGCATCAATCGATTTGTGACAGAAGTGCAGATTAAATGTAATGTATTTGATAATTAACAAGTAATGAAGCCTTAATAAGATAAAATCACACTTAGTCCTTCAAAAATTATGCGCCTTTCTTAAAAATAAATAAAATTATTTAAGGAAACGGGAGTGTGTTTACGTAGTGTACTTACTTTCATTAATATCTTAATACTGTTTGTAGGCTGTTAATAAACGTATAATACTAAATAATGTATTGAAAACAAGATGCTTTAACTTAAGGTTTTGTACAGTTAAACGAATGTAATACGCAGCGCGGGATGCGTTCCTGAAAAGCAGCAGGTTTGGCAAAACTGCTGTTGAAATGGCCAAGGACTTACTGAAAATTTCGGATTAGGAGAATTGTGGCCATTTTCTCCTGCCAGCACAACACAACACAAGGGCGTCGCTCCTTCATTAAGCACGAGAAATATTAAAAAGATATTCCTGTCTTTAAATAAACATTAAAGACCTTTTAAGTACAGTGAAAATCCGCTTTACCCGTTGGATAGGCAGCTGGGTATGCGTCCAGAGGCAGTCAAAAGGCTGTGGAGGGAAGAAAAACCTCTTGCAACTGCCGCAAAACCAGCTGTGATTCCTTCGCCGTGTAGCCCGTAACCTAGCCGCTATACAGGATGTCATCTTCCGGCTCGGAAATTTTAAAAGTGTGTTCAGTACTATGAAGACTGAACAGACAATATAAAAGTACCTTCCGTCCAATGATTCCAGTGTCCGAAAAAGCATACTTTTGTCTGAAGGTTGCAAAATTTCACTGGCTGCCCTGTCTGAGAAGAGCACTATTAAGATGATGAAGATTATATGGGATAGTCGGAATCACACTGACCGGGGAACACCGAAGTAATCGCGGTAAAACGTTCATCCAACACAAATCGAACCCGTGCACCCGCGGTGAGAAGTCGTCGACTAACCGCCTGAGATATGGCACGGCCGGAGAGCGAAAATTAATCTTAAGGTGATTCATCCCTATTCTATTTTATTCAGATGTTATATTAAAAACCACAGTCTGGAAAACTTGTATGTGTGTTGTGTATGACGTTTAAATGTAATCTTTATGTAACAATTCAAGTGTACCTCACAGAGAAGAGAATATTCTCCCGTTAGAAAGATAAATTGCTAAAGACTGCGTAGGGAAAATGGCTGTTTATTGTGGCATTAATGTGGAATACATAAACACGCCATAACCATTACAAATAAACTTGTTAAAAATTAGATAATTGTACAGAAAGAGTCACAAACGAACCGCTGTAATTGTCTGAAAGATGGACGATTATTGTGAATGTCATGACAGCCCTGCTACAGTTGATTTTGACTTTTTATGTACGCCACGTATAAAATCTATAACCCGCGGCCAGGTCAAGCTGAATATTGTTGCTGTCAAACTGTAGCGAGACACGCGGTCTGTGATGAGTTGCTGTAATTTGTTGTAATTGCTATGATCCATGAACTACTTCACAAATACTTTCGTAGAAGGCACCGCATGACATAAAAATTTGTACTCCGAAGTTATGTTTCCATAGCCTCTTTTCCATAAACGAGGTTACATTCCGAAGAATAAGTGTGTACGTATTAATGTCATATTTCTGATAATCTAAAATAATTGTGGCACTGTGATTATGCATAATAAACTTTTATTACTCTAAACAAGGCTTCATGTGATGTGTTCACACAAATTTGTGTTTGTACTGTACATAAAAACAGAATCCACCCTCTTGATTTAATCGGGGGGGGGGGGGGGTGATAAGCGGGGGACGTGGCACTTACGGAAAAGAAGCGAAATGCATACAGCGTTTTAGTGGTGAGATGTGAAGAAAGGAGACCAACCAGAAGATCTAGATGTACATGGGAAGATAATATTAAAAATGGTTCTTAAATAAATAGCATTGGCGGTTGTGGGCTGGATTCACCAGGCTTAGGATACGGAAAATGAGGGCTTGTTTTGAGCACAGCAATGAATCATGGGCCCAAGAAATGCTGGGAATTCGTCGACTAGTTTAGAAAATATTAGGTTCTCAAAACGACTCTTTTCCCTGGAGTTAGTTAATTAGCAACCCTCTTGGGTACGCTCTCAGATTATATTACGATGTTATTAGTTAGCGCATTTGATTTTGAAATAATGCAATAAATAAATAAATGGAAAAAGAAAATTTTCTCAAAAAATGGTAAAGAAATTTATCCGCATTTACGTACGCAGCATTAATCTTGTATTCAAGAGCTCGCCAACGGAACCTGTCCTGAGGCAATATCATCCACCTTTCCCGCTCGAACCATTCCTTATTTAAGGTCAGTTTTAATATTATCACTCATTTACTCCTACAGTTCCAATGTAATAGATATGTGAAATTTTCCTTTCTACCGTTACCACAGTAATTTGAAGTTCAACCGAACTTAAGCGTAACTCAAGATTTAAAACGAAGCGGAATAAAAGTCCATGGGTTTGCTTGCACTGAGCGAAAGGCTGTAAGCCAATTTCTTGCTGCCAGACTTAAATCAAGAAAGTGGCTTAGCTTTATATTACTCACCGCATTGCTTGCTACAACACACCAGAACTGCATCGGACTTGTATAACCCATAAAAAGACAGGTTTACTGGGTGCTGTAAAACCACCTCGCTATATATATAAAATTGAAGGATGCCAAACAAGCGGAAGATATAAGAAAACGTTATGGGAAATTTAAATGGAACCATAACATTGATGGGGATAAGATGATTTTAGATTATAGACTCTGGTGTATTTCTTTAAGTTCTGCCAAGGCTGGAACTAGACACCAGTTCTAGAATATTTTTCGAATGATCTCGTAAATGTGTAGGATCACGCTATCTCGATGCTGGATAGCTATGAATAATTTAAATGACAAAAAATTGTATTTGAGCATTCATAAATTTTTTTTCCGGTGGATTCATGAAGTCAAGGACTTAATAGACTTGTTTAATGGTTTTCCGTTTATTTAAAGAATGTCTGTCAATAGTGGTGTTTGCTTTTAAGGTTAAAGTAAATTCTTCCTTGTGTCAAATTACTGACCACAACATGAGAAGGTAGATGGATTAGAGGCACGAATTAACGCATTCCGAAACACTTCACTACGCGCAAGTGAGTAGGTCAGCTTGCCCCCTTCTTTCCGGTAAAACAGCCTGCGGTGCTCATTGGCTAGGAAGTCTGACGAGTGCTGGAGCTGCTCCGGATTCTGCACAGAACAGAAAAGTATCCTCCCCTGACAGGAACCGAACCATGGTTCTCCACCATCAAGCCAAGAGCCTCATTTTCCTGAGTAGGATACTTTATTTCATGGCAGTTGTTACGTAACATAAGACGTTTTTATTACCAATTAAAAATACACACATTACCCCTCAACAAAGCCTTCACAATCAGCAACTGAAGTACTGAAATACGCGTATGATTGCTCAGGTACCTGATTTAATTTCAAACGTTTTATCTATGTCGATTTCCCGTTATGCAGCATTTTCCATAAACCACCGCATAAACAGAGGCATACTTAGACAAGGAGGTTGAGTTTCTGAAATGCAGATGCTTTATCTTAAAGTCATTGTTTATTCACTGCGAGATGCTCTCACAAAGCACAAAGTCGACTCAGGCTGCCTACATTTCAGGGATGACTGACAAGAAGTAGTAAAATATGGTCTTCCAAGGAACGAATTCCTTGGGCTTTATTTTTGTCGGTGTTCTAAAATATTCAGGAGTCATATAACGTTGCATTCTGCATATATCCTCAACCCCGCTTCTGGGGGTCATTATGTAAGGAGGAACAGAATCCCAGCCACCTCATAAAGACACCATCAAGTATGTTACTTCTCGCCATCTTTCTGTTTTCGACATGGAAAAGGGGATTTTATGTGTAAGGTTTCGTCTTATACTTTACTGCTCAAATTCCCAGTTTATATGAGGTTATAATAAACAGTATGGAACACCGGTTATACACGAAATGGTGAATAAGATTGTGTATCTTTATACACGTGTATTTATTTCTATGCATCAGTGAGGTGCGTATCGTGCAGGTTCCGTATATGGATAATACATAACTAAATTAAAATTAACAACCCAGTATTCAACTATGGCAACAGCATGTAAATATAATTAAAGGAAGCTGGTAAAGTATTTCACGTCTATATATATTTCAAAAAAGGAGAAATGATAGAAAATGAAAAGAAAGAATTTTAGATAAACAGATAGCGGGGGGGGGGTATTCGGCATGATATTATCATAAAGCATGAGATGGGAGGAGTCGGGAACACTAATGAGAGATCAAATAAATGCGTATAGAGTTGGACAGAAAAACTGAAATGGTAAGAAGAAGGCTAATTAAGATAGGCCTAATAGAAATAAAGGTCTGGCTCAAAATAGGATGGGAGGACGGGTACTGGATTGTAATTAAACTTTGAGCCCCAAAATTAGGTAAATTTGTTTACTATCTGAGCAACAGTTCGAATGGTTCTTCTAAGGGTTCATGGGCCCTGAAGGCAGGAGCGCTTCGCTCCTCCGAAAGGCCCTTAAATATATACGTTGTCTTATTCCAGGCGACTTGTATCTCGAACATCTCAAAAATAACTATATGGCGTTATTTGATTTGTTAGTTCTTTCTGTTCGTGATTATTTTAACGTTGGTTATTAAAAATAAAATATTGTCAAGTTTATTATGTAGCTTTCTTTACAACTTCATTATAAAAGTAGCATAAAAGTAGAGTCGGCAGTTCTAACCCTGAGATGTCGAACTCATCCACCGTAACAAATGCGATCAAGGGAGTGGCTGATAAGCCAAAGTTCCTGAGGGACACACAAAGCCAAGTCGGTTCAATGAGTTTCTTGCAGAGCGTTTCGAATGAGCTCAAAACCTACGACGATGTAAAAAGGGAGTAATTGAAATCCTCTTGTACCGACTTCAGTGTAATGCCTCAGCAGAAAGGGCCAAGAATTCGTTTCTTTGTAGGTTTTAATTAGATCAGTTGGCAGAAAGAGAATAATGGAAAGGTTCGAGTTTGTTTACCTGTCCAGCTGATGGTATGCAGGTGGCTGGTACAGGCGTGGACCTTGCTCCTCCTCCACCACCACCAGCGTGTTTAACCTTTTGAAGCCTAGCGGTAACTTTACATACGACCAGGTTTAACATTAAAAAATTCTACGTGGTGCCCACATTGCGTTTATGTGTTTTGTACGGATCTCAGAACAAACAGCAACTTTTGCCTTATAAAATATTAAGAGACTGGTTTTTATAACCGAAGTGGAGAGTGTTTACAGCGCGGTACGCGCTGAGTCCTTACATAATACAGATACGCTTCGTCTTTAAAAGGTTAAAGGCCCTGGCAGACAGTTTACTGGAGTCGGCAGGGAGTGTTTTTTCTGTTAATTACTCACACGTATATTGCAGAGTGTAAAGGGGCTCAGTACATTTCCATTGTGAAAATGTGAATTTAAGCAAATAAGGCAACTGCATTATGCAGGCTCCTCCTTGAGAAGTTAATAGCCGATCAGCTACTCGAGAAATTCCTTGCTTTCTATTGAACTAGAATGTTCATTGCCATGTCCATATCCCCACTACTGGACCAAACACTGAGCCAGATGAATCTACAGTTCTATAGAGTCGGACGAGAGTATGTCGCCTTTAGAATCATTAAATCTTAGCGGTGTGACAATTGTCTAAAATTTAATATAAAAATTAAATTGCAAACATACAGAGACAAGACCTTTCCCCATCGTCGCAAAAGACGTACAGGGAAGACCAACTGACGTTTCGTCCCTTATATTTATTACGACTTTTTTCATTGTCACAAGACACAACACCATGCAGCCTTTCCGAAACTACCTCTTTCCACCTGCAGGTGAGTTAAAACTGACCTCAAGCCAAATTAACCACCGTAAAACAAATCCATAAAATTGGCCATGGACGTGAACCACATTACAAATGCGTTTCTCTTATGGCGTTTGATTAGGTTTGAGGATAATTTAATTCACCTGAAGAAGGAAACAGGTAGTTTCCGAAACGTTATGTGGTGTTGTGTGTTGCAATAATGGAAAAAGTCCTGGCAACTGTAAGTGACAAAACCTATGAGAAACCAGCGTCAAAAATTTACATATTTCATCACCTACCGAGCTTGCTATACTAGGAAACTTCTGGGCCAGGGTGGTAGAATAGCTTTGAACACATGAAGCTGGGGCGCATCACTTATCCTATTTCTTTAAAACCAACTTTAAATTAAAGAAAAGGTTATTTGGAAAATGACACTGAGTTGTAGCTTGGGGGACATGTACCAGCGCTCCGAAGGAACTTACTGCTGCCATCTTCAGGCTGCAAGAATAAACCTCGTGGGTACGGAAATAGAGATGTTCTTAGCTCTTTACATTTGGACATACTTTAAGCCATGTATTACTTTCCTGTCTGAAGGTGAATCCTGCCGGTACTTTAGAAGCCTAAGTACGCGTGCCTGTACACCAAACTACATGGCGTCATGTCGCTGAAGACCGTTATCTTCATATTCACCGTTGCGTAAATATCAAAACTCACTGTCGACTATCTACGCTCTGATCGTCTAGGAGGTGTCTTCTCTTTGGGCTTCCAGACTAAAATTTTGAACGCATTTCTGACCTATTTCATGCGTGCTGTATTCTTCCAGCTTTCGATTTACTTGATATAAGCACTTTAATCATCTTTAGCTGAGACATCCCCGTTTTGCTTCAGTAAAATATGTACATATTTCAAAATACCGTCGTGCACAACAAAACTTACAAATTTACAGGTTACTAGATTTGGCTTTTCAAATAAGCTATCATCAGATCTCTTCACGTTAAGAACCATACAAAAAACTTACACCTTCATGTGGGATTGAGTTTTTCTATTCATATCATAATTTTACATAAATTTAATATATTTCTAACGCAGGTTTTGTGACGTTATACACTAGGGGAATGAGATGTCAATGCCACATGAAGGTATGTTTCTGAATGGCTCTTGATATTGGATGGGTCTGATTATGGCTTAATGGAACAGCCGAAACTAGTCGCCCGTGGATTTGTAGATTTTGTTGTTCATGACGGTGTTTTGGATTATACAAAATTCACTTTAATCATTTTTGTGAAGTGCACAAATTATAGGTTTTCACATGATGCAGTTCTCTAGTCCCCTGTCACTAAGTGATAAGTAAATTACGAAGTCAAGTACGACATTTAAACCTTCTGACATGAACACTAGAAAATTAAATACTTAATTTTAAGTAAAGTGCCATGGAGGTGTAGAGGGATCATGGAAATTTAGTCCCAAAGAGCCAACTTCGGTAGTATATTGTTACCTTCACAAATAATTATCTCCACCTGCGATTCCAGATTTTTATGGATGTGAATAACTACCTTAGAGTTTGCTGGTACGCGACACCGTGCAGTTTGGTACACAGGTACGTACCAACGTTTACACGGTGTCACATACCAGCAGACGGGAAGATTCAAATATACTTGTGTATTACAGAAAATTTTGGAGTATATTTACTTATGAATGCGAGTTAGGAATAATATAAAAACGCTAGAAAAATCAATTCTCAGCATGAGGTTGTCAGAAAACTGTCCTCAGTTTGCTGTTCCCAACACCACAATTTTATCGGTTGGTGATCCCTTATTGCAGGAGCTAGGGCAGCGAGGAGGCGACAACAGTTCTCTGCCCCCTTCCTTCTACTCCAATGCACCAGAAACCAAACGGGTTTGCAATAAAGCTTTTTAACTAGGATTTTCGTATATGAGGAAGTGTCTTTACGACGCCCTTAGTACTCTCTTTTTCCCCTCTTTTTTATGATTCTTTTCGTTTTTACTTTCCAACAATGTTTCTGCTTGTGTTTTTACGAGCACCCTTCTAGTAAAACTGTCCCAATTCCGTCTCAGCGGAGCGGGAGTTAGAGAGATATCGGTGGGGTGGGACGATTCTACGGGAACACGACACACTGAATCAGGGCACTAAATAGCCTCAATCACCTACCGGGGTTATATTGTTCATTGTCAAATGCTTCTGCTGGCTTCTGGCTTTTCTTGCTCAAAAGCAATTACTATTAGCACTGCATTAAACCTTTGCTGGGGGTAAAGAAGGCCGGTGCGTTGGGCTGACAACATTAACACCTTCATGTGCCAACTGTCTAAAAATCTGGGAGCCTCAGCCTTCTGGAACTCTAAGGTCTTGTCCAGGCCTGTAATGGGATTGCTTTACCTTTCATTTTACCCTTACTTCTTTAAAACCAGGAAGGGCATGTGCTTATAATGTAATATTGTGGGGCTTTCGGATTTTTATTGTGCCTACCCAGCAACTTTTCGGGGCTATATTATGTTAAAATCACCAACTGTTTCTTTGGCATCTCTCGTTCTGCCGGATTTCTTGAAGTCGTCTCGTAAGTGGTAAAATGTGAAAGGATAAGTATATGCCTTCAGGCAATATGTCTCTTGTCGATGTCCTCTATCAGCTTTACTAGTATTTTTCAGACATTTTAGTAAAAATTCGCGAGATAAAGTTTCACGAAGATTACGTAGACTATAATAGACTCTTGCGCACATAATTTAAAATATGTATTTACAGTTCACACGCATAAACTAAAGGAAGTGTGCCTGAAATTTATTGTACTGGAATAGTGCCACTGAAAAAAATTCATTATGAGAAATCAAATAGGTGTATGAAATCACGACAGTATACAATTCGGGCACGCGATGGCTACAAACCGGAAGGTCGCGGGTTTGATTCCCTATGGTGTAGCTGAAATATTTTTATTGACGTGATCCTTCCGGCTGCACTGCGGCCCTGCTGTCGACTCAGCCTCTAACAGAAATGAGTGCCAGTAGTATTTCCTGGGGGTAAAGGTGGAAGGTGCGTAAGGCAGACAACCTTACCACCTTCATGTGCCGATTGTCTAGAAATCTGGGAGCCTCAAGTTCCTGGAAGCCTAAAGGCCTGTCCAGGCCTGTAATGGGACGGCTTTACCTGCTTACAGTAAACACTTGCACTGTTTTGATGGAAAATTCAGTATACCCTATAAAAACTGTCACACGATGCGAAATTTCTTCATCCGGGTTTAAAATCAGCGCTAGAGAATTAACGCAAATATTAGTTTTCCCGTATGACACCACAGCCGTGTTGACAAACGTCATTATAGTAAGCAATGTAAGTAGCTCACAGGGGCCCATTTGTGGCACAGTGGATCGGTAATAATCATTATGGGTTTTATGTGGTCAGTCTGTCCTTATGCTCAAAAGCATCACGTTACACGTAAGTGTAGATACATATCTACATATTTCTAAGTTTTGGCTCGATATTCCCTTAATTGTTTCCTTCACGCTCGGAGAACTGTAACTCCAGCAAACAAGCTCTCGGTACCACAGGATAGCAAGTTGAATGCGCCTCAGATTCGGTCTGGATGCTATGCAATCAGGCTATAATTCTTAGGTCGTCCGGAGTCAGGCACTGACCGACTGAGCTATTCGTTTTCTTCAGGTTTTATTAATTGTGGGAAATTTCTTTCATCGTTGAACGACTCTAAAATTTTCAATAAGGGTGTAATATGAACGTGTATTCAGTGTTAGTTGTTTCTATACATTGTCTTTACTGCACACTGGCCAGTACAGGTGTGACTTACTAATGCAGGGATGATGACAGGTTTTGATCTGAGAGCATAAGAAAACCGATTACTAAGGGCGTTAAATTCTAAGACATATACAGGAAATGTGTAACAGGGAGTGGTGGATGTTGTTAACGCATTATTCTCAGTACAAAACAAGACAACACATACCTTCGGAAAACACCGTTCAGTTTTATATGCCAGTAGTCTTAGCAAATTTGTTCCCTTGGCTTGACAGCCTGTAGTGGGATAAGGTCTCCTCCTTGTTGATATTTCGAGGTCATATCCAGACACACCACACTCGGTAGGACCCCTCTGGACGAGTGATCGTCCAGCCGCAGAGACTTCTACCTGACAACATACAACATTTAGAAGAGACATCCATCCACGCCACTGGCTGGATTCGAACCCACAATCCCAGCAAGCGAACTGCCGCAGACCCATGCCTTAGATCGCGTGGCCACCGGATAGGCAGGCTTTGCTACTACGGTCGTGAAACCTCAAACTGCGAGGAACTAAAGTAGCGAATCTAAAATTAGAACCATGTACTTACAGGAGAGAAGATAAATATTTACCACTACACAAACCTACCGTGGGGTGGTTGATGGAAGTAAAGAGATGTCCAGGGAAAACCGCTGTCAGCGCCACTTTTACAGAAGAGAACCTGTGACTGAGAACAACAGAAACTGGGGGTTTAATTCCCTCGGCGAAAAACCGCTGCGTTCAACACAAAACAACTGGTCGGCTTCAGTTGAGGGAAAGTTTACATTTTCTACTAGCGAAATGCTCACCATTTTTAAATGGTTATCGTCACAACGTGTCATTGGCATAATGCAGTGCATTTACAGAAGAACGAATCGTAACTGTCGCCACACAGTAAATGGACAGAGAGTGCATGTAAACAAAAATTTTGGCTTTGATGTGCCACAATCAGTGCAGCTTCGTTAAATAGGCATTATAACCACAGTGACTGAAAGGCTGATGTAACGTATTATTCATCAATGGCCCATAAATAATCCCTGAATACTATATGAAATGTGATACACTCTACTTTATCCCTCTATAAATGTCGGAAAAATTCTTATATTCATCTTCTTCAGCAGTTAATTTAATACAGGAGAATCAGTGAGTAAGATACAGGCACAAATATTTAACCCGCATTTACATCCTTTGCAGTAGCGCGTTTGGTAACGTGATGGAACGAACTACAAGACATGTTTTCGAAAGATATAATGGGAAATATTACAAACGCATACAAAGCTGAAGTCGTACAGCTTGAAGGCAAAACCACTGAAGATAATAATAATGCTGTTTAAAAATATGTTGTATTTGTGTGGGTTGACTGCAGCCATCTTGAGTAATAGAATTCCCTTTAGGCTCTTCGAAGGCAGAAATAAACCTTTGGCTTCCATGAAGCAAGCAGAATTTTCTGACTAGATGGGCAACAGAAGAATAACTCTACGGCCTGGAAATAAATGACCCTTTAAAGCCCATTTGTTACCACAATTACCACCACGATTATTGTTCAAAATTTACATTCAGCCCACATAGTGTAAATTCAATAATATTAGGTAACAAAGGTATGTTTGTGACAGGCGCTTAATACATGTGTATGCACACAGGTCAACTGATGCATGTGTATGCACACAGGTCAACTGATGCATGTGTACGCACACAGGTCAACTTACGTAAATTAATGAATGCAGAGATTGTGGATGTTGCAAAATCTGAAGTTTTCACACCAGTGCTGATGATAAACCAACACTTCCGAGATGAAAAGCCCATTTGCCTGGGTAAAGCAGTTAAGTGCATAACCCTAAAAATGGAAGCAACACCCCCTTCCGAAACGTCGGCTGCTATTTGTGAGTAGTTACGGCGTAATGCCGCAGAAATCGTTAATTTTTATAGAGCTTGAATAAGAACTGGAAGTCATAAGAGGATCATTAAGAGGGGTGTTTTTTTTTTCTTGTTAGGCGCTTGCGCAAAGTTGCGAAAAGCGACTATTGGCTTCGTGGTGTCTGTCTGTCCGTCCGTCCGTCCGCATTTAACAACTCGGCTCCCTTTGGATGGATTTTTATTAAATCTGATATTTGAGTACTTTTCGAAAATCTGTTCAGAAAATTCAAGTGTAATTAAAATCTGACAAGAATATCGGGTACTTTACTTGAAGGCCTATCTACATTTATAATAATACCTCACAGAATTCTTCTCAGAATGAGAAATGTTTCAGGCAAAGTAAAGAAAATCAAACGCATATGTTATGTTCAATACCTTTTTCCGAAAATCGTGCTGTTTATAAGATAATGTGGAAAAATATGGTACAGCCAGACAAGCCACAGATGACAATAGAGTAAATTGGGCGAAGATGCCCCACTTTTCATTCTGACAGATTTCTACAATTATGCGTAGCAACAGAAGTTATGTCTGTGTGTGTAACATGTACAGCAGGGTCTCTGCTACAAAACGGTCAGTACCTTTATACCAAGTTCTGATTCTTTTACTGACAGCAATAAAAATTACGAAGGTACGTAACGGGGCGTCTTTGGCATATGCATGGTGAAAGATGCCCCACATGTAATGCAATACAAAATAATAAATTTCAAGTAAATAAAATTGTAATAAAATGAAACAAAATATGTTCTGCATCACTATGAGACACGTTCTTACGTCTTTGTAGATTTCTAAGGCTTTTGAGATTCTTAGAACGTCCACAATCGATGCAGGTTTTGGAGAAAATGGTGTAGTTTCCACATGTCCACTTTTCACAGAATGAATATTTTATCCAGTTGAATTCCTCTTTTGTTACGTAGTAGTACTCCTTACATTATTTATAGTAGTCACTGTCATCATTTTTATCAGAATTACTCGAGTTTGGATTGTGAACCATTTTCTTGAAGTTATTCTTCCTGTGTTTGGCTTTAATTTCTTCTGCTGGATGACTGGCGAGCTAGCGAGAAAGCTCCATGGAGACTTCTCCTTACCCTTAATGGACCTGCTTTTGATACTTTGGTTGGCGTTTTTCCCTGAGAAACCCGGCCGGGTGTTAAAGAACGGACGGATGCAGGACTGAAGGCGTGACACTTTAGTATGTTCTTTAACACGTAATAAGGGTAAATAAGGGGTATTATAGTAGGTAGGCTACAATTTTATAGCCTTTCATTAACATACTGATGAAAGTACAGTATACAATTTGATGTATAAACATAGGTCAACCAAGCGAATTAAGATATCAGTGGGGCATCTTTATCCATCTTTCTGTGGGGTGACTGTACCCAAACGTGGAGCAAAGATGTCCCGGGTGATCGCGTGACAATGGCTTGGCTTGCGACATTTTGTAACGGTATAAAACAGTAGAGAAAAGTCCACTGTTCCTTCACACAAACTCTTGATAAAATTACTGTATGCATAAAGAAACAGAAAATTATTAAAGAATAGCTCCCTGAAATATAGAGAGTTAAAAATCACATTACTTACTTTACAAAACTATGTCAGGGCGCTGAGAACAACACAGCAACTATGACTTGCACATACCCAGACTCACCACTGGAAGACCTTCTAGCTGCATAATATATGCAGCTGCCTAGGGCTAAGGTTTCGAAGTAATTGATGGTGGGGCATCTTTGGCCAGTGGGGCATCTTTACCTATTTTACTATATAGTACAGTATATGTGGTTTGCATGCGGGATAGCTAAGGCTACAGACACACTCGGAGTATGTAATACTTATTGCTTTTCTGTGGCAACAAAAGTTACGCTAATGCGCGTCAAAGTTACATTTATACATACAGGTCCTGTCTCGTTTAATAACGTAAATATCCGGTGTTGTTGGAATTAAAACGCATCGTTGTAATCTAAAAGATGGCGCGGACTGCGAGATGTGAATGAACTTAAGAGATCGCTGCGTAAACGTAAACCCAAAGTGCGAAAAGCAAAGTAAATCGGAGTAGGCAGTTATGAGGGTTGGTCTCATAACCATTCCGCTGTCGATTGTAAGTTAATGGCCCATTTGTTGTTGTGTAAATACATGATCAGGCATGTATGCAAGGAGTGCACGCACGAAGGCCTTTATATATGTGTGTGTGTGTGTGTGGTTTTTATTTAACGACTCTCGCATTTACTAAGATCGCGTGACGTCTACAAATAAATGAATGACTGCATAAATAAATAGATAAATAAATAAATAAATAAATAAATAAATGTAGATCATTGATGGAATTATACTGACAGGGAAGAACTGACGTACACTAAGGAAAACGTGTCTCAGTGCCACTTTCTCCAGTAGAAATCCCACACGGGCTGACCTGGCATCGAAGATGTTTTCAGCGGTGACAAACCAGAAAGTAACAGCTTGAGACAACCATCTAAATTGTTTACGTTCAATCGGTTTCACCCAAGATTTGAGTGTATAAACAAACTACAGGAAAACTCTCCAATATAAATGTTTATGGAGCTCCATCCACCGAATTTTACCCTCTTATATACCTATCATCATCATCATCATCATCATCATCGTCGTCGTCGTCGTCGTCGTCGTCGTCGTCGTCATGAGCTGTGAAGTGTTAGGCGTAGTGTCTGTTCTTTATCCCTCAAGGCGAAGCTGATCCTTCCATCTTTTCCTTGAGCGTCCTATGCTTCTCTTCCGCTTTGGCCTATACTTCAGTGCCTGTTTGGGTATCCTGTCTGTGCCCATTCTCTCTAGGTCTTGTAGCCACTGTTAGTCGGTATTGTTGTATTCTATACCTATGTATACTTCTTAAGCTGCAGACAGGCATTAAAAAGCTGATTATGGCTTCTTTGCCACTTTTTATAGCGAACGAGCCAGAAACCGTGCGAATTATTTATATCGTGAGAAAAAGGCGATATTTAATAGCAAGAAATCTTCATTTCACATCTTGAGGGACGAGAACTTTGTCATGCTGTGATATAACACACTTAACTAAAAATCAAATTAAATATAAAGTGTTTTCGACGAAGCTATCAGAGAAGCTTTGAAGATTCCAGAATTAAATTTGAGCATAAAACTCCACAGGCACTAAACTATAATACAGGTTCGTTGGTTGCAATAACGATGCAAAATTAAGAATCGTTATATTACACAGCAATTACGATGAAGGTGAATTTTATGTGAAATACAGTCATATTAGGTGGAAATTTCATTTTGGTGAAAAGCACTGACAAATCAGCTTCCTTCCACATCCTTGCCGATCCAATTATTCGTCCTACCATTCGACGCTTTAAGTATAGCTTGAGCTACTGCCTCGATCATTTAATAAACAGTAAATAAATCAGTAACCGAGGTGTGCGAGGTTATACGCACGTGTTTCTCCTCCCCCTTAAGCTGTACGGTCCGTTGTGGACCTTGGCTACAAATAAAATCCTCCTCCAAACCTTTCGTCTCATTCCCCATTATCTTCAGATCCTCGTCACATTCATCAGTCCATCTTATCCGTGTTCTTCCTCTTTTCGTTATTCCTTCAATTCTGCCAGTCACTTTCCATGCATTTATTGGAGTTACAAACTGTTAAATGGGAATTAAAGCGTATTTACAATTTTGGAGATAAGAGCCATAACTGTCCAAGTATTTCCCTTCGCATTTATATATTCCATTATCTATGATCAAGGAACAAGTAGGTCCGGAATAAAATCTGTCGTTTTGGTCATACAGATCTATTTCTGAAACCCTACGTTATTACAATATCACATCGTTAATTTGAAAATTGTTTTGTTTATGTCTCGCCAATGCACCAACACCAGTAAATGAAATCGGAATTTTAAACAGAGTTTGTAAGAAAATGACTGTATTCTCAGATGTGAGACTTTAGGGCGGGTTTGTAGACGTATCTTCTAATAAACAAGAGTAGCCTGCACATTAAATTGGGAAATATAAGCTGAAGAAAAGCCCGAGAACAAAGATATAAATGACATCCTTCTCATTTGTTAGGGTGCTAAGCATAGGAAGAGATTTTACATTTCATTCGCGTAACGTCTCCCCCTGTAAAATGCAGTTAGGTTGTCATGGAATTGAGTTCTACAATGTATTTAACTTATACCTGTACTTCCCGGGCTTATGTTTATGGACTTGATACTGACAGAACTCTTTCCTCATACCAATACTTGGCATGGTGTGTAGATAAGGCAACCTTTCAGGTACGTACATTTTACGTATGTCATACACACTGTTCTGCAGGCGGACGGCTTGCACATTACTTTTCAATATTCCGACAACGTGCATTCGTCTAGCTACAACAGCTTACCTTATCACACACCTGTTACCCTATACTTTTCCCCCTCTCTCTGCAGCTAACGATACATCTCGCATAAAAGTATAACTTTTCAAACATGAACGATTTTGGAATGTACTTGTGGCTGTGAAAGGACCTCGTTTAAAAAATAAAAACAGAAGAAATAAAGTAATAAATAGGTTAGAAATAAGAAGAAAAAACAAACTCAAGATAAACGAAGAAAGATGAGAAGAAAGTGTAAAGTACAGAATATAATAAGGGCAACACAAAAAAATACACATGGTACAGAAACTATTTTAAGAATTATTCCATCAGAGTTTGATAGGAACCCCTAAGTAAAATTGGAATATCTGGATGTAAATGAGATAATTACAATATGATGATCTTAAATAAACAGGCTGTGAGGATGTAGAATGTATTTACCTGATAGGGACCAGTAAATGAAAAGAATAAGTACGGGTCCAGCCCTTGCGGTCCCGATGCACGTAGGCCTCAATTGGGACCAGTAACTGGCTGTTGTGCTCAATGTAACGAACCGCCAAATTCCATGAAGTGCGGCGAATTTCTTTACTAACTGAGCATTTTAATTGGTTGGAATGGTTAGTTGACGTGTTTACCTTACTGACAGACATAAAATTCTGGTGGGTCCTTGATGCTATACGAGTGCATGTGGGCTACTGGCAGCATCTGGTTTTGTCATACATACGAGTACAAGCGTGTTCATTGATGTTTAATAAATGCGTTTGGTTTCATATTAGACTGATCATTCAGTTCGGCTGGCTTATGCTTTATCAACGTACGATTACATCCAGGAACAAACATTACACACATATTGCATATTTACTTTCAGCTACTGATTTTGTTGCCAGAGGCCTTTTTAATTGACTGTCGTAACTGGCTACGCCTGTCGTGACAACCCATTTTTCATCACTCCGACATCGAAAATCGCAGTACCGCGAGTGACATTTGTGCTCCGTATTTGGAGATACCTCGCTTTAGAATTCCGGCTAACAGACCGGTGACCCTAACTGAGGATTTAATTTACTTCTTCAGCCCTTCTAGACAAAACTTGGGATAGTAGGCCTTGCAATGAAGCAGGTCACAAAATCACATTTCAGTGACCACTCACATTCGAAATCCTATTCCTTTATACATAATATACGCAACAAAAGTGGTTTAAAAGTAATCCAATAATCAAATAAATATCCATTCTCTAACATCCAAAATAAGCGTAAAAGGTGAGCTGTTAGCCCTTCTTCATCATAATAATTGGAAGTTGCCAAGTTCGGTCTTCGATAAGGCTTCCCTTTGTTGTTTGAAGTCTTTTATGCTTACCCTGAATCTCTTTACGCCAGTGGTAAGCTAGTACTGTGAACCTGGCTAAGGTAACTTAATTTTATGTCATAAACCAGTCACTATTCATGATCTTCCATTTCGAGCTAACACCATAGGCCTACATGCTAAGAAGCTGATATGGCATCATTACATAACTAAGCAAAATCGTAGTTTTTTAAACGAAGATTATCACAGCACTCAAGATTAATCTGGCAGTCTTCTAGGGTTGCAACACCTTGTAACCTAGTATACGATAATTAAAATGTAAGAGAAAAGTAATGACTCCTTCTTGCACCCTGAAGATCAAGGATATGAAAGAACACTTTTAATGCCACAAACCTGTGAAATCTGTTTAAATGTACAAATCTCATAAATCTAAGAATCTGCGGTACAATTAACCGTTCAAAGAAGAAGCGTATCTGTTTTATACAAGGACTCAGTGCGTACCGCGCTGTAAACACTCTCCACTCCGGTTATAAAAACCAGTCTCTTAATGTTTTATAAGGCAAAAGTTGCTGTTTGTTCTGAGATCCGTACAAAACACATAAACGCAATGTGGGCACCACGTAGAATTTTTTAATGTGAAGCCTGGTGGTACGTAAAGTTACTGCTAGGCTTTAAAAGGTTAATATTTGCTGAATGCAAGTGAAATATTTGTGCTATGTTTAAGGCGACATCTGGTTGGAACTACGTCGGTAAGGCAGAAGACAATGGACCAAGTAACAGGAAATCGTGTGCTTTGTACAGTAAGTCACTGGAACTGTGGAGTGCCTTGTATATGAAGCCACTTGAGCTCTTGTGTCTTTTATGTCAAGTCACTGGAGTTATTGTGTGCCTTGTACATGAAGTCCTTGGAGACATTATGTGACTTACACATGAAGTGACTGGAGTTCTTATGTACCTTGTTTAGGAAGTGCCATGGCTCAGGCGGTTAGTCGTCGGCCTCTGATAGCGGACGCCCGGTTTCGATCCCGGTTTAGTCCATGTGGGATTTGTGGTGGACAAAGATGCACTTGGACAGGTTTCTCCCCGAGATCTTCGTTTTCCCCTGTCAGTTTCAATCCACTGGTTCTCCTTTACAGGAAAAAACGGAGAAAACTAATCATCTTAAATATCTTCATCACAAGTTTGCACAGTAAACCTCAAGGCTGCGATGCGCCCATAGCATCTGCTGCGGGGCCCTTTACCACAAAAAAAGTGTCTGTTTCAGAGATGTAATACAGATAATACGAAAGTTAAAAAAATATTTCCTTTGATCTTCCAGCGATCTTGTAAGTTTTTATGTCTGACGTTAGTTACAGGACAATTCTAGCCGTCTTCCACGGAGAACATTTCCTGCTTGGGCTGAAAGGCAGTACTACGAAGGTCCTTACATTTTTTATAGAACATTCACGTTGGTGGTAAGTGTGAAATCGTGATTTTTACTTCCACTATTCCTCCTTCCTCTCCTTTTAGTTTTCTGGGTCGTTAGCCAGGCTTCAACGTCATTAACTTGGGCGGTCATTTCCAAAACCGGACGCGGTTAAAACTAATGGGCTGCTCCGTAGATGGCCTCATTTTCCCTGAATGCAACAATAGGATCAGTCGCTCTCACCTGTCAAGTTAATCCTTTCAGTACCAAGCACAAATAAAATCGTCTATCTACCTAGCATGTCCAGTGGGCTACCACCGAATATTGGTGTTCTCAGTTTTCTTTATCTTAGAGTCTGCCCTTAATACAGTTGTCTTTTATGTTCTTTAGTTTTGAGTTTACGTCTGTGTTAAGGAATGTTAAAGTCAGAGAATTAGACAAAAAATGTGGTTTAGACACACACGTAAACTTTCAACATTTTAAATATCCTGCAAACCTTGGATACTATTGTAACACTACATCGGCCTCTTTGACACGTTAAGGAACGTTCTGTTTACACATAATTCGGGAACATTCTTGACTAGCTGAGGAAGTGTTAGCTTCACAGGACTCTGCTGCATGGAGTTAGTGTAACTGACGTTTCGAAGAGGTGTAATGCATCGATCTAAATCTCTGAAGATCGAGACAGGAAATTTCTACCAGACTACACGGATTCAGATCCGAAAACGCTCTGCTTCATAGTCGGCGCCGTGAAAACCTAAAATCTCACAACGTCCTATTGCATTACTACAGGGTAATTCAAAAATAGTGGAACCCAAACGACTTTCTGATTCCTAACACGCTAGTCACCCTAGGCAAATCTTAAAAAATCACTTTGATGCAGGCCATCCCCGTTGGTGTGTCACATAACGAACGTGTATTTATTTAACTATCAGTCACACACAGCACACTACTTTGTAGTGTAAAAAGTAGTTTGTTGTGTGACTGATAATTGTATAAACGTACACTTGTTACAAAATCACGTTGGTGGTTGTTAAATTGCAATGCCAAAAATTCATCTACGCCGACTAGTTCGTGATTAAGCCCTCGTAAAGTATCCCCTGTGTGAACGTGTCTTTTTATTTGAAAAAATGCTTCTGGTCAGAATCACACGTGAATTTCCAAAAGGAATTTCGGTAAAGAAAACCGTATTTGCTGGTACAAAATAAATGAACATTTTCAGTATTAGTGATTCGTTTTGATGAAACGGGCAGCTTTTTTTGCGAAAAAAAAATTGGAGGCCCATTTTTGCTAACAGACGTAAATCTCGAAAAACGTTAATTAACGTTAATTGCAGTCCAAAAGTAACGAACACTTGCATCATTTACAGGTATGAAATTCGTCTGGTGTCTAATCCACGCCCCTTAGCCACTTTGTTGGAGAATGAATCCTTTATTTCAAGTCGAATCGTAATTATTATGAAGCACTGCAAGACGAAACTTTCATTAATTGAAGCAGTGATTTGAAAAATGAGTTGCATAATTTTTACGTAGAAATTAATTGCACACTTTGTTAAGGTAGCTCTGTGGCCTCCACAAATAGCGATCTGGTTTTGATGAATTTAATTTACTATGCGCAGTATTTACAATCTGAATTACAACTGTACCGAAAAGCATTTCACATCTTCTTAAATAAAACTAATTGGTTAGTGCTCGTGAAAATCTTATGAAATGCACGATTACTCTGCATAAACCAGGCCGGGACAGCGCAGTTGGTATAGAGACTTGCTACGGGCTGGACGGTCCGGGGATCAAATCCCGATGGGGATGATGCTCTTCACTCCCGTCCAGACCGACCTAGCGGCCCGCTCTGCCCCCTTTAACCTTTTAAACCTAGCGGTAACTTCACATACGACTAGGTTTGACATTCAACAATTCTACAGTCTGTCCACACAGTGTATTTATGTGTTTTGTACGGATCTCAGAACAAACAGCAACTTTTGCCTTATAACGTATTAAGAAACTAGTTTTTATAACCGAAGTGGAGAGTATTTAGAGCCCGGTACGCACTGAGTCCTTATATAAAGCAGATACGCTTCGTCTTTAAAGGGTTAAAATGTATATAGTGTATTTTTCCTTGGGCTAAAGCGGCCGGGGCGTCGCCTTGACTACCCCTCCGTATCTATAGCCGAGGTTAAACCTACCTCTACCCCCCTCTGGGATTTCGTGGCCTGTTCGAGGGTGAATTTTACTTTTACAAACACACTGTACAGGCGAAAAGTCTATCTTTTAATATTAAAGTAGCTGATTTATAAAGTAATAACCTTGCGTTATAGGATTAAAGACGCCCTTTAATAGCATCATTTACACAGAGTCAAATTAAAGCACGCCATCAGATGATGGATTAGAAAGGACGTGCAAGGAAAGTGCAGTGGACTATTAGAAGGAAGTAAAGAGCTCTCTTTTGGTTCGAATGAGGAAACCATGAATTGCTTTAGCTATTATAACTTTCTCAAGGCCGGTAAATGAACAAAGGGCCCTGCGAGCACAAATCAGGTTACGTTAAACACCACACCGTGTTACCAGACGCAAACTGCTACGCATTTTACTGTACTGGATTATAACATATGCCGTTTCTTTTCTACGTAAAGCAAAATCAGTACCTTTCTCAGGCAAACGACAGCAAGAGCCCCTTGCATTTATGTGGTACTTACTATTTTATGGAGCATTGTTACAAAGGTACAAGAACAGTCTTAACACTTGCGGCTTCATTGAGTCCAGGTAGCGGCAAAAGGTTTCTCTTCTGCAAAAATTTATTCTAATTTCTCTTCTACAGTTATAGACATGTTTAGTTTACGTCAGTAGGTGAGTTTTAATTACTCCACTATAGGCCTATAATTTTCCTCCTTCCTATCTAATGAATTAATCAATCAGTCAGCAGGGAGGTGAGGGTCTACCGCTTGCTGCCTAGTTTCCTTTGAGCGGACAACTGATCATATACCAGCTGCCCCTTGTCATATTACTGAATGTCACATCACACTAGCGGCCAGGAACAATATAATTACAGCATACCAGGTAAATACCTCCCCATAACTCTAGCTTCAGTATTGATTGGATTGGTTGCCTAAGGTCGGTAGTAGTGCTGGCATCATTACCGGTACGATGTCTTAACATTTCCGTAACAGCAGGCAGGGTGGTATAGAGGTAACTCTCTGGACATATACGCGGGGTGTTATGTTGCCTTGAGGCCGGGAAGCAGGCTTTGCTCAATACCTTGAAATAAATGCGAGGGTAATATCTCAATTAGATCTCACCCGATTTTACCAATCATCACATCATCGACGCCGTACAATTTGACGTTAATAAACCACAAAAGAGTTTTATGAAAATAAGAGGCTATTAATGCGCCTAGCTTACCGCCCAATAATTCGTCTCCTGGTTAAAGTAAGAAATCTGTCGCCTCTCCAGCTGACCTCCACATTTTTACTTGGAATTCCCATCTCTCATACTCCACCGGAATTGAATTTATTTACTAGTTTTTTTAATTCATCTGTTTAAAACCCAATGCTAATTATATGCAACGCCTGCTGCAACATTAAAACATTCTGCTTATTGTATATTTATGTGTTTCAATTTTTATGTGCGACATATGGTTGTGTGTCTAAAATATGGCCAGGTAAAATTGGTTGTTATTGATTTTACTTGTCCATATTTTGAGTTCCGTTTGATTCTGACAAGGAACAATGATTATTTCCTAAAATGTGACGGTCTGATTTTTATTTATAATAGAGAAGAACAGTGTTGCCATGAGGTAGGTCCTGAATATCAGATACAGTTTAGAAAAATATGGCTTATGTACTCAGTCGCCGGACTCTCCCTGCGGCAGTCAAATTTCGAGGCCGTGCCAATCCAAGTGGGATTTATGGTGGACAATGTGGCACTGGTACAGGTATCTCTCCGAGCACTTCAGTTTTTGCCCTGTTGGTATCCCTCCACCAGTGCTCGAAGCCTGTGGACCTTTCAACGTAAGTAAAGCATGTTTGAAAATTAGGGAAAATCATGGAGGAACATTTCGCTTTTTGTTAGCCCTCTGGGGTTGGCTGTCCGCTATATCTGGGTTTGAAAAGGGGTATGTGGTGGCGCATTTGATTGAGGCTCTGAACTACAAGCCGGAAGTTGCAGTCTCGATTCCTGTTGGGGTCGTTACATTTTCCATTCTTCTGGACCCGCTATGGCCCTGGGGTCGACTCATCGTCTAACACAAACATCAGGGATATCTCATCGGCGGTCAAGGCGGCCAGTGCGTAGGGCTGACAACCTTACCACTTTCACATGCCGATTGTCTAGAAATCCTGGAAGCCCAGCCTCCTGGAACCCTGAGGGTCTGTTCAGGCCTGTATAGATAGAACTTTACTATCTGGTTTGAAAATCTTTTGAAGAGTTGATCGACATATACGTATTTTGGTAGCGTGAAGAAAGTGGATCGATATTTTGTTGTGCCGCAGGTGAAAAATTATTTTCTTTCAATATTATTTTTTGTCGTAAGTACAGGCAGGCCAGGTCTAAAATAATGGCAAATAAACCGACTTTAAAACTGAGATTAATTTTTAAGTCTTAATATTGATGTCGAACTTTAATTCTAGGGATGGGTTTCGCCATTTCTTCCGTGCCACAAGTGACGAAGTAGGATTTGCAGAGTTAAAAAACACATATCAAAAATTCGACTACGGAATTAGGTGCTAAATACCAGACTATCACAATTCTCGGCCTCAATATTTTACACCTTCCAGTGCAAAAGGTCCCTCTGTAGGTTCTTCCATTTCATTACAGTGTTACTTTTGTATAAAAGCTTCTGTACTGCCACTTTGCATTCGTCGCAGCTAGCCTTTTCTTCATCGTCTCGTTCAAACCAGCTCTGGAACAATTCATCCCTTATCCAGGGGATTCCATAGAGTACCCGAATTTAAAGTGGCAGGATCATTTGGCAGTCACCTTTGTCGAACATTTAGGTATAAAATGCATACTGATTTGCCTTCACCCCCCAAGTCTTCAAGGCTTGTTGCTTGGGCTCAGAAGTAAGTTTGCCTCGGCAACGTCTTCTTGCACCCAATGCATACAATCAAAATTGTGAATTTGGTTAGACGCTAGGAAAAAAGCTGAGTCTACTTTTAGTTTGTTTCCCAGTAGGAGCTTCTTCTGTCCTCTAGAACCACTCCATACTAGATCTGGGGCCCACTTGTTAAATACATACCGTGGGCGCTTTCCCGGGCCGAAACGCAGCACTCCCCTCCAGCCAGTGCCAAGATTACGAATGAGTGGATCTATAAGTCCACACCCACATTTGCCTGCTTGGCGTGCACAAGGATAACATTGCCATTATCTAATTAGACAGGCCTTTTAGAATGTAAAGAAGAGTTCCAATTTAAGACAAGAGGTGTAATAATCATCACTTAATGCATTAATTTTTTTAAGAAGGCCAGGAAGGCTGCGAGAAAAGCACAGAAGCATATCTGCCCCTTTCCTTTGCCTTTTTGTGTTTCACTAGTGGTTAATTCGACCTTACCGCCAATCCCCCTCTCTTCATCCCATTTCGGACTGAAAATAAAAATTCCCCTTGGCCATATTATAGGTTTAATGAGTACATTAAACAAAGAAGTTAAGGTGTTCATTTCGAACAAGAGTGCGGACTCATAACATATTTACGGCCTGATCTCCATCAGTGTTATCTTGTTCTCTGCTACGAGGCACATTACAGCAGCCTGTCCATCCGCTGCTGCTTAATATTCTTCGGGAATCTCTAGTGGCTTATGGATGGATTCTTCTAGCCATTGACCTGACACATCATGTATGAAGAGTGATGGTGGTGAATATGAAGAAATAGACGCCACACGTGGCCGAGTCTTATGGCATAGACCAGTCCTTCTCGAACTTTCCACGTGGACATATATAAAAAAAAACTTCGTTTATTGTCTAATAACGCACTGAGGCATGTAACAATGTAAGCTGTGTGTCTCTTTGTATTTATTTATTTATTTATGTGATTCTGTTCGTATGTCAGGCTGTATAGAGTCAAATTTCTGAACAAGAGGGAATGATGTCTTCATTCTCCTGGGATACCTTTGGTGGGGTTTTCACATATTATTACACTACTTTTGTCATTGTGTAAAATACATGGCATTTATAAACACTGTAGTAAGATGACAGGTAGAGCCTAGACGCAACGTTACGGCACTGCGCAAACGACCGATTTTAGTCTCTCCACTTGGCATCGTCCACAGACGGTACTAGGAGGGTGTCGGGTTAGTTGTTAGAAGCTGTTCCAGAATGGAGATCGTTCCGTGTTGCCAGCTATTAGCCGAACAAAAAACATTAACCTTGTTAGAATACTGGTACTATATTGTGGCCCTGTCTAAAATAGGAAACCGTAGGATACCATGCAGATAGTTGTGGAATACTTCAGTTTTCTTCGTACTCCAACTGAAGAAATGATATGAGAAAGTAAGAAAACAAACGTGTGTTTTTAGAAAGAGAGGTGACATGCTGCACTCACATTCTCCGCCCCTCATCTGCCCGCCCTACCACTCCCACTGCTCTCGTACGATAAGCTGCTCGCGCATCAGAGTGCCATAACTTTGCGCGTTTGCTATACTTAACATGAGAATGGTACGGCCCTACCGGAACGTGTACTGGTAATGAACAAGTGAAAGAATTTTTGCAATAAGGCTGGCGTATAACAAAAACACACAGCAAAATTTGTCGAAGAAAATTATTAATCTTGTAAATATAAATTTAGTGCTGAATTTACTTTGCTTGGAATCAAAGAAAACAATGATTCAGAGAAAGTGAGGTGCATACTTTGTAACGTTTTTAAGCTTGGATTTATATACAAACCGCTCTCAGTTTAGTAATTACAAACAGAATCATAAATGGTTTGAGTGCACGTGTTTAAACGTGTTTACCAGGGAATGCAATATAAACTCTAATTGCAAAGGAATTCCAGCGGTTGAAACGGAACGCGCAGACATAAAAGGGACGGAATAATTGACGTTGTAGATGATATAATAAAAAAATGTATATTGCGGCCGTCGACTTTCGGGTATTTTATGTTACGTATACACAGAAAATGTTGTTTTGGTGATTCAGACATCATCAAGGGGATGAAAAAATTTTGAAATATTTTTTCCTACATCTGGAAAATTTTACAATGTGTTCATAGTGATTTTCGTACTCTACTCACAAAAAGAGGGTAATAGCAGAATTTCTGCCGTTATTCGTTCCCATATAAAAATACATTTTTATGGTTCGCAGTACAAGTGGCAGTAATTCGTCGAAATCTACCTATGTCAGTGATGCAACATCGACTATTGAAGATAAAGAGATTTCAGGTAGAAGCACTATGTGCCGTGTGATATTGTTCTCTTAAGAATATCAAGTTTATGGCGTGCATATTCTGTTAAACTCTGATTTCATAGTATCTCTGAAAGGAATTAATTTTAAGAGTGGGTAAACGGAAAGGTGGAAACCGTAGTTACAGATAGAAACTACTAAGTTTTCCCGTTGAAATTTCAAAGGCCTTTGTGCTTCTCTGTGCATAAAAGTGTAACTTTACTTTGAGTGTTAGAAATGTACAAAATAAAGGCTGAAGAGGGGAAGAAAGTGAAAATCACGGGAGAACTAATAGAAAATTTATTTCTGGCGGAGGTGGGTCGAGGGAATTAGGCCTACAGCACGAATTTGTTAGAAGTTCCCAGCGTTTGACCGCTCGTCTTTCTGATGGGTGTAATGTAAGGAACAGTCAGATTATTAAGAAGTAGTGGCTTGAGATAAGGGCAGCGGAATTTTCGTTTACTGCTGAATGAGGATTATATTTTATAAAAGTAGTTTAGTGATATTTAGAGAAAAAGGCTTAATTTTGACACCTTGAAATCAGGAAGGCTTCATGAGAAGCATTACTAGCCACTTTGAACTTAGAAACCATTCAGAATTTGGCTACAGACAGACAAAAACCATGGAATCTTTGTATTTTTAGTTTTTCGCATATTTAAATACCCCGGTCTTGTGTGCGTCAATGGAAGTTTGTTTTATTAAAATCCGACATCTCGTTAAATTTTAATAAATTATTACTTAAGGCTACGTCCTTTAAATTCCACTTCCACGTTTAGCACTCCAGGAGAAAAGAGGCTGAAATTCCTAGAGTGTTAAGGTTGGCGGATATTTGTTTCTTCTACGTGGAGGGAAATGTTGGTCTGTAATGTTTCACGCCCTGCCATTTGTATCGATAGTCGTATCGAGTTCTGGTGTTTTGTTTGCTGGAGGCTTTTGTGTGTGGCAAGTGTTCACTTCATATTTAAAAATGACTAGAACAAAGAAATTTGCATTGAAACCATAATTTAGAGGAAATAAATATGTAGGTGTTAAAAAGGACACAGGTGTTTCAGAAAAGGGACAGCCTGTATCTGACCAAAGTGGCGAAAGCAGTTGTGTAGAACATAACCTCACTGCATCAAACAAAACGATAAATGGCAGTTGTGTGAATACTGGAAATAAGGTAGGTGAGAACAATTTCTGCAGAAGTGGAAGTAATTTTACTCATGATGGAAACATTGTAGTTAGTATCAACCTGCCTTTATACAAAAGAAAAAAATAATTGCAAACGTTGTGGTGGTAATATTTCTGTTTTGAAAATCCATCAAAGTGGAGAGCCATTGTAAGCAGTTTAGTTCTTAAACGCTGTAAATGTCATCATCCTGCAGATGTGATTACTTCAAACATTACCAGGAGCAGGCTGTGTGATAACAACATCCGTTTAGTGTATGGCCTAAGGTAAACTGGCAAAGGCAGAGATGCAGGTAAAACGTTATGTGCAATGCTGAATATTCCCCAGCCTCCAACAAGTTTTATTATTTATAATAAGCCTATTGGTTCAGCTGTGGCTGATGTGATTGTATCCTTCATGATGCCAGCAGCCACAGAAGCTGTAGCAGAGAATGGGGAAGATGACCCATCATATATAACTGCTTGTTTTGATGGTTCCTGGCAAAAACATGGACACACTTCCCTGCATGGCATTATATCAGCTACCTCTGTTGACAGAGGGAAA
The DNA here is from genome assembly GCA_013340265.1 of Coptotermes formosanus. Taxonomy (NCBI): domain Eukaryota; kingdom Metazoa; phylum Arthropoda; class Insecta; order Blattodea; family Rhinotermitidae; genus Coptotermes; species Coptotermes formosanus. Next base: position 276,088 of record BLKM01002804.1, on the reverse strand, counting down.
GTTTTAGGTAAAGGAATAATGACCAAGTCTTATTTTGTTTGTCACACCAATCCAAGCTTCCAACATGAGTGTAAAAAGAACCATGAAGGAAGAAGTGGTAGAATGGAACATGCTGCTGTACTCAGTATCTTTAAACATTCTCTTCACACCCGAGGTATTTGTTACACAAGGTATTTTGGTGATGGGGGCAGCAAAGCATACCAAAGGGTGGCTGCAGGCAAGCCCTATGATCCCAACATAGCTGTAACAAAATTAGAAGGTACAGGTCATGTACAGAAAATAATCTGAGCAAGACTGAAGAGACTTGTAAAAGGAAAAACAGGAATAAAATTGCATGACAGCAAACCTCTTGGAGGCATAGGTTGCATCACTCAATCTGAAATAGACTGAGTACAAAATTATTATGGTTTAGCCATCAGGAGGAATGTCAGCAGTTTGGAGGTCATGAAGAGAGCTGTCTGAGCTGTCTTTTTCACAAGTTGTTAACAAATGAGAAACCCCAGCATGGTTTTTCCCAAGTGGTGGTGACAGTTGGTGTATATTCAAGAACAATGCCAGTTCAGGGATTGCATATGAACATGAACATTCTTTACCAGCTGCTGTTATGGCTGCAATTAAACCAGTGTTCAGGGATCTTGCTGGTGCAGATCCTCTGGAGAAATATTTTCGTGGGAAAACTCACAATCTTAATGAACGTGTGAACTCTGTTATTTGGACAAGGATATCCAAAACAGATTGTGTAAGGCTTGACACATTCAGGTTTGGGTTATATGATGCAGTATTGTGTTTAAATGATGGTGCATCAAAAAGGAATATCCTAAGCATGTTAGGCATGAGATCTGGCTCAAACCTGTGAATGCTGTGAAGCAGATAGATATGGAAAGGATTTGGAAGGCAGAAATAGCAGCACTGAGCATATAAAGAGAAGAAAAAAACAGGTGGGCATAAGAAAGGAGAAAAGAAGATCAAGATGGTCCAGATGATCCAGAATATGGTGCTAGGAAGCATTAAGTTTGAGTCTGTATCATTATTTATCATCATTTTGAGTGATGTTAAACTTTAAACCAATTTTCCTCAGAAATACATTTTCTTAAATTCCGGTACCATTATCTCATAAAGTATATGAAATGGAAGCCTGATAATTGCACCATCCGTTAGCAACATCATGATAACCAATCAGATAAAGATTTGGGATTGTAGTTACTGCAAGATGCTGTGTAGGTATAAGTGAATATGAAAAACGTATTTTAAAATTAAAAAGAAACGCATAAAAATACATAAAAATATATTGTGGAAGATGTATTTGTTGAAAACAGCCAATTCTGTATCTGATTGTGATCACATTAATAAAATACGGGTGGTAAAAATTTCAAATTTTTATCTCCATTAGTTTATTCAGAATGTGTATCTAAATGAAGATCAATTTAACATACTTGCATAGGCATATAAGCTCCCTACCCTCTCCATTTAAACTACATGACAAACACATTCTGTTGACAGTTTGAACTACGTATCGAAACAACTGTACATTCACTGTGTACATGTTTTCACTCTTTCCAAATCTCGGTTAGTTTTCTTGGCAGTTATCAGCATACCATACATTCCCCATCTGGTCCAGAATACAGACTAGCTGGATGCTGCCTATGGAGTCGTTTGTTCGGAACGCCCTCTGCTGGTTAGTCCTCTGAAATGGGGAGCGCTACCGACACTGGACTTAGTTTCTTCCGCTCTTTCTTATTCTGTCTTCTGTCTACCTACTGATTGTAGGTGTAAAGGCTTAGTGTTGCACCTGATCACACTTAATGATACACACACAAAAACAGACACTCGGTAGGACTCCTCTGGGCGAGGGATTGGCCAGTCGCGAGCTCTCTACCTGACAACACACAACAATTGCAATAGACAGACATCCATACCCCCGCAGGATTCGAAACCGCAATCCCCGCAAGCGAACCGCCGCACAACTACACTTTTGACCGCACAGCTACCCACACAGGACTTCAGCACTTGTCGTGTAAGAGGCAATTTATTCTTAGTTACGACGCTTCCTCTCCCAAGGGAGTCACTCCTCTAACAGAACATTAGAAATTTTGTATCTGTTGAATACATAACCTGGCCTTAACAATATTTATCGCTTTCTGCATTCTACGGCGGACCTAACAGAGAACAGTAGTAATATTAAATTTACTCCATAGTCTTGCCATTTTGCAACTATATATGGCAACCATGACGCCCGGAACAGTGTAATCGGTATACTGACCCGATACGGGCTGGACGGTTAGGGTTCAAACCCCTGGGCGGGGGGGTGGGCAAGATTTTCCCAAATTAGTCCAGACCAACCCCGAGGCCCAACCAGCCTCCTGTAAAATCGTAAATTATCTCTCTCCCGCGGTTATAGCGGTTTTTCTAAGTCTTCTAATATTTGAGGCTTTTACTGCGGGAATTATAAATGTTGCCTCGTGGTTTGTTACATCTTGTAGCGTGGCAGCAATTCTGTGAAGGTCCCAAGCAACCTAAAAAATGTTAATTTTTGGGTTAAAATTTAATTTTTACAGGGATTTTATAGCCTCAATGCCTACTTTTCTATTGCACAACTTTCAAGTTCTTCATAGCAGTTTATACCACCGTTTCCTTACTTTATTTCTGTAAGACAACATACAGTTTTGCTTCCTTAGCTTTCATCTGTTTTTAACTTTTCGTATGCCCTTGTGTAAGAGATTAGAAGTTTCATTGATGAAGTTACGATTACCTTTTCCTTATCGTCTTCTTTTTCTCCTTCATATTTTTCTTCTCCTTTCCCTCCATCTTGCCCTGTGTCTGACACAATTGTAACACAAATGGAGAATAAAACTTGCTAACACATACAGCGAGTAACACGTCTGGAGAATATAGGACTGAAACACCTTGATGTCATATTTGATGAGAAATAACATCCTGACCTGTAATATTAAACTTTCCGAGAACGCCCCAATTCATGTAATTTTAACAAGTACCGTGAAATCATGTCCTCGCCTCTAGAGGAATTCTACTTGCGTTCAAACGACAGGTTGGTCTGTCTGTCCCATTCCCCATTTCTGTTAGTGTAGTTATAAAGTTTAACATTCGCCGGACAACCAGATCCCTGCTGTGTTCTACTTTACCACGTAACTCTCACAGACAACTCGCTAATAGCAAATAAACTTACATTAACTAGTTCTCTCCAACCAATGATTACGGCGTGGGGAGCCACTGTTGCTTTCAGAATTGAATGAAACAAGGACACGGCTAGAGACACTGATTGTCCAACACAAGCGAATGGTGTGGAGATTGCTAGGGGTCTAGCGAGCGCCATTTTGGCGTAGAATGCTTCTTAGATGCACGGAATTACCCTCAATAATGTAAAAAAAATATACAATATACGTATAAAAGTAACACTGAGGCGCGTTAAGTGTAACAACTGTTGCGTTGGAAAAGCAATAATCATTATATTTTCTGAGTGTGTATGTAACCTTAATTATCCAGCACACAATGCGCATGCGCCTTATTATATTGTCATCTGTCGCCTGCCCGGCTCTACCTTATTTTTTCACATTATCTCATAAACGGTACGATTTTCGGAAAAAAGTTATTTTACATTAAATTTGTGTTTTTAAGTTCTCTACAAATATGTTTGAAATATTTCTCATTTTAAGAAGTACGAGTATTTATCGAGATATTATCACAAATGTACATGTAAGTACTCGTTATTATTATCTGATTTTAATAAAACTGCAATTTTCTTGAGAGATTTCGAAAAACATTCGAATATAAAACTTCATGAAAATCCATCCAGTGGAAACCGAATTGTTCCATTCGGACGGACGGACGGACAGACAGACAGACAGACAGACAGACAGAGACATACTGACTGACTGACTGACTGACCGACTGACTGACTGACTGACTGTCTGACATGAAGAAGCTAATATTCGCTTTTATCAATTTTGCAAATGCACCTAACAAGTTCAGTTTCTTCTCTGCAGACAAGGCACAGCATCGTCATTAAAAAAGGCCATGAGGTTTATTAAGTTTAGAAAAATAATCGCTGTTTATTTGCCTATGACGTACGTAACATAAAAAATCTGAGTGGTTGAAGTGCAGAGTTTGTTTACTTGGTAAATATAATTACCACTGAGCTTTAACGCAATAATATACGAGTTCTTCGTATCAGCCGTCTCTGTGCTGCTTTATCTTCTCGGTACATTCCACACATTCAAAAACCATTTCTGATTAAACACAACAAACGTTACAAGTATTTCTATAAACGGAATATGATACACGGATGAGTCAGTTTAGTATTTGAATTACGCAGTAGTTCTCTGTACCTGAATGTTAGGTGTAAGTTCCAGCAGAATTGTCGCTATTTCTGCCTAATATTTTGGTGCAGCAGTATTGCTGAGGGTTCGCTATTTAAACCTCGGCTGCGTTACGCGATATTCTACCGTTCTAGCCGTTTTCATTTCTATGCATAACATACACAGCAGTTATGAACTCACCACTAGTGATCACCGTATTAACTCACTTCACTCCACAAAATCTCTACGCTTGAAATAACTCTGTCATGCACATCATAAATCAGACTGTATTAAAGTGGAGATTGTCGGATCCTTTAAAATTTTGGCACATGTGTGTCACATTAAATGTTATCACATTGCATATCTGTCACATTATATATCTGTCACATTACATATTATCACATTACATATCTGTCACATTACATATGTCGCATTACATGTCATGTTACACATCTGTCACATTACATGTTGTCACAATACATATGTAGCATAACATATTGTCAAATGAAGTATGTCACATTACACGTTGTCACATTACATATCTGTCACATTACATATCTGTCACATTGCATATGTCACATTACATGTTGTCACATTACACGCTGTCACATTACAGAATCCAAATTTCAGAACCAAGCAGTTCTTCCTCTAAACAAGAGAGATATTTCCGCTGCAATGCACACTAACAGATGTAATAGAATCGGAGTTGAACCAACGTCGTTAAATTAATAACGAAACGTCAGAATGACGAAACAAACACCCATAAGTTTTGCGCAGAATATTTTAAAGCGTAACGTCTCTTACAGACCTCATTTGTTATTCTGACAAGCCCTTCAAACACGCTGAAATTCACGTGACCATAGAAATGCAGTTCACATGTGAGGACTAAGATGAACCTTCATTTTTTATTTCGTTTTATTTTCGTGACCTCAGCGATGTTTCCGAAGCAAGACAAGAAGATACGGAAATTCAATTTAGAACGTCGTATTTGCGTTTAGTTGGCTTGCTTGGTGGGCTGGAAAGTCCTCTCTTTACTTTTTTTTTTACCTTTTTCTTCTGATGGTTGGTCGGTCAGGAACGAAGAGGGAACCCCACAGTCCAGCTGCATGCATTGCGTCTTAAATTTAAAACAACCAGCCAACCTTTACGTCCCTTCAAACTTGAATTCTGCTCACAGTATTTCATCCCATCTCTTGTTTCTAAAAAAGCAACGTGTCCTGAAAGTGTTTTAAAACATCGCAGTACACAATCACACAAAAAACAAACACTAATTTTGCCTGTTGTTCGGATGAGGATGCTTTCTGTTTGCAGAGTGTGACCAAATACCTGTTCGTAGGCTTACACAAGCTTCAAAGTTGAAATCCTGTCGTCATTTTTTCGACTGTAGCTTGTCATTGTTCTTATTGAACATACGCACTCCAGATGGCACTAATTTACGAAAAAAAGTCAGTCAATATGAAGCAGTCGACATGTACGTATGTTTTGGTGTGAATTGTAGCCTAGACCTTTTGTCGAAAAAAATATATTTAAGTTGCAGCACCGCTTATCCTATGAATCTATCTTTGGAGGGCCTGACAAGTTCATAGCAATCATATTTAGATGACATGTGTTTCCATAGTATCACTCAAAAATATAATGTGTAAGACCGAGACAATAGAAAGGTTATCTGTGGATACTATAGCATGAGATGGGAACTCTCAAAATTTCACTTGGAAATTTTAGAGCGTTAGGCAGATGTCAATGCCGCTGCTTAACAAGTGTACAGAGCTATCTCCTTAGATTATACGATGTTCCAAATGCCTTTCACGCGCGTCTGCAAAATTGCGAAAGGCGACTATTAGCGTCGTCATGTCTGTCTGTCCTTCCGTCTCTCTCTCTCTCTCTCCGCATGGAATTCTGGACGGGTTTTCATGAAATTTGATATTTGAGGACTCTTCGAAAATCTGTCGAGAAAAATCTGAAAAGCGTGAAAGTTATTTTATATAAAGATATACGTAACTTTGTTATAATATATCTTTGACTTATTAGAATGAGCAAGATTTCAGACGAAGTTGCAGAGAAAACCAAAACACATATCTTATGTTCAGGAACCTTTATCTCTTTTTTCGAAAATCGTGCCGTTTATGAGATAATGTGGAAATATATGGTAGAGACAGGCAGGCCACATATCACAATATAATGCTGTGCAGCAAATATGCAGTTTGCTTGCCGTGTAACTAAGACAAGTATACACACACGCATAATATTTAATACCTGTTACTGTTAACAGTAGTACAAAATATTTTGTAACTCGACAACAGCGTAAAGGGAGCCCATTGTCGCTTTTATTTGGCAACACTGAAAATTCTTATATTGTTGACAGCTACATCTACGCCAACAATAAAAACGGACGTGTTGTTCCGTTTCCATGGCAACAATGGTTACGCGAACGCGCAAAAATGTAAAGTTTTAGTGTACTGTCTACCTTGTTGCGACTTTATGCACTTCATTTCCCTTGATGTTTATTTGCTTAAGATAGACTCAAACTTACTAGGTCTCTTTAGCCCTCCACGGTCCCTACATGAGGGTAGCTGAAAGAATGCACCACTTTATAGCATATTTCTCTAATATCCGTTTTAATATTGTACTCCCGTGACTTATCCCAAATGACTTCTTCCCGTTAGATTCTCAGATTTATATTTATTATAATATAAATTAACGACGTAATCTTTACATAGAAAACGCTAGTCATTGATGTTTTCCTCTAAGGAACACGTACAAAGGCCTATCCAGCATTGTTGTGGTGCAATACTCTTTAAGTCTCAAATTGCGATAAAGTGCAGCAGTCTCCTCTGATGGCGTTAATAACACTGAGGCAAATCATATCGGCATAACGGTAGGTTTATAACAAGAATTCAGATATAAATACTAAAATACACGTAACTAGAAGTTTATTTTCCTTTTTTCCATTTCGCAACGCATGCTACAGGAATTGGAGCTGTTCTAGACCAAGGTGATATAAAGAATACCTGGACTTATAGAGAGTGGAAGTAGCAAGAGCCTGTAAAAACCGCCTAAAGAGGAACCGTTTAGAATATTTAGTTCACCAAATTCAAACTGGATGGATAAATGAAGAAGCATAAATTTGGTGGGGACTGTAGCAATCAGCTGCATACCAATATGTGACGGTTTTTGGCTCTGTGTGTGTGTGTGTGTGTGTGTGTGTGTGTGTGTTTGCGTGTGGGTACGTGTGTATGTGTGCCTGTGTGAATGTGTGTGTGTCTGTGTCTGTGTGTGTATATGTGTATATGTGTGTGTGCCTGTATGAATGTGTGTCTGTGTGCGTATGTGTGTATGTGTAAATGTGTGTACGTGTGTATATGTGTGTGTGCCTGTGGAATGTGTGTACGTGTGTATGTGTGTGTGTGTGCCTGTTTAAATGAGTGTGTGCGTGTGTACATGTTTGCGTGCCTGAGTGAATGTGTGTGCCTGTGTGAATGTGTCTGTGTGTGTACGTGTGTATATGTGTGTGTCTGTGTGTGACTGTGTATGTGTGTATTTTTGACTGGGTGTGTTTATGTGTGCGTCTGTGTGTATGTATGGAACTGTGTGTTTTTGTGTTTGTATGTGTGTGGCTGTGTGTGTTTAGGTGTGTATGTGTATGACTGTGTGTATGTGTGTGTCAGTGTGTAAGTTTGTGTAACTGTGTGCGTTTGTATGTGTGTGTGTGTGTGTGTGTCCGTGTGTATCATGTTTGTGTGTGTTATCAGTGTTTATGTGTGTGTGCAGAGTTGTGTGTTTATGTGTGTCAGTGTTTGTGTGAGTGTGTATATGTGTGAGTGTGTGTGATCTGTGTGTACGTTACTTGATTCTTAATCCGTAGTAGGTCTAGTTTTCGCAGAGTTACACCGGTGGCAGTTGTGTGCCAAGTTGTGGCACTTGAAGTTTAAAACACGTACATTTTCTCAATTTTCTTACTAGAAAAGGATTATGAACATTATTTGTTTTTCGGTAATGACAGGAAACATTTCTCATTTCAACGTCTGTTTGAAAGAAGTTTATTGCATTACCATAAGGATGAAGACAACAAACTAATGATACCCTTTGAACTTCAAGGTGCTTGCCCAGCAATTGCTATGTTACAAGACTTTGAAATGCTTAGTTACGGAAGCTGAAGGGAGAATATTTAAAAAATATATTCATAAATACGGATGATATGTTTAAAATGGATCTTAATTAAACTGGGTGTGAATATGTGGACGGGGTTCGTGTGGTTGTCAATAGAGTCCAGTGGCAGATTCATGTGAAGAAGAAAGTAAAATTCTAGCTTAATATAATTACGCGAATATCTTGGTTAGCGGATTGGCTACATGCACCCCGTTGGTTATAATAAAACATCCCCTTTAAAATGCACATGGAAACTACGAAATTTTACATGGTCAGAACTGTCAGAAACGTGTTTTGTCTCTTGTTCATTATACTTGTTCACATTCACATTTATCTCATGTTCCAATTAGTTAACTTTTTCTCTGGGTAGAAGGTGAAATGTTTGCGTTTGTTTGTGCTAATATTGATTGAACTCTCTGCGCCAGTAGGATTGCATGTTGACCTTAACAGGCAGCAACGAAGACCCGCTCTTAGTGACCCGAAAGTCGTAAGCCAATAAGATATTCATGGACTTTGTTATGCCTCGACGGAAACTGACGTTCTCAAACTAATTGATCCACGATCCTCTTCATGGCCCAATCCTTATTTCGAGCGGAAACAAAGGGATGGGATGTGGGATCCCCAGTGATGCTATAATGAAGGGGAGTAGCGAAGCAGATGGCCCTCCAAGATAGAATGCGTAAGCGATAGCCCTTGTCTGCAAAGTCACAAACTCAAGCTGCATACGTATTTGTACGAGGTTTTCATTATTTGACGCTGCGTAAGCCTCGCGTAAACATGACAATAATCCATATCGCATCGCTTTTACGAGAGTATTAACAGCGGCAAATATTTCAGAATCGCTGTATCATGTTTTTCATTTGGTTTTTAATGATGCTTTCTCAACTGCAAACGAATTTTGGGGTTGAGTGCTCCAAATTACCGTTACATGTTTAAAAGCTCTCAGGTTAGACCCTCAGCTCAGGGACCGTCTCTCCCAAGCGAGGACTTCCTCGGACGTCACGCCCGTAGCCTAGTCAGTGTACCGTCTGCGCTATTTCGGCTCACGATTCAGTTTGACATACACACATATAATACGAAAGGTATTCAACTGTAAGATAATTTTCAGTACAATTCTCTAAAACAACGACGTCTGGATTTGTTTCATGTTTCATCTACGTGCAGAACGATTAACTTTAAATGAAAGATTATTATTATTATTATTATTATTATTATTATTACGGCGATATGGAATAGGTAGAGTAAAAGTCAAGTCATACCTGTGCACAAGGCGGAGTATGCAGGAAGGAAGTTGTAGCTCCACTCATTCTTAATTTCGGCATGAGGTGGAAATTTTTGATCAGCTTCACTTCCCAGGCGTTTTAGTCCAGAGGAAATAGCTCGTTATCTATGGAAAATGAGACTGCGTGTGAACAAATTTTTTAGAGAACGCCTTCTAGAACGTGACGCCGTGTAATTTGGTAGATGGTTACTGAAGTTTCAGAGCAACCTGATCTTCCCATATTCCTTCTTAAAGGCAGACATTACAGAACACATATTTTACTGATTCCGAGTACTTTTTAATTGTTCTCTCTTTTTCCTTTCAAAACCGAACTTCCATTAAGCGGCATTAATGTTGCTTTGGAGTATGTTCCATTTCAGTGACAAATATGCCTGCCGCTCCATTCTTTCTTTTTTTATTCAGAATGTTTTATGAAGCGCGTCACAAAATTGCATACCTACGCCACAATCCAGGGGGTCGCCAACCTTCAATGTGCGACGGAAAATTTGCTGAAGCTTGTAATTTATAGGGAGCGTTGTATGAATCTTGAAAATCAGTTAGAATTAAATTACTGAATTTACGATTATACTTGAACCTTGTGTTCTCACGTTAAGACTTTTTTTCAAAAATTTCGCTCCACATTTCTTCTGCTGAAAATGGCCAAAAAATATCACTTGCTGACTCTCTCACGTACTCTTCCTTACTATTACTTAAAAGCGAACACCGTAACTGAGGTTAACACTTGAACACCCTACTGTTTTTTCAGCTGGGCGCCGAACCTGCTAATAGAATTTACAAACTCGATCATAGAACCTGTATAAAAACCCAAAAATACATTTGACCTTATCACATGTTAGGGCAGGCTTTGGAAATGGTATGCTTCGACTCCCACATATCATTCACACCTGCTGAACAGATTGTTAAAACCTCTGGCTTTCATGTCTATGAATTGCCTGTGCTGCACGCACGATTGTCTTTTATATTCGTTTTCTCTGTGTGTGTGTGTGTGGGGGGGGGGGGGGGAGGTGGGTGAACTATCTGCCGATCAGTATCTGTTATTTTGAGTATATATATTATCTTTTCAGTAATGTCGTATGTAAAAGCAAAGCTAACAATAGACCAACTTAATCACTATAACTGTTCCAAGGAACCAATTACAAAAGCATACTGAAGGAAAAGTACTGGAATTTTTGCACAATTGAAAATATGCGTGATTGTTGACAAGGAAATTTTGTGGCTGCGTATACGGATTGCTTTGATACACGGAATTCCTGGGATAAACCTCTTAAAAATTTTCGTGGTTGTGCTTCTAATTGCCTTCCAGTATCAGCTGATTTTGCTTCGGGAAAGACATGCAGGCTTTGCTCTCACTTTTTCCTTAATAAGAAACCGTTTTCAAAACGTGGTAATTTTGGACAAGCATTCGTTGATTTGCAAGAAACGGAAACACCGGGTTACGGACTATAAATTTATTAACGACGCTTTATATTGCATTTGTTCTTTGCGCTTCCACAATAAAAAATCTCTGTATTGCATGTTAATGCGTATTCATGGAAAACAACAATAATTACATATTTGACATCGAGCATGTAAAACTTGACTGTACAATATGTTACAGCATCCAGCTGAAGCGGTTTAGCGCAAAAGTTGCAACAGTACTGCCTTGCTTGGGTCAAAACGCGCCTGATCAATTTGCCTGTGCGCCGTTTCCGCATTAAAAAAACTCTCTGTATGACGGTTTACAATTTCTCGACACCTTACATAGGCTGTAGTTCACAGAGCGGATATAACCACGTGTTTATGTCCGTACGTACATACATACATACATGCATGCATACATACATACATACGTACGTACGTACGTACATACATACATACATACATACACACATACATACATACATACATACATACATACATACATACGTAAGTTCGTGCGTGCGTGCGTGCGTGGTGCGTGCGTGCGTGTGTGTGTGCGTGCGTACGTACGTACGTACGTACGTACGTACATACACACATACATACATAATACATACATAATACATACATACATACATACATACATACATACATACATACATACGTAAGTGCGTGCGTGCGTGCCTGCCTGCCTGCCTGCCTGCGTGCGTGCGTGCGTGCGTGCGTACGTACATACATACATACATACATACATACATACATACATACATACATACATACATACATACATACATACATACATACATACATACATACATACATACATACATACATACATACACACATACATACATACAATTTTAGTACAGGAGACAAATGTATTTGTCTTCTAACATTATCTGTTTACAGACTGTTACCCGCTGTATTTACAGCAAACCTGTGGATTGTTCATTTCACCAAACTAGCCGAACAAAGGATTAACTGCAGGCTAACACTGCAATCATTGAGGGATGAGGCTGGGAATTTTGGTAGTTACATGCTAACATTTCGGAGGAAAATGATACCTGAATCTTAAATTTATATTGTTTCCCTGAAGATGACGACAGCAACTTTTACCGAAACTTTGGTGTATGTCTCTCGGTTCCCCACACCACAGGGCTGTAATTGTAACACTCACGGTCATGAGAACATCAAGAAAATTGTTAGTATCGGGAAAAAGAAACGTCGAGTGGCAGTGAGCTTCATAAATTATCAAAAGCAAATGATTTTAAATGTAGTGATAGTGGCTTATCTTCGTACTGTTCTGGCAGTTTCGTAGATGAACTGACGAAATCCACGAAATATTCACATAGGACAGTAGGGGTCCTGGCCGAGTTTCGTACTAGGTACGTCCCGAATGTGCAGGCGTAGTCAGTACCATGGCAACACTAATGCTAATAACACGTGCTAATATTCACGTTAGTAACTCGTACTAAATTAATTTTAATTGCATATAATAACATTAACGTTATTTACGCATGCGTACATGCATATTAGTGACATGTAGTAACATCATACTAACATTAGTACCATTCATGTAAGCAACACGTAGTAACCTGAATGTCAGTATCACTTATTAACATTCATGTCAGTATCATTTAGTAAAATTCGTGTTAATAATACTTGTAACATCCGTGTACCGAACACGTGTTAACGTGAATGTCAGTAACACGTAGTAACATTCATGTTAGTAACATTATTAAAATTCTTGTACGGAACGGTATAACATAAATGTCATTAACACGTATTAACAGTAACATATATGTTAGCAAGATTAGTAACATTCATGTAATGTACACTTAGTAATATGAATATCAGCAACACGTATTCACATTCACGACAGCAACGCGTAGTAACATTCATGTCAGTAATATACTGGTTGAGCATCCCTTATCTGAAATGCTTGAGACCGGAAGGATCTCGGATTTCGGATTTTTTCGAATTTTGGAATTCTTGCATATTATAACGAGACAGGTTGGAGATGGGAACCAAATCTAAATGTGAAATACATTTATGTTTCATGTACTGCTTATGAATATATAGGTTTTATTTAGGGTATAAGACAAATTGAGATTTGAATTTATTTACAAGTATCTACACATGTACAGCGCTGTGTTCATGTCGGCGCGCAAAAACTTTCGGATTTTGGAGGTTTTCGGAATTTCGGATAAGGGATATTCAACCTGTAGTAACATTCATGTACGAACTGCATAGTAGTAAAAACGCCAGTAACACTTGTAGCATTCGTACCAGTAACATGTATTAACCTTCAAGTCACTAACTCGTATTAGCATTCATGTTACACGTAGTAACATGTAGCGTGTTATTACTAGGTAGTCAATGTTACGTTGCCTCGGTCCTTCCTGCGGAGGTGTGATGAAAACGGGGTCGGTTAATTCATTATTCATAGAGCGCTGTCCGCATTATCTCTCTCCACGGGGACAATGGAACCTAACCTTATTTAAACTTAATGTCCTAGGCTCTCAATTACAAGTTCCTACTTTCTTCAGATACTTCGGAAAGGGCTGCAAGTAATGGCACGCGATAAAAGCGACATCAACTACAGGAGGGCTTTAATCTCTCCAGCGACTTGTTACTTTATAGGCCTTCTGTTATCAGTGCACAATGTATGTAAATACACATTACGACGAAATTTTGACATGAAGTGACAGCTTTCAAGCCTTGATATTATCGACATAGTCCAGTGTGTTGAGGAACGTACGCGTACGTAAAGTCCTACTGAAACATAGCCATGATTTGTGTAAAGTTAACACCAGTTACAGGGTATGTCAAAACTCTGTTAAAACTTTCCTGTACCTGCCCAGCTAAAAGCATTATCCTGTAGTGTAATTATTTAGCAGTCATCCTTATTCTGTACATTCCGCTATTTATTTTTAACGTGTCATCTATTCTAGCCCCACTATTTAATTAGTTATTAAAGATTTCTTCGCAAAAGTGAACTTACATGGGAAAGGTTGTGTCCTTCCTTCCGTCCATATATTTCCTTTATGAAACGAAACTAAATGTTTCGATTAAATTCAATAATTCAGAAAAGTTACTTTTGCAGATTACGGACTTGAGGTGGATCGGTAGGTTCTTCCGAAACATCGGTGCCTATTTACCAAATTACAGCGCACAACACCTCACAAGTCTGTAATCTTTATAATCATCGCTGTGAGGAATTCAGACCTCATGGCCACATCGTTACTCTTATTTGTCCAACATTATGCATGAAATGATATGCAAGTACTACTGTTTCTCTGAAAAGCGGAACACTTTTAAAGAAACGTATATTAATATGAAATATCCGGCTCAGTTTAATTCTTTGATATTTATATTTTTAAGCTTTAGAGCAGATAAGTTTTACAAATAGAGTATTGAAAAAGATATTTCAAGCGTTAGGCATACAGTTGCTCGTGACTTTTTTTCAAATTTCAGGATTAGATTCCTGTCTTCACACAGAGTCAGAAATGTCTTTTCAACACGGGTCCGATTTATAACCCGTATAGAGGTACGGGACTATGGAATGTGAACGATGCATGACTAAGGATAGGTAGGAAAGAAAACACACATAAGGTCGTGCAAGACATGGTCTGTTCGCTTCAATGTTACAGTGTTACAGTGTGCTTACCAGAAATATTTAAAATGGCAGTCTTCGTGCTGAATACACAATCCGGTCCGTTTTAGCACCCTTGCAGTTATGGGCGGGTCCCTCATCATCGGTAGCACATCTGACGGCCTGTGTGGATAGGACTGTCTTACGATTGCTGGCAGTTTATTTTCCAAAACATTTGGTGTAAATGTTACTTGTCAACCGCTGTATGCTTCCACATTGCAGCATGCTGAATGTTACTGGCAAGTGGAAAGTTCAAAGTTCCGTCACTTTTAACGGCTACGAGCCGGACCCATGTTGATATGATTTTTTTGTCTCGATATGAGGTCTGAAGTCTAGCCCCGAAGTTACGAGATAAAGCCATCAGACATCCTGTACACTTAAAGCTTCATTTTTTTGCCTTGTCAGTAGGTTCTTCTGAAACGTCAGTACACTTCTACCTAAATGTACGACTAAATATTTCAGAAGAGACGAGCTTTTAGTACCACTTTCCTCTTCGAAGAAAAATAAACACAACAGCGTCAGGAGAAACCACGACTATAGCATGAGTGCTTGTAGCATAAGCCAGAATTGTACATTCAGAGTTGGTTTGGCGGAGACGCCAGGTAGACATGATTGTACATTCTGGGTTGATTCTGGCATGGTTAACAATTTTAAAGTGAAAAGTATCGATGTCTTATATTTTAATTAAATAAAATGAAAAGTACTTTCTGTTACCAGGAGTAGTTATTTTTCCATCGCTGTACTGCTGGCCGTAGAGAGGACAACATTGGCAACGCGTAGCCACGGATGACACAGCAGGTTCTGCAGCGTTCAGTCCTACAGTAAAAATCACTCGGTGTAAGTCCATGTTTGTGCATGTAATAAAGGATAAAGATGCTACTAACTTGTGAGAAGTAAAGAATAACGCTTTCGAAAAAGGAAATTCACTGCAGCACATTTTAACATTCTGTACGTTTTAATACACGGTACCGCGCAAGCTGGATAACGGGTGAAGCTTCTGACTGGCATTTTGAGGTACCCAATTCGAAACTCGGCCAGGACATCGACTCCCCAAATTTTTCTTCGTATTACCCCTCGTTTCCCTTCACGTACATGGCGAGTCAGCAGTCTCAAATAGAATATGTCAGCTACCTTCCATATCCTTTCCAATTCATCGTTCACTGTCATGTAATCATTCCGCGTTATGTACAGTGAACTGCTAATAAAGACAATCAATATATTCACCAACAAATGCACTTGGGAAGTACAATTCGTAACAAGTGCTTCAAATTCCTACATATTTCAGCAATGGGGTGCCATCCTCACGGAGTTACAGAACAAAGGAACATAAGCCCAACATGTTAATCAAAGTATTAGGCATATATTCCTTTGCTCTATAACTCAGTGAGGATGGCATCCCAGTGCCGAAATATGCAGGAGTTTAAAAGTTTTATGGACCCTATTTTATAAGTGCAGTTCTTGGTGTATATATTAATTGTAAGAATATGCACTGTGTCAATAGTATAAAATTTGCTAACAAAGACGTTAAAAAAATTAGCATAAATACAACAAATTTAATAGCTGGAAATACTGAAACAAATCTCCAGTATGCCGTACTTTTTACGTAGATGCGCTTCTTATTTGTAGCAGCTTTTCCTTATTGTGTTGGAGCACTTTTCCATCAGCGTTTTCTCAGTTGGTTACGCGTTTACAGGACACACACAGCTCGCGCTAAAGTGACAGCCACAAAATGTATGCCGTTTCCAGGCCGTTGCCTGTGGTCTGTCTGAAAGAATGTACCTGTAATTGATGTGGACAGCGCCTGGACCGCATCAATAGTCCGTAAATTGACAGTAACGACGGCGCAATGTGGATATTTCTTTCGCCTAAATTGTTCGGGGTTGTGTGAGACAGCCATGTGGCCTGGTTCACTTGTTTTGATAACGACACACAGCAGCGGACTGACACCGACAATTTTTCCACTTTCTGCGGATTTATCTCATCGTAACTAACTTCAAGAAGCAGTTCCGTTTTATAAAGCTGAGCATCGTGAGGCTGATCAAGAATTTCTCACCTTTAGTGAAAGCTGCAATTTCATTACCGTGTTCACAACAGCCCGCCACTGGACTCTATCCAGAGCCTGTTAAGTCCATGAAGATTACCGTATTTTGGGTGACGATGGGAATTTGTTCAGTAGTTAGGTACCAAAGTTTCGGAGAAACCTGCTGCCTTCGCATTTATTGTACAGAAGTGACAAGCTGTAGGCACAAAGTTCCTCAGAAACGTTGATACACACACACACACACACACACACACACACACACACACACACAGTGCGTAACCTTCCAGCAGGCAGTAAGTAATCTTCAGAGTTTGCGCCATGAGATTTTCTAAACTCAAACATTAATATAGTTAAAATAATCATATACTCTTTAATTCCGCGGTGGCGCAGTTGGTTGAGGCACTGCGATACAAGCCGGAATGTCGTGGGTTCGATTTCCGATGGGGTCATTGGAATTTTTCATTGACTCAATCCTTTCGGTCGCACTATGGCCATGGGGTCGCCTCAGCCTCTAACAGAAATGAACACCAGGGTTGACAAATTTGCCACCTTCATGAGCCGATTTTCTAGAAATTCTGGGAGCCTCAACCGTCTGGAGCTGCAAGGGTTTGTCCAGGCTTGTATAGGGATGGCTTTATTTTTGCTGATTTACATTAATTCCACTTTAGTATCATCCGCCCATTATATGACATTCACATCACTCATCCTTTTCTTAGCATATGAAAAAAATATATAGCCCTATATATATATATATATGTGTGTGTGTGTGTGTGTGCGCGCGCGCGCGTGCGTGCGCGTACGTATTCGTCAAACACAACTCATGTCAAAATAAAAGTTGAGGCTTTCGCCCTTTTCTGTTGATGCGCAACGTATATTGATGGTTTTTCACCGACGTTCTGGGACAGCCAGTCGCTTCCATTTTCAAAATTCATGCAGACAAAGTACAAAGCCGTGAACTGGCGGAAGCGCGGATATATATGGGGGATGGTGTGAGTGGTGATTGGTTTTAACGGACGGTAAACGAGACAGGTTGAAAAATGTGAAGAAGAATGGGTAGTGGAAGGGAGGGGCATCAAATACCAACATATGCTGCGTAACAACCCCGAAGAATGAAGACCTCATCAACACCACGGCGAAAGTGTCAGATCTCGCAAAACATAAGTTGTGTTTGACAGCTGTATTTACTGGATTATCACCCACTTTATATTAGTCACTTCAAGTGACGTCTTAACATCTGGTTTAGCAAAAAGCATTTTTATGTGTTCCTTACCCGCCAATGGATGCTACATATATCGCCAGTATTATCTTTACTGTATCAGTACTCTTTTGTCCCTCCGCATATAAACAACTTATCTGCTGTATGCAGTAACCCAGGGATCCACCACAATAGAACGCCTGTAGTTTTTACAACTTTGATACATTTTATATTTTAATATGTTTTTAGTTTTGTTTGTGTAATTATACTGTCACAAGGAATCCCTGGTGATGGTTCTAGGAGGGGATCGAAACATGTTGCACTAACCTACAATTATTGTGATTTATGCTACCAAAATAAAATAACACGACTGTATTTGTTTGTGTTGTGTTATATGTTGAGTACTATCCTCATTAATCCATTTATCCTAATAATATTTGTTTGAAAGTACAATTAAATGACGTCTTGATATGTAATTCTTTGCGTCTTTCTCACAATTTTCTTTCTTTTTATTGAATACTCTCCACAGTACGTTTTTCTTAAACGCTCTCAATATATACTCTAACTCATCGAACAAGTTATCCCGAACAGTAACCCTTCTGCCTTGTATCTAAGGGGTGTCCATTTCGATTCTCGCCTGGAGCACCGACCCTCTCGACTGATGGCTTTGGTGGTTCAGTTCGGGTGTTTTGAGGCCCATATGTTAATGGTATCTTGAAACAGCCACTGGTCGCTTCCTCCCTCATTCTTTGCATCTCATCTTTTCACCATTTATTGCCTTACAGCCTGAGTTACTTCACGGGGCAAAGCCCTTCTTGAGAAGCAGGTAGTTCCTCAGATTCACTGTATTTATAGAACATGATATTTTATTATGGTCTTTACAAGAGCGCGTCACTTGTCCTTATTCTGAGGCAGATGAATCCACTTTATGCCCTCCCATCCTCTTTCTTTAATATCTATTTTAATATTATCATCCTATGTACTACTAGTTGTCCCTAGGGTTCTCAATCGTTCAAGTGCTTCCCACATACATGGCTTGGGTTGGAGTTACTGACAGCGTCTTTAAATACGTGACACTGTAGCACGTTCGCGTGACCATTGTTGCAGTGTAGACACAAAAATGCATGATTTGTGTATTGTGGACGTACGTCGCTGTTTGCCGTATAAAAATAATGAGTGTTGCACGAAAATGCTTTTATGGTGAATTTATGTCGCCGGCAACAATGAAACTTACTTAGGTCTTCACGTAAAGCGCCTCATAGTTTTGCCCGATTTTAACCAAATTTGGGAATTTTTAACAGATTTTCATAAAAATTTCCAGTATCAAATTTCACGGAAATCCGTCAAGTGGCAGCCGCGCTGATACTTGCGGACGGACAGACAGACAGATAGACAGACAGCCATGCAGACAGACAGAAAACGGACGAAGATGACTAAGCTAATAGGTGCTTTGCACAAATATGCGAACGCACCTAAACAAATACAGATACACCCCAACACCACTTCTTAGGATACAGTGCGTCTGATGAATGTGTTACTGAAATAAAAATTCGCGGAAAGAAGAAGGTTTAACACTTTAAAGCGTAACGGTTAGTTTATGTACAGTTCCGTCAAGTGTAAGGTTAGGAAGGTCTACATTCTGCCCACAGATCTTATTGTGTGTTTTTATGGATCTGAAAACAAACAGCAACTTTTACCTCTTACATCATTAACTGAACGGTTTTTGTAACCGAGAAGGGGTGTGTTTACTGCGCGGTACGAACTGGTTCCTTCTTTAAATCAGATTACATTTCTTGCTTAAAGGGCTAAAGAGATTTCGCTTCGTGTGGAGATTTTTTGTGTCTTTATCGAGCATGTCTTCGTTTGTGGGCTGCAACGTAACAAGTGGAGTTGTGTTCAGCCCCGACTGACTTTACGAAGGTACGCAGCGAAAGAAGTGGCATCCCAGCAGGTTGACTCTCGACACCCCTGTACTTTTCCGGGTTATTCCTCATTCCATCATTGCTTGTTACTCATGTATTACCGAGCCCTTAGGTTTTCGATAGCCCTCACCCTGCAGCACACAGCACATTATTACACCCCCCTTCTTTAAGTTTGTGGCTTCACTTCTAACCGGCTTTTAGCTGGCTACTAACTAGCTCCGTCGAGCAGAGCCCTTCTTGAGAAGCTAACAGGTCCAAAGCTAGTCAAGGAATTCCCCATATTTTATGGAACCCGATTTTCATTATTGCATTTACAAGAGCCCGCCACTTGTCCCTTCCTGAGCCAGCTCAATCTAGTCCATGCCCTTCATCCCACTTCTCGAAGATCCATTTTAATATTATCCTCTCATCTACTTCTGGGTCTATCAAGTTGTCTCCTTCTCTCAGGTCTCCCTACCAAAATCCTGTATGTACCTCTCCTTTACCCCATACCTCTTACATGCCCTGCCCATCTCATTCTTCTCGATTTGATCACCCGGACTATATTTCGTGATGAGTACAGATAATTAAGTTCCTCAGAGTAAGGAAATTATTTACCTGTCATTTACCTGTTTCACTTCAGAAGTAACACCCACTGACTCAATTACTGTACGCGTGCAGCCCTAAACCGAAGCTGATGAGAAAGTTGGCGCCAGTCCGCCCTCGGACACCTGCTGGCTCATTACCGAGCAATTGTTCACTGTTGCGTGGCACACGAGTGTTGTTAATTCCGAGCGGTTACACAACAGCCGCGCCCACTCAGCTGTTCGGGACGTTCTGGTTTTGGGTGCTTGTATAGACCACGCCATGCTGCGGTTTTCATATGCTGTGTTCATGACAATATTAATTAATATTAATATCCTAACTAAAAACCCAGCATCGCGGTTGAGTGATGTGCACCCATTCTCTCTATGCAGGGGATCTCAGGTTTAAATATTTGCTTGTCTTAGGAATAAATCCTATGAGATGACAGTAGTAGTTGGTAATCACATTATAGTACAGGGGATATGGCTACATATATATGCATATACGAATATAAAATAAGTTAGGAAATACCTGCAATCGTTATATTTAAGGTATATTCACTCTTTTATTTTCTTGATGTTTTAAATTTTTAAGTGTTTTAAAGAAAGAACTACACACGGGAGTATTTGAAATATGCATTTCCATGGTGTACACGATGCACATTATAAGTTTCCCCGTACCTAACGTTAGCAACAGATTTACAATTGATCATATTCGATGTCTCATAAGGCATGGGATATTTTATTCCTTGTACTGATATAAATTGTTGTGTTTGAAACGCTAACTTTGTCATCGGCTACAACCTGCACAGAGTCTCCCTCTTAGTCATAGGGACCAAACAATGGTCATAAATGTACGTATGTCGCCAGGAAGAACGTCTGTAATTTTTACCTCTTTTTACTACCATTTCAAAGCGTCGACACATTTTAGTAAAATCGGAAGTGCTGATTTTCACTAAAGTTCCTTTGGTGGGAGTCACGCTGTTCTATATGGACAGACAGACGGACAGAAAGACATGACGATTCTAATAATTTTGCCGAGGCGCGTAAAAGGTAAGGTTTTATGAATATTAATTATGAGTTGGCTGCTGTATATGGCAGAGTTGTTAGTTGCCATGAACGCGAACAGACGGCAGCAGCAATAAAAGACAAAAGAACATAAGGATATGCTAGGTCCGCTCATATTGCGCACAGTTTATTGTCGTAACATATACCACATCTAGAGTATGAAATTCTTTATCCTGGTACGAAAGTGCGTAACATAGTGTCTTCATGGATTTCAGACTTATTAAAAAATGTTTTCTTAACGACAAAAATAAATAAATAAATAACTCCATGGAGCAGAGGCCTTCTTGAGAAGCTAAGAGTTTCTCAGCTAGTCAAGAAATTCCCCGCATTTTATGGAACCCGGAGGTTCATTACGGCATTCACAAGAGCCCGCCACCTGACCCTATCCTGAGCCAGCTCAATCCAGTCCATGGTCCCATCCCACGTCTTGAAGATCCATTTTAATATTATCCTCTTATCTACGCCTCGGTCTCTCAAGTGGTCGCCTTCCCTCAGGTCTCCCTACCAAAACTCTGTATGCAACTCTTTTTCCTCCACATGTGCTACGTGCCCCGACCATCTCATTCCTCTCGATTTGATCACCCGAATATAATTTGTTGATAAGTACAGATCATTAAGTTCCTGGTTATGTAGTCTTCTCCACTCCCCTTTGACCTCGTCCCTCTTAGGCCCAAATATCCTCCTCAGCACTCTATTCTCGAATACCCTCAGTCTTTTTTCCTCCCTCAGTGTGAGAGACCAAGTTTCACACCCATTCAAAACAACAGGTAAAATTATAATTCTGTATACCCTAATCTTTGTGCTTTTGGATAGCAACCTGGAAGACAAAAGATTCTGCACCGAATGATAGCAAGCATTCCCCGACTTCAGTCTGCTCTTAATTTCTTCGTGAATGGAGCTTCGATTCATTGGGGTTGCTCCCAAATATTTGAATTCTTCCACCGTTTCAAAGGATTTATTATCTATAATTATGTTGTGGTTGTGTCCTGCATTCTGATTTCGAGACATGACCATGTACTTAATTTTCTCAGCATTTACTTCTAGACCAATCTCCTTACTAGTAATCATTAAATCTTCTGCATTTTTCTTTATACTATGTTAGCTTCCACCCAATATATTAACATCATCAGCATAAACCAGAAGCTGATGTGTACCATTCAATTTCAAGCCCTCCTGGTTTGCCTGAACCCTCCTAATGGCATATTCCAGAGCAAAGTTGAAAAGCAATGGCGACAGAGCATCTCCTTTTTTCAAGCCATTCTTAATAGGAAACGTGTCAGACAGATGTTTGCCTACCCGAACTCTGCTATACGTTTCACTTAGGCACATTTTTATTAACCTTACTAGTTTCCTGGGGATACCGAACTCAATGAGAATGTTATACAAGACCTCCCTCCTAACTGAATCATAGGCTTTCTTGAAGTCTATAAATAGCTGATGCACTGCCTCATTGTATTCCCATTTTTTCTCAAGTATTTGACGAATGCTGAATATATGATCAGTAGTTGACTTGTTACCTCGAAATCCACGCTGATGATCCCCAATAATTTCCTCTGCATATGGAGTTAACCTTGACAAAAGAATGTTGGATAGAATTTTGTATGTAGTTGACAAAAGTGGTATGCCTCGATAATTAATACAATCTGTTTTATCATCCTTCTTATAAATAGGCACAATAATGGACTCCTTCCACTGCTCAGGTAATTCTTCCTTATTCCAAATAGAAATAATAAGTTTATGGATCTCAGGCCGAATTATCCTACCCCCAGCTTTAATCACTTCTGCTGGAATCCGATCAATACCTGGTGATTTGTGTCTTTGTAGCTTTTTAATAGCCATCTCAACCTCAAAGGCACT
This sequence comes from Coptotermes formosanus, assembly GCA_013340265.1. NCBI lineage: Eukaryota > Metazoa > Arthropoda > Insecta > Blattodea > Rhinotermitidae > Coptotermes > Coptotermes formosanus. The sequence goes on along the minus strand of BLKM01002804.1, from coordinate 252,648 downwards.
GGGCTCTGGCACATGCGCATTCAGAACAATGATATTACACCAGCGGCCTCTCAGCACTATGTATGACATCCGATCACTAACAAACTCCACTCTCTTGATTGCTGATACTATTCTCTGGTGTAAAAAGGATTAAGTTCCCAATTGATGATTTTCCTGTCCTTTGCCATAGAAAAAATATACTCCCGGCTCTTACAGTCCCTTCTTTGTCCCACATAACCTCCCCTACACCCACTAAATCTAATTTATACTTAGCTAATTCCCTGGCCACTGTCATAAGTGACCCTGGCCTGTACAGGCTCCTCACATTCCGTGTTCCAAAACTCATGTCCCTTTCCGTAGCTGGGATCATATAAATGAATCAGTCCAGGTCCGAGGCTTTGTAGGCTGTTTCGTAACATCATAATTTTTTGCGGTGAGGAGTTGTTAGGACCTCGCCCAACCCCCAAGCTGGAGGACCACCTCTTATCGGCTGTCCGAGACTGCTTATTCAATGTACTCGCAGCTACCCTCCATAACGGGAGGCCGTTCCCCATCCGCAACCTGAGGACCCGCCATGCTGTGGTGACAGGGATCCACTTAGCACGGATTTGGCCGACGCATACAGCAAATTTGTGTAAAAACAATTGTTTTTATAATAAACGTAGTTGTATTTGGCTGGATTGTTTGAGACTAATTACTTACGAGAACACAAGGGGATATGATCTCCAAAGACGTGTAGGTTTTTGGGATGTGGAAAATACAAACTAAGTGCCGTGCAAATAAACAAGTTTTACTGTCATATCTGGTGACTCATGCCCTACCCACTAGGTTAAAGTGGTTAAAGGCTACTGCTCTTTTTGTAAGAAGTGGGCAAATTGTACTCGTAGAAAGGAAGGCTAAATAAATTACAAAGAATAACATCTCTACCAGGCATGCCATAATAATTATTTCCTTTTCGTCTTTACGGCATGAATTATGCAGAAAGAGCATCAAAGGCCAGCTGAATACTCAACTCAAAGTCTCTGGAATGTGAAAGTGCGTACATGCTCACGCCATCAAATAATTAACGCCATGTGCTAAACGTTGAAAGCCTCTCGTGTTTGGAAGTAGGTGCATGTCAAGTCTGTCTAAATATTCATGCCATTTGTCAGAATTAGAATGCCTCTTTTATGTGAAAGTGTGTACACGTCGATACCTTCTGGCGATTAACACCATCTGTCATACATTCAAAATAACTACATTCTCTGCGTATAAATAACATACACACTTAGTCAATCGTTAATCCTGCTGGTCTTAATCTCGTATATTATAGATAGTGTACACTACACGTACAAGTTTTCTGCTCTGACTTTGCCATCAACCGTTCTTTCCTTTCCCATTCCATATTTGTTCCATTGGGCCTAAATAGTTTATGTAAACTCTTTGCCTTCATTTATTGTCCCTTTAATTTTTATCTAGTATTTTGCCTTAATTTAAGAATTAGTGTCGGCCAACAAGGCCATACAGAGGCGAAGCTGTTTAAAAAATATAAAAAGGCCTACCTTTGTGCAGTTTTGTTGCAGCTTCGCCTGATTATGGCCTTATAGGCCAAAACCTGTAGCAAATTTCTCTAAAAACAGAATTATTTTTTAACAAAATAATTGTGTTTGATTTTTTTAGACGAAACAGCCTACATGTATGTCTCTATGTAGCATTCACCGATTGGTACTTCTAACGAAATCAAACTGTATTCTCTGCAAAGTACGAAAAAGATCTTTGTATATAGTGTAAATTAATCTTATTCTTCAAAGGGCTAATTCAATTCCTGTCGTCTACTTCTTGAAAGTTTCCTCGTTATAAGTTTCCTTCCTGTAACAAGTGAAAGAAACCATAAGCAGCCAGCTTTTTCAAGTTTGCTTAATTAATACTGGGTTCTGATATAACAATAACTCCAGCAAATTCGTTGGCATTCGTAAAATATACAGGTGGTCTATAATCATTCGCTTTACTCTACTTTTCAGCACGATTTTCTTTTCAGCAGGAAAGAAGTAGTACACTTGTAAAAAACACCCCTGCACGGGAAAACGTAGGGGAGACCGGGTTCAGTTGGCACACTTTTCACTTCTTAATTTTTTACAATTTTCGTAGAAATGATACAAAAAAGAAAATGGTACTGGTGGCAGGTGTCATTCTTAGACTATGCAAGAAAATATAATGAAGAAGTTATGCCAATAACTAATCGAAGAAAAAGGAACTTTTTCTAACCTCTGATCGTGTGCCAACTAGCCCCATATATGGGTCAGGTTGGCACACATCATGGGGTCGGTTGGCACATAGTACAGCCTGATTTATTATTATTTTAAAAAGTATTCTGGGGCAGCATAAATGACGCTAAAATATCTAGCTGTTAACGACATACTAAAACTGATTTATAATCAGTGAAAACTAGGGATAAACATTCTAAATTACAGTGGGAAACGAAACTTAATACAGAAATATAAATCCACAAAACTTCAGAAATCTTCATCTGATACATTCGGCTTGCAGTTGGGGCAACTATACCCCCAGGAAACACCAGCTGTGCATTTTTCATGGGCCCACATTTGGCACTGCGTACATGGAACCCATATTTCCCCCCGCCACACTCTTTGAGTATTTGTCCATGCAAACCAAACAAAATGTTTCCCCATCATTTTCATCTGACCAGTCTTTCTGAATTTTCCTCACTATTTGCGTCTTCTTTGAATCTCTTGCAGCCTTATTAAAAAGGCGCCGCTTGCTCCCCTTCTGATGTGATTTTCCTTTTGTCACTTGTGTCAGTTTCTGTTTATCTTGCAAGGCTGCTTTCACCGGCGTATCAGTCAGGATTGCTGTACTTCTTTTCTTTCTAGTAGCGTTTGCTGTTCCTTTCCTGTCTGCAGCTTTAGGAAAAGGACGGACAAGTTAAGAGTCAAGGACGTGCTTGAGGAAGAATCTCCTTCGGCAGGTCTTCTTCTGGAAGGACCGGGTTCGGGAGAATGAATTCTTGAAGGGTCTAGTCCTGCAGACTCATTATGTTTAATGTTCCCGTTACTGTAATTCGATGCTGCAGTGCCTGTGGCTGGAGCTGGTCTGTCTGTTACGTAGGAGGACAGAAATTCCTCAACAGGAAAGACATCTCTGTTGTAGGGAAAAATTCCAGTGGCCAGGAATCCAACCATGATATTTGCAGGAGTAGCTGCAGAGTTGAGAGACATGTTGACAATTCCAGGTGAATCATAAATCGTCCTGGGTGGTTTGTGATCCATGCGTCACATGCACGAATGGCGTAAGTTTTTAGTGGCCCAAAGACAGACCTATCAAGCGGCTGCAGCTTCTGACTACGATGAGGTGGGAAGGAGAGAAGTGTCACGCCGTTTTTCTTGCAGTAATCGAGTGCTGCGATTGACAAATGGCACAGGTCGGTGTAAATTAAAGGTAATGTCATGAAGTTACATGTATACTGGTGTTCAGTTTATCAGGTAATGTGTTTGTTTATTATTTTAGTCCACATCTTTTCAATAATCTTTACCTTTTGTTCTAAGTTTCAAGCGGTCATATCTCCGTAAGCGTTCAAAATCGGACAATTGTTTGTATGAACTTTTTCCATCACAAGGACCGCAAGAATCATCTCCTACAGCAATGTCGATAACCCATGAATCACTCCGTATTTTGTGCACTGTGAAATATTGTCTTCACGATGGTCCAATTTAGGAGAATGTATTCTTAAATTGGACCGATGCTGACTTTTAAGAACCATTTTTAAAACGTACTTTATGCAGTAAGGAAAATAATAAGCATGTGGTTGAGTACCTAATAAATGCGTCTGTAAGAGAAAATTATTTTTTTTAATTTTCCTTCAATATTCGAGTCAAAACGCTTTTGTTCTTAGGGGTCCAATATAGGCGGTCTTCCTGTATACCTCACAGAAAAAACTAAACTGAACTCATCTGGCGAATTTTCTCGTACCCAATACTGAAGGTCGGTTTCTGTGAAATTCGCCTTATATCATCCTCAGAAACTCTGCTGCAATATCTCGTTATAGAGGGAAACGGGATTCCACAATCCCTTGCAACACTTCTAATCAACCAGTTTTCTATTCTGACTGCCCTAACGGCTCGAAGAATTGTACGTGGGGCAATATTTGCCCTTTCAGTTTTCCTTTTGTACGTTCTTGGCATAATTATGTTTCCTAAAACAAATTTGAAATGACAAAAGTAGTAAGAAGCCTATATAAAGCTGCATTGTTGACTGCGTGGTAAGCTGGAACAGTGAGCAAACTTGCCCCATAGCAAGTGTGCCGTCTAGACCCAACACCAACTTTCAGTTTGACGTTAGTTTCCTCTGAGATTAAATGCACAAGGAACACTGTTACTTATCAGTCATATTGCCACATATATACTACGCAGCTACATACCTTTGGTTCAGATAAACCCTAGCAGCCTTCTCAATAATACATATTTACCAAACTGTAGTAAAATTACTCGGCACGGTGCAAAACACCCACAACCAAATTTTGCTTGCGATAAAGCTCGCAACAGATTGCCAACTAACTTCCCTCCAATCAAAGATGTAGCTCTTCATACTGCCTCACAGGTTCTGTGCTCTTACAAAGGAGAGGCGAAATATTAACGTTGTGCCAAGTAGCTAACTAAACTCGGTCTCCCCTATTTCAGATCTTTAATGTAAACGAGACTGGTTTTTTGTACTGTGCCAATTTAAAAATGAAAAATGGAAGCGGTAGTTAAAAAAATAATGAGTAATGGTTTTGACTTTAATAAAGGTCCGTTTATGAAAGAAAGTTGAACTTTTTTTTGCTTGGCGTTGAGCAGGGAATTTATATATATGCACGAACAAGCTCTCCATAATTGCAAAAAAAAAAACTGTTGCTACAGATACGAATAACTTCCTCCACATACCGCAAGTATGGAAACATTCTACTTCCGTATCCATCTATCTCTAGTTCTACGAAAATAATTAAAATAAGTTTATTGAATAAAAACCTTTATGGTATCCATCTATTATGTATGAAAATGCAAAACAGCAAAGAAGCAAACACTAACACCCCTCAGCAAAGCAGTCACGTGGAACACGGTTACACGTTAGGCTGTGTAGAGCAGTGGTTATTAAAATATGGCCCGTTGTCCTGAGAGACACACAAAAAATTTTAATAGAACCCACGCTATATTCAAGTATTATTCATGACCCCGTTCTTTAACAAGCATAATACTGTAAAAATTTCAGTTTGATGAATAAGTTCAAAGAAGTATCTATCAAAACAGAAACAACCCTAGGTAAAGCAAAAGAAAAGTACCATAATAAGTGTGTTTGAAAAGCAATATTAAAAGGAAAAGAAGAAATGTAACTTACATAATTGTAGTCAATACAACAAAACTCCTGATACGGTGTTCTATCCCGAGACCCTTGCCGAACCGTTAGTGTGCGGGTGGGATGTAGGTGTGTAGCAGCGACTGAGTACGGCTAACAAGTCGGTTTATTGCAGACTACAGCTTGCGTCTCATCGTCTTACAACAGTCACTTGATCGGGAAGAGCGGAGAAGAAGGGTCTGTTACACATGCAAGATGCATATATAAGCTAGTCCAATACGACCCTCGATCTCGTACAAAAGTCATATTTGACGGTACTTTGTCCTGTACATCGCGAGGTTGGGGAAACAGCCTAGGGAAATGTCGTGGTGCTCCAGAGCGAGGTGCACATGTTCCAATAGTACAATGTAATTACAAAAGCAAAGAAAAACAAAGAAAACAATGGTTCTAAATCTGATGCCTGTATCCGTACACAACAACGGGTATTTTAGTGACACTTAAACTCACTTAAGTTCCAGCCTACTGGTAGATTACAAAATGATCGTTGGTACACCAAATGCATAAACAGACAAAAATAAGTAGGAAACTCGAGACAATAAACATAATTTTATTAATAACATAGGAAAAACCCTGTGTACGAGATTAAAGAAATTTTATTGTATATATCAGAAACCTTTTGTTACAACATGTTTCGGCCGAAAATGGGCCATCGTCTTGCACCGAATACCGTTCCAGCTGAGACACGAAAAGAAGGCATACTAACAGGAATAAAATCATAAGTAACAAATATGCCTCCAAATATATCAGTCTCTCCACAAATAAAATTTGCAAGTTTACACATCTGTCAGAAACAAATTTCTTGCATGGAGGACCGCTACTGAAAGTACAAAGTATCTAAATCTCCAAGAAGAACTTTAAGACGTAGTGTCAACAGCGGGAAGGACAAAATTTTGGATCACAGTAAACATTAACACACACAGTGCCTCAAGTTGATGAGTCATCTCACGTTAGGTGGCCCGCTAAATGTGTTCCGGCTTGTTGACGTCGGAAGATAAAAGACAACAGAGGCGAATAATAAAAAAATAATAATAACAACAATAATGTGAGGGACGTGCCTGATTATGAATTCCAATAATGACATTTTTCCTACACGCTACCGATGGTATGGCTGTCTTCTTTAAAGACTTGTCGGTGTCTTAGATCGTATAGTGTTGAAGGTTGGGTTGGAAAATAAGCCAACAATAAATTGGGAACGATATGAAAGAAAGCAGTCTTGCCTTAATCGGAAGGACTGTCCCAACATTTACGCTTAGCAACTGAGTGAGAAAACTCGTAAAACCTCGGTCAAGTAGTCAGTGTTGAGACATAGAGGGTGTATCTAAAATCTGGACAAACTTCAGAAGTGAGTTCCCCACACCAAAAGAAGGTAAAAATCTATATGAATGTTTTTCAAGCGTGGGGACACTTAAAACTCCTGCTGTATTATGCTTCAACTGAACGTGAAGACACATTTAGCCAACCCAGTTCTAATGCCTGTCAAACCATTTACGACAGCCTAGGGACCTTTGAAAATGTGCGACACTCCATTAACAGAGGTGTCAATGCGTGCATTGATTCGGGTAGAGGACAGTTTGAGCGTTTATTACAAATTGTAACTTTATAAACAAGAACTTAACAGTCATTAAATTTGGAACGTGTATTGTAAATACATTATGTCAGTTGTAAGTAAGATGTTACATAGTTAAGGTGTTTAATGTAGATTATAACTTTTGAATTAAAGTCAGAACATACTTATTCCTGGCGTATGTTTATGTTAAGACTTTTCTTTGTTTTCATGTGAAAAATTCACTCCTGGTATATTCGAATCGGGCACTTGCAGTGCATAAATCAGAAAAGTTGACGCTTCAACCAGTTTTGGATATAAGGCAGTTGAGATTTGAGAACGGTCTTTAGAAACTGGCCGTATTTCTCGTGAAAATATAATAATGTATTTATAGCAAAATTCATTTAAATTCATTAATTGGCGCACTCATAAACCTCCTTTATCATTGTTAGTACATATTAAGGAATGCACTGTAAATTGCTTTTGCTGTTTCAAAGTGATTTTGTGAATAGGGAAAGGAATTAAACTTGTCACAGACAGAAATGTCTTGTCCAGTTAACATATGCCAGTTATCTGCAAGACGTGTATAAAATGAATGCTTAAAAGGAAAGCATTTATTTCCGTCAGACCATTTACATAAGTTTATCAGAAAAACACTCAATTGATTTTGAATAGCACAGTTTTCTTTTTAAAGGTCTGTAATAAATGTTGTGGGAATAATTTACTTTTTTTCCGCATCAGTTCACTTAACTAATATTTTCACAAAGATCAAATGAAAATTCACTAGAGAGCTTGGAGGACACCGTGAAATCACGATTTTAATGAATATGCACGTTATGTAATCTTACATGGCAAAGGTCAAAACGGCAATACCGACCGAAACGTAGATACTTTTCTCTGCCTTCTATAGCTCCCATCTTTCAGTCTTGTCATTAAATACTAACAATTATCCACACCACAGGCGTAACTTGAGGGCGGTGGTAGCAAGAAAGGCAAATACCCCTCCAGTATTTTGAATACCTAAGAATACCTTTTTGGCTGCTCAACTGAAGAGACAGACAAATAAAAACTTCAAGTGAGAATAGGGGACAGTTGTTTATGTATTTTGAGGACTGGTGAAAGCCAGTCCTCCCCCCTTTCTAATTGACTCATTGGTGAACTGAAATTCCTAATACCCAACGACGCTTTCCCCCTCCCAGCGCAAACTTATTAGCCAAGCTACGCCTATGATCCATATTGCGAAATAACACAGAAATACTGAATCACTGAGAGGCCGGCGACTAACTCATTGTACTAAAATATGACATGTGATACGAAATGTAGAGTTCACCAACATTTACAACGCGTACTTAAATTTTGCTTTGAGTATGACGAACATAAACATAAACATAAATAAATTAATTTCCGGCCTTGGGCATTGGGGTGGCTGCAGTCTGGCTGTTAGCTTTAAAACAATACCTTTATAACAGCGCATTGCTACTTTACTGAACAAACCATTAATTTAACTTTACGCATTTCATCTGTCGTCAGTATAGGGACTAGGCTGAAATCGTTTTCGGTCACCGGCAAGGTCACGGTTTTCAATTTCCTTCACAGCACTCAAACAGGTTTTGGAGTCCATTTTCCTCATACTCAATGACAAATAGTGATACCTTCCCCGGGGGACAAACCGGCCGGAACGTACAGCTGACCCTAAACATTTATCAAACACAGAATTTAAGAACATATAGAGCTATAAAATTACAACCGATATCTATTCGTGGCTTGGAGTTTAAGACGTAACGAACAGTGTCACCTTACTTACATGTTGCTGCCCATACTGCTTTTGCTGTAAGCGGCTGCTCCTCTTTATGTCGACAGAGTAAAATCCTGTATAGTTACGTAACGTAACACAAGTATTGTTGCAACAGAAATTCTATTTATGTCCTACCTCTGTTTACATAATAGATACAAACCATTCTGCTAAATGACATGAACAAGGAATGTCGAGTATTCACATAATTTGTTCCAAAATTTGAAACTTGCAGTACAAAAGTTGATTGTGAAGCTTCATACCGGAATTTTGAAATGTTCGGAGGTTCCAAAAGACAAGTAGGATTACCGTATGGTCACAGTACTTCATTCAATTAGCAAAGCCACTAATTAATTGGAACTGTAATATTCCTCCAATAACTCGTGGGTATATAGCATCTTTGAGCGCTGGCAGACCAGCGGTTCACATTGAAATGTGAAGAGACTCGTATCAGAGTACAGGCCCACGTACTTGTAGTTGTTTGTATTTACTAAAGTATTTCAGAGACACTCTTTTATTTCCTTCGTGTCCATATCAGTCTCTGTCAGTAGTGCTGACACTGCCAGATCCATCCGACGAAAACCGGTATGAGCACAATATTTCCAAAACTCCATTTAGCGGTAAAAGTGAAGTTTACCCTATAACTTGCCACGAAGGCGCAGAGAGGGAGTAGTGATACAGCTCTACTCTTTCTTTAAACTTGGCGCTAGATGGGGTGGGTGGTTAACCCTTTGCTGCGGCTGCTTCACCCCGTGAATGACCCGGTGCCCACCGTACAGCAGGCTGGGTGGGTCCCTGTGCCGGTCTAGACGGGTGCATAAAATTTCGTCCCCACCGGGATTAAATGCCCGGAAGGTCCAGCTGACAGCAAGTCGCTATACTGACTACGCTATTCCGGCCAGTCTATTTAATGAATTTGTTCAGTTAATTCTAATTAAGTTAACTGTTATAGCCACCTTTCTATAACGTAAGGGTTTTGAAGTATGTGTTTAAATCACTGACGGATTATGACTGAAATTGATGCAATGGAGAGAGCAGAGGTATTTGGTGCAATACAGAGACTAGATTACGGAATGGATGATTGGGGAATTGAAGTTCGAGTCCTTAAAGGGGGCAGAGTCGTTCTCTTATATGCAGAATCAATCCCGGTTCTGTGACCCATTCAGCGCCAATTCAGGGCGGCTGCGAATGGTTTCCCGGTCATCAAAATGCGTTGGTAAAGGGTCACTTCATTGTCAGTTGTAGCTGAAAATGCTAGTGTTTTTGTATCCCCACAGCTAAACATCTAATAACTAAAACACTAATCACCAACAAATGCACAAAGAGAGTTTTATCATCCATTGTACCACACTCCTACATGTTTCGACCCTGCTGGATCATCTTCAGGGGAACTTTTTTGTTATCGTTACACTAAGGTTGCACTTTATAGTTAGTGTAACGATAACAAAAAAGTTCTCCGTGAAGATGACCCAGCAGGGTCGAAACATGTAGGAGTGTGTTACAATGCATGGTAAAATTCTCTTTGTGCATTTGTTGGTGATTAGTGCTTTTGTATAATATAGTGCACGGACATGGAACACATTAAACCTAAAAACTGAGTTTCGTACTAATATAATTGTTTTGTGCGTGGAAATCACTTCTGAAATGTGTCCATGCATTTTATATACACCCTATATATTTGAAGACTCCACGTTCACTCCCCCAGAGATCAACCAATAGGCCTAACCGAAACTCATAAGAAACCAGCAGTCCTATCCAAGACCAAGTGCTGATGTCCTATGTTCTTCTGCATCTTCTGAAGCTGAAAAATGTGAGAAATAAAACTACTCCAAGCCCAGGCCAAGAAGACACATACGAAGATTTCATCCAAACACACGCGCGCGCGCGCGCATGCACGCACACGCACAGACAAAAGAATGTGCCAATCCAGCAATTTCTCCATTCCCTTTAGGCACTTCAAATACCAGGAAAGAAAGGCGAAACAAAATAATAGATCCTTTGTATTGTCCAGCATTCCGTATACGAGTATGAGTTAGATGAAATAAGAAGCTGCAAGGGAAAACGAAAAGATATGAGAAACAAAGAGACATGTGCAAATTATTGCAGGTAGATTAGGCAGACGTGTTTCAGGAGAAGCTCTTCGACGACAAAAACGGCATTCCATGTTTGTACTGTAAAGAGGTATTCTACTTCTGAAAGAATGTGCGTGTGCTGGACTTTGAAAGAGCAAAAATGTTCAGTTGCGACGTACGAAAATGAAAGAGAAACCTAAAAGATGTATTTATGTGAAATCTGTAGTTATATGTAAAAATTCCCTCTTAAAATATTACCATAAGCATAGCTATCTTTCAGTACCAATAAAACGCAAGACACATTTCTCAAAATGTTGTTTATTCGGTTTACAATTCCCGCGTTATTTTACACCGAATATTAAGACTAATATGACACTGGGTCACTACAAAACACATAAAAGGCAAGAAATATTTGCTTTTCCGCTTTACTACAGCTATCGTATCATCACCCTTCCTATTAGATCGTAAACAAGTAAAATTATTCTAAATAACTACTACAGTTTTATTGGGCAGTATTAAGAATTTATGGCATTTTAGACCGGTCTCTCCCTGCTATGGCCCAATTCAGCATGTGCTTGGAGAGAATGAGAAAAATCACGAAAGAACCCGGATCTGTATTGTCGGTGTCCTGGCACAGACTCCACTAGAATGCATTTGTATTGTAACGTGTTATTGTATATAGCTTCCATTTACTTTGAATTGTTTTCAGGGTCACTCTACATAAGGTTATATTTGAAACTGTACACAAATAGTTTGGGTAGGGCGGCAACGCATTTGGTTGAGGCAGTGCGCCACACGACGCGAGGTGTGGGGTTCTATTCCCGGTAGGGTCCTTGGAAGGTTTCGGGTGCCCTGTTCATTCTTTCCGCACCCAGTAGCACTTGGCTGCACTCAGCCTGTAACACAAGTGAGTACCAAGGAATTTACTTGGCGGTAAAGTGGCGGCTAGCACGTGCAGCTGACAGGTCTGCCCTCCTAATTGTGCTGAATGTCAAAGTAAAGACAAAGTCCAACATTCCGTCCACTCCGCCTGAGTCTTCATGACTAGCCATGGAAAAGCTTTACTTTCACATATATGGTCTGCCTCACTTGACAGTTACTCATGAAACTTTCTACGGGAAAACTTTATTATATTATTATATAAAATGTTTTCCTTCTAAAGGACAAGAAATAATATAATTTTATTAATAAAAATCTCCAAAATCTAGCAGCTGTAATAGTTGGTATCCCTAAAGCATGTCTTATTGTTACGTTCAATTGGTAGATTCTAACCCTTTTAAAGACGAAGCGTGTCTGTTTTATATAAGGACTCAGTGCGTACCGCGCTGTAAACACTCTCCACTTCGGTTATAAAAACCAGTCTCCTAATATTTTATAAGGCAACAGTTGCTGTTTGATCCGTACAAAACACATAAATGCAATGTGGGCACCACGTAGAATTTTTTAATGTTAAACCTGGCGGTATGTAAAGTTACCGCTAGGCTTTAAAGGTCAATCAACTGATGCAGTTGCTGCATCTAGCGAAATAAGTCAACGACACACAACAATGCAGATGATATTACAACCGTCCTAAAGGCAGGCGTGTAGTTAATCATATTACTTGTTTATGTCCTTTTTATTCAACAATGCTGGCAGTAGCTCAGACTCTACAGCCTCCAGGATGAGTAATGAATTCTGAAATAACAAGTATGCGTAAGGAAGCAATAACAGATGAATTCCAGTTACTGTTAAGGCACTTATATGGTTTGACTGAAGAATACCATGAACACGTCAGCCATTTAGTCAGTGTTTTGGCCAAGATTCGAACCTCAGCACAGAGACATTACCGCTTGATCCGACCTGCTCAATGGTGGTAGTGGTAAATGTTTATGTGAAATGTGTCGCCCTCTAAGGCGTAAACTCAGAGTGTTCATTATTTTCCCATTAACACTTCATATGGCTAATCAAGTGAAGGCACATAGCTCGAATTACTGTACTAGCCATGTGCTCGATATTCGAGCTTATGAGAGTCGGACCACATTTTGCCTACAAACATAACGTGTAAGAAATCTGTAGCCATTTAAAAAAACAATAATTTATTGTTAATTATTGAAGTGTGTTATTCCACGGCCGAGCTAGTAGATCGATCACTATCAATTATTATCGAGTAATATCAATTACTCGATTATTATGGCCACGGGCTATTCCATATTCCCTGTCTCTGTCGTTCCTTTGTACTTAGAGAAAACCACACGTTAATCTCATCTATCGGAGTGCTGCTGTCTGGTTGAGCTACGTTGTAGTCGATGCTCAAGTATTTCTTCTTCAACCCGGTAAGCATTGCTCTTCAGGTATTATATACAGGGGGATACGCCCTGATCCCATGGACAGATCATTACAAAGGATTAGAATAATGACGTGGTTAATTCATTACATCATAAAAGCAAGCAACTTCATGTATTAAGCGTAAGAAGGCTACGATAGGCTAATGCAGCATTTGCAAAAATTTCCCAGTATGTGAACCCCTTCTTTACTTAAAAAATTTCGCGGACCCCGCATGCTAGTAATTTTATTTCCAGTTTTCTTTAACTGAGAGAATACACGCGGACTTAGTTATATTGATGCAAGTAAGGGCTGCTGATGCATTCATATTTCATTCGTCAGAGTAACAGAAGAACCAAGAGCTTATAGAAAATGAAGGCTCCTGCGAGCTATGCAAATTCACGGAACCGCTGGGAAAACCCGGTGGCCACATTGGAAAAATACCGGGGCCCCCTGGGATAACCTCGTCGACCCTTAGAATAATCCCCTTCCTTTCCAAGAGTAGGCAATAAACAAGGTGGGGCGCCTTGGTCTGGTATTCATTTCTGCCACAAGGGCACAATATAAGACGAAATAAATGTACATATTTATCCCTATTTAAAATAAATAGACATGAATATAATAGAGAAATAAATTTGCAAAGGGGCATATTCGTGTCGTCTACCTCGAAGGACTGTAACTTATCACGTTCCCTGAAAGTCTGAGGGGAAAATTACTCGTTGCAGGGGATTTCCAAGAAGATAAATAGTACTTCGGAATGTTGTGTATTCTTGCGTCGGTAAAAACAACACGTTATTTCTAGAAAACAAGTAACACCGCCGTAGAAAACAAGTTATTTCTAGTAGCCACTAAATAAAACGCACTAGCGTAATACTACCACATTATGTTCCGTACATACATGTTTGGGGCAGGGATAGCGTAGTCGGCATAGCGACTCGCTGCGGAATGGACGGTCCGGGGATCGAAACCGGTGGGGCGAAATTTTCCGCACATCTCCAGAATGACCCTGAGGCCCACGCAGCCTCATGTCCAATGGGTACCGGGTCCGTTTCCCGCGGGTAAAGCGGCCAAGGCCTGGCAATGACCACCCAACCCCATCTGCCGCCGAGGTTAAAGAAAGAGTAAAGCTATACCTGTATCCTGCGTCTGGGCCTTCACGGCCTCTTGCACGGTAAAATTTACCTTTACATACATCTTTATACAAGCCACCGTTCCGTTTTAAGTTGCCACTGACAAGTAAGCGCTTCTAGTTTTAAAATCTCTCTATGTGCGTGTGTGTATGTGTGCGTGTGTTGTGTGTGTGTGTGTGTGTGTGTTGTGTGTGTGTGTGCGTGTGTTTTGAATTAAAAGTTATCTCTTTGCCAGTGAGGTCGAAAACTTTCAGAATGTGCCTCAAATGCGACATAGCCCGCTGTAGCACGAAAATATTGAAGACACTAATAGAGAGACATGACCAGCTTTTATTTGTGCGTAACTTTAGCAGTTTGAGTTGCTATATTAATGTATAATCGCAGAATATTACACTGTTTTATAACTATTATATGAATATTAACTGGATATGATACCAGTGCACACAGTAGAATCATATAATTTACGGTAGCAGAATCTTATGTAGTGCACAATTTAATTATTCCAATATGAACCTAACATCCATTACTGCTTTATGCCTGCTAAGAAATTCACTAGAGTAATGAATTTTGGTATCTTGGAACGACTGACATTTCCTTTCCCCTCTGCAAACATATACACTTATGGTACAACAAAAACTTCAGAACAGACCTCACGCAGCCTTGTTACTTGCTACGCACTTTTTACTCCAGCTGATCTATTACTTTATTATTATTATTATTTACTGTAAATCAATTTATCTGTGTTTTATCAGGGAATAGGACTCTCGCCGTATGATTTTTTTATTCTTTTTTCTCCGCAATGTTTTTGTTTTGTTCGTTTAGTATTTTGTTTTTGTGTATTTGTAATATTCTGTGTTTTATTTGTGTCTTTATGCTGGTTTTATAACAGGCACTTGTGCTGTTAAGCCTGCACGGTAATAAATACACATTGACATGAATTGAATTATTATTATTATTTATCAAGGACTTGTTACCTAAGTATTGCCTGTTTACGTTAAAATTTTTTAATAGAACCTCAAAGATTCGCATCATTACCATGCTTGCAATTCTTGACTTTTAGACAATATTTTATACAAAATATGAAGGCTTTATTGTCTGAACAAATGTCACACGCATAACTCCAATGATTCGTTAGTTTTCACCATCAAATTGACGCGAAAGGAAAATTTTGCATGCCCGCAACGTTGTTATTTTACATTTTACAAAATTATTACCGCATTGAATATTTTATATTTTTCATAGATTTACTAAACACATATCACTTAAAAATTTCTCCTATCTCTCATGCTGTTAAGTGATAGTAGGAAATTAAATTCACGGGTTTTGGTGGCTTCTAAGGCATTACGTTTGTACTACGACCGTGTCTAACAAATTTAGTGGATGGCCTCTCTTCACTAAAATATACCACCATAACATGTCCCTTTAAATCATGACAAATTCTTTGTCTTAGTCAGAAAATGCGTCCGCTTTTAAATTTTCT
Organism: Coptotermes formosanus; assembly: GCA_013340265.1. Classification (NCBI taxonomy): domain Eukaryota; kingdom Metazoa; phylum Arthropoda; class Insecta; order Blattodea; family Rhinotermitidae; genus Coptotermes; species Coptotermes formosanus. The sequence goes on along the minus strand of BLKM01002804.1, from coordinate 236,966 downwards.
CTTCTTTTTATGTTACTAATTTTATTGACAATAGAAATATTCCCTGAACATGTGCCTGCTTCCTATGTTGATAATGTTAAGTTATTTATGAAATAATAGTGCATAAACAGAAATACGTTCGTCTGCATGTTCGCTAACTTAGTACTCACATAAAGGTATAGCTATCATTATACAGGCCTGGACAGGCCCTTAGGGCTCCAGGAGGTTGAGGCTCTCAGAATTTTCAGAGGTGGCAAAGTTGTAAGCCCTACGCACCAGCCGCCTTTGCCCCCAGGAGATAACCTTGTACTCACTGTTGTTAGAGATTGAGTCGTCCGCACAGCCATAGAGCGTCCGGAAGGATTAAGGCAGTGACCGCATCGAGAATCGAAACTGCGACATTCCGGCTTGTAGCGCAGTGCCTCAAACGACTGCACCACCTCGTATCCCAGTACTCGCATAGGACTACTATAATATTCGTGGGTGGTGAAGTCAAGTCTGAAACTGAAATAATATGAAGCATGCATAAGAGAATAGTAAATATCAAAAATTGTTGTGAAACTCTCAGTAGAGGAAGCAACTTCGATTAAGTCCATTTAGATCGGAGGATATAATTAGAATGCACTATTATATACCCCACTGAAATCCGAAGAGTAAACTATCTTTCTATAGCCAACTAAATGCACAATGTCGAAGTGCTTTTTTACACAAAGCAGTACTTTGAATTAAAATGTCTCACATGCTGGCTTTCATATTTTGGACAAACTGGTTGAACTGTTAAACAAAGGTATCAGGAACGTATAAGATATATAAAATAAAACAATCCACAATCAGCATATGCTCTACGCATCCTAGAAAATATACACGAATATGGGCCCGCCGAAAACACCATGTCTCTTCTTCAGCAGGTTATGAAGGGCGTGCATATAAATTCCTATGAAGAATTCCTATAACCATATATATAGTTACAACAATAAACTCATCTCGGAACAAACTCCCGGAGAGCGGAATCCATTATTTCAACTTACCTACGACCACCAATTGCCACATGCTATCAAATGACAGTGAGCGGAATACACTGGTCCCTTCCTTTCACTCTCTTCAGTGACGTGCCCAACATCGTTCCGTGCTGCTGTGTACTAACAACCTCCGTTATAGTTCTCGTAACGTTTATGCTTTATTTACCCTTATTTATATTGTAAAAAGTAAAGCAATCCCTTATGGTTCCAGAGGTTGAGGCTCAGAGATTTCAAGACAACTGGCATATGAAGGTGGTAAGGTTGTCTACCGTACGCACCGGCCGCCTTTACACCCCAGGAAATATTCGTCGCACTCATTTCTTTTGCAGGCTGAGTCGACCCCAGGGCCATAGTGCGGCCGGAAGGAGTATTTCAATGAAAAATTCCAGTGACACCCTCGGGAATCAAACCCGCTACCTTCCGGCTTGTAACACGATTCCTCAACCAACTGCGTCACCGCGTGCCCCATTTATATTGTAATTGTTAATATTAATTTACAGAATAATCAGAGTTCCATGTTACTATAATTATATATACTTATATGAGATCATCTGCATTTCAAATTTTATACTTTTGTACGCTGTTCAAGATAGGAAGACTTACTACAGTGTACTAGCATAATTTTAGAAATTTTATTGCACTTCGTGCTTTGTGCGAGGACGAGGGCCAAATTCAAGGTGCAGACCTCTGCGGGTAAAGTCATGTTAGCAATTTCTGGGACAGTGAAGGGACCTTGTTAGCAGAATTCTTGAAGAGAGGTGCTGCAATACATTTAGAGTGATATGTGCGGACACGAAACAAGTTAAAACAACGAATTTGAAGGGTCCGACAAAACAGGAAGATGAATGAAGTCCTCATCCTCCCTACAGCCCCGATTCAGCGCCCTCCGGCTTTCATCCTTTTGGCCCAGTGAAAGATGGACCCAGAGGACACCATTTTGCCAAAAACGACGAGCTGAAACTCAGCGTGCGTGAAGAACTCCGAGGCCTCAGCAAACAGTTTCATGCGACAGGCACACAGCATCTCACAAAAGGGTGGAAAAAGCGTATTTATAATAAAGAAGACGTTGTGGAAAAATAAATTCATGTTTGTAATGGATGTACGCACGATATAAGTAAATTTCATTATATTTGGGATCATAAATTCTGAGAACATAACAAGGGACCTTATTTTCGTACTGCCCTCGAAATCTCGTTAGAGAAATGGAGGTAGAGCGCCAGCCTTTGTTAAATATTGGCACTAAGTGGAAGTGAGTATAGTGGCGACTGATAAATTGAGACTTGGCAAGCTTTTAATGAAGGCGGTAAGAATGTATAATATTGTATAACTCCGGCTGCCATTTCCTTCCGTCTTCCCCGCTTCCTCACCCCGCAAATCATAAGCTATCAGTCTCCAACAATATTAAACTGCACACCCCTACCGCTTTACGTCTGAGAACAGAGCTCCCTGCACCCACTGGACAGGAGATTGGGTGTGACACATAAAATGTATGCAAAGTGGCAACGAATAATTCTATCTTTGTCCAAAAATGTATTGTATTTTGGGCCGTGCCATGGCTCAGGCGGTTAGACGCCAGTCTCCCACCGCGGAGGACTGGGTTCGATCCCGGGTCAGTCCATGTGGGATTTGTGGTTGACAAAGTGGCACTGGGACAGGTTTTTCCCCCAAGTACTTCGGTTTTCCCCTGTCAATTTAATTCCACCGGTGCTCCATTACTTGGAAAAGGACAAAAAATAATCATATTCAGCTTCATCATAGGGTTGAACAAGGGGCTTTAAGGCTGCGGTGCGCCCTTAGCGTCTGCTGCGGGGCCCTTCTCCACTAAAAAAAAACATATTTTCCTACCGCCAATTCGTTCCACTGCCACTATATTGACCGAGCTAACTGGTTCACATTCGTAGCTAACGTTTTACATAATTATACGAGTCCATTCCGGACTCAATAAATTGAATTGTAACATGTGAATTGAAAACGTGGTTTCCTGTCGTCCTGTTTACCAGGGACACTAAATCAATCACAACAGCGCTAAACTAATCCGAGTTTTTTATTTGTCACCATTTCATTTAAAAGTAATTGTCCTGTGAATTTGCGAAGTCCTTTAATTAATCTAAATGAACGTTTTTCACAAAGGTTTGACAATTTTCATAAGCGTGATGTGTTTTATAAAAGCAACCAAAAAAAAATCCGAAATTGTAGAGTATGTGTATTCTATGCCGTCACTAATGAGGTAAATACAATTGCAGCTTAGATCAAGAAGAAAGGGAGTGGTTAGAACCCTTTAAAGACGAAACGTGTCTGCTTTATATAAGGACTCAGTCCTTACCCTGCAGTAAACACTCTCCAGCTCCCTTATGCAAAACCAGTATTTCAATAGCGTGCAAGGTAAAAGTTGCTGTTCGTTCTGAGATCCATACACAACACATAAACACAGTGTGAGCACGATGTAGAGTTTTTAAATGTTAAACCTGGTGGTACGGAGAGTAACCGCTAGGCGTCAACCTAATGAATTCACCGGGAAAGACTAGGAGAAAACTTTTATCAGGGTAACCGGCAAATCGGCCAAGAATTAAATTCTTTACCGCTTAACAAATAGGAACGTAGAGCATTGCCACTACACCACACTGCTTATTAAAAGTGTACCTAAGCGCATCTTACCTAGTGTTGCTGAAGGGTTATCAGTAACAATTAAGGAGTAAAATGTGCTCCATTTTGAATATATTTCACACACACTTTTTCAGGTTTTGTATATTTCGCAGAATATTATATTCATTTACTCTAAATATAGTTATGCTGTTGCAGAGATGATTACATCGCAGACACTTCTATTCACATCAACAAATTAGTTAACGTTATATTGCGCGAAATATTTATCATATCCAAAATTGTTAAGAATAAAAATTGCAAAATATATATTTAAAACCATGTAGAGATTTCATAGACGAAACATGACATTCATAATCTTCTCTTGCAGTTCCATATAAAGTAAGAATTTACGAAAGCCCTGTTAGAGCGAACGTTACCTTTGCCCTACAAACTTAAGTGTACGTAACAGAACTCAAATGTAATCAATATTTTAGTAGCTCTGGAGATGGCAAGAGAGACGTTTCATTTCATGACGCTGTCAATTTTTAAGATTATGTAGCGTTAGTGGTAGATAAATGAAATATAAGTACGAAACAGTGGTGGAAAGGCACTGAGAGTTGAAAACTGAAACACTCGAAGAGAAACCTCTCCCAATTCTACTTTGTCTGTAATAAATTCTACACAGATTTTATTGGGATTGATCCCGAGACCTCTTGACAGACAGAAAAATGGTTTCTACCTTCCTTATACTACTCCATGCACTTTGACTAAGGGACGCATAATTTATTATCAATTAGAAACCTAGTCTTAAAGTAACCGAAAAGACTATATATATATGTATATATATATATATTGAGCCAACACATACGAAAGGTATCGGCTCGTGCTGGAGATCATGTACCTAGATAAAAGGAGTACCCTTTCCTGTCTAATGAAGGTGTACATATATTACTGTCATAAATTTTTCTTTGTAACGTGGTTATTATTGAACATGAATGCCTAATGTATTAAAAAGCTACTCTGGCAGAAGCTCGTGTCTTCCTGGAGAATTCCAGTTCTAAATTTAAAACTGCTTGATGTTTTTATTTCGACACCAAGACGTTTGAAATTCTGGCCAAATGTGCCAACGCCTTGTGCCCGCAGTAAAGAAGGAATGGGAATAATTCCTGTGAGTGCGCCTTCTCCGACACAGGATATCCTGGACGCAGCACTGAATACTCACAATTCAGACAGAATTTGCACCGTTTTTTCATAAATTCGCAGGGACCAAATCTTGGTACCGGACACAATGCTCTTTGTAAGATTTTAGTGTCTCTAAAATTGGTGACTAAACATTTTTTTTCTTCTGTGAAGTAATACCTTATAGCCTGATAGAACTTTACTGGCTTTCGGAGTAAGGTGTCGCCTCTGTCTTCAGGGTAGATACATTTCTGCCAACAGTCTCACATCCCAGATGACACTATCATTCACATTGCTATTTAATATTCTCTTTTTCATAGTAGGTTATTTAACGACTTTTACCGAAACTGATAAACTGCGTAGCTTCAGATTATGACTTATTCCCTAAGTTATGAAATGCAAACAGTCCTCACAACTTATTAAAATATATTATAAAACACTGTGGAAAAAGGCTACATGTTTCGGTCGTTAATCGACCATCATCAGGCCTATATACAAGAAGTGAACAAGAATTATTTACAGCCTTTGAGATCTCATGAGGCAAATTACAGTATATAGATCGGAATTCAGACCTTTTAGTGCAATGACACAGTGTAAAAGTCCATGTGTAAAAATATATTAAAATAATAAAGATACAGTAGAAGTAATAGGTTGGAGCCAGCACTTGGTAGTTTTTATGTCATAGTATACCTTGATTTATAGTTTAGGTATAATTATGAAATGTTGATTCCGGAGAAATGGAGTGTTATTCGATTGTATTTGTTGGTTTTCCTGTAGAGTTCCGAGCCGGTGTTGGAGTGCCTTGGCGGTATATTCAGTTGTTGTGAATCATGCATGGATATTTAACGAAATAGGGTGGTATGGCAGTCTCAATAGGTAGTTGTGGATCTGTAACGTAGCAGTAGGTGGTTATTTTAGTTGGCAAGGCAAAATATTTCTAAATTATACCTAAACTATAAATCAAGATATACTGTGGTATAAAACTACCAAGTGCTGGCTCCAACCTATTACTTCTACTGTATTTTTATTATTTTAATATATTTTTATACATGGAGTTTTACACTGTGACGTTGCACTAAAAGGTCTGAATTCCGATCTATATACTGTAATTTGCCTCATGAGATCTGAAAGGCTGTAACTAATTATTGTTCACTTTTTTTATATAGGCCTGATGATGGTCGATTTATGATCGAAGCATGTAACTTTTTTCCATAATATTTTATAATACATTTTAATAAGTTGTAAGGACTGTTTCCATTTCATAACTTAGTGATTTGTCTCACATCGGTATGCATAATATAAAGATAGGATTTATTCGCTTAACGACACTTTAAATAGCTAAGACTGTATATTGATGAATGACAGAATGATTAGTGAATAATTAATTTGAAAGGATGATTTCTAATTTGAGGCAAGAGCCTGAAATTTGCCTGAGGGACTGAGAAAAGCTATGAAAACTGTCATTGATTATGTTCGGTCTCTAGACCCAAATTTTTACCCGAGAATTACCATGTACTTACCGCGACTGCTAACAAATCGAGTGCGACATCTGGTGAGAGGATTTATTGATACTTGAATTAGCTTAGAAAACGTTTGTTGAAAATCGATAGGAGATAATATTAGTCGCAATACGAGCATGTATGCGTACATAGGAGGATATTACTAAAGTGATTCTTAGAGAAATGGGCTTCGAGAGTGTGAATTGGAATCAGCTGATGTAGGTTAGCAATAAATGTCGGGCAATTGTAAAGAGTGTAGTGAAGGATTAGGTTACGCGAAAGGTTTGCATTCTGTTGGTGTAGCTTAGAGACTGTCAGCTGTTCCAAGATTGTTCTGTAACATGAAGTTAACTAATTATCATAAAGTTAATATTATTTATTATCAATAATAATAATATCATTATTATTCTTGTTAATACTGTTGTCATTTTTGATATTATTATTATTTATTATCAATAATAATATCATTATTATTATTGTTGTTAATACTGTTGTCATTTATGATATTATTTTATTGCTTCTTCCTCTGGTGTTGTACAGTATGGCTGAAATATCGCTTTCGAACCCCGGTTGGGCAACAATATTCTCTCCTCGTCCATTTATAGACCGGTTCTGGCTCCAAAACCGTATTCTTGCCAGTGATTATTAACAACTGCCTTTAGGAGGTAACGTGGCCAGGACTTGTAGACCATCGCTCATCTTCACCTATACAGACATGGTATGGTGCTTGCTGGTGGAATACATATCGTTTAGATTACTAGAACCATTATGTGTCCTACATAAACGTGTTCGCTTTCTTGCAAACCCTTTACCGAAATTACTCTCTCCGTCCCTCTGTACGCACGTGACATCTCGAAAATTACTGAAGAGCTGTTCACTACGTTTGATGTTTGGAGAGTTTAGAAGGAATGCTTATAGCATGTAGGCATAAATTTGGGCTAAAATGTGATATATATGAAAGGTAAAGGTAAATTTCGTTCTAGAACAGGCCATGAAGGCACAGAGGGGAAGTAGAAGTATTGCTCTAACCTCGGCGCTAGACGGGGTGGGTGGTTAACGTCACGCCCCAGCCGCTTCTTCCCCGGGAGAGAAAGCCGGTATCTATTGTAAAGGAGACTTAGTAAGTCTCGGAACCGGTCTTACTGCAGTTCGAAGCACGGACAGACATAAAAGGTATTTGACCTAAAGACCTGTATGCATTTATGCACAAGACTCGACAATGGTTAGCCCACGAAACACGACAGGTTGCCTTCTGAAATATAAGACACTTTTTCATTCTTTTACCTGGTGCTGTATTCGAAGCTTCAATTTTCACTGTTATTGCACGCACGCACGGCGCGCACACACACAAAACACCTCACTCTGTCTTATAGCAAGAGTCCTGTATTCGTGTGTGATCTACGTAAACTGTTGCTAGGATATTAGATAAGACTTAGAGTGTGTGGTCTTTGGAAAAGTGGAAGGAGGCATTTAAAATGGTCACATGCGCCAGCGTTCTCCTTAAATCACTAAAGTTAACATTCACAAGTGAAACTCTAGAGGCAGTAACACAGCGAATGTGCCAGAACTGTTACACTATGCGTACATTTTCCAGCTGGTGACGTGTGGGTTTTTGGAACACACAAAATGCCAGTCGACATCAGTCTCTGACTCATTTCATAGCCCCCTCGCTGTTGTATAAGACAAGGTTGCGTGTATGTGTAGCACAGCCACTGCTGCCTTTGTAACAGACTGATCCAATTACTTAACCAGTAACATTCCAGTCAAATGAAAGTTTGTTTCTCGACACTTTTATTTAGTCCCTTGGGGGCAGACTGCAGTATGAGGAGCAAAGTGCCGGGAATCCCACAGGCCAGATCACAAGCACTCTCCCTTCTTTCCTGCTACTCCGACTCCCGCAAGGAGACGGCTGTGGGTAATATTTAGAGAAACGCCTTTTCAAGGCCATCTTGACAACTGGATTTGCTTATTGCATACTTTAACTGCTCAGCATTGTTTCATGACGTTTAAGCCAGAAACTATTACTATGCTCTGCATATTGATTACAGAGACGCGTAAGTAGTTCCTTGGAGCAGAATCCTTATTTCTTTCCAATGGCGCAATAGCCCCTATTGGGCAAAGACCTCCTCATTTTCAAGGCTGCACGATCACAGACACATCACCGTCGCTAGGACTTCTCTGGACGAGCTATTAGTCCGACGCACAGACCTCTGCCTGACAACACACACACACACACCGACTGAAATCAATGCCTCAGGTGGGATTCGAACCCACAATCCCAGCAAGCGAACGACCGCAGACCTACGCCTTAGACCGCGCGGTCACTAGGTTCGGCAGGAGCAGAAGGAAGTACAATTTTCAGAAACGTCAGTACAGTTATGGCATACTGATGTAACATAATAGAGTTTGGTACTCTATAAATGCAGCCAAATGCTATTTAAGAGGAATATCGTGTTGTGGAGTAATCACTTCTGAATATGTACGCGGGCATATTGAGACATGCTGAATATTGTTTACTTACGTTGTTCACAAAAATCTTGTGTTAAGAGTATGGAGTCCCACAAAGTAATCTGATGTTTGCAAATAGGATTCACTGATCTGGAATAATCATGGAACAAATCAAGGTAAGTGGGTTCATGTTTGCCCTGTAATTTATCAGCGGAAACTGCTGAAAATGAACTGGTGTGTGGGCGCAGACTGCACACATGATACTGTGTTTATAGCACAGACACATTACGTCACTCTTCAGAGTTTCAAAAGTAGTTCTTTTAACAAAAACACTGATCACCAACAAACGCACAAACAGAGTTTTATCATCAATCGTAACACACCCATACATGTTTCGACCCTGCTGGGTCATCTTCAGGGAGAACTTTTTTTGTTATCTTTACACTAAGGCCTGCGGCCGGGACCCCAGAGAGTTCACGCCTCCAGTACACAGTACACAGTCAACAGCACATTCTCACTCAACTATAAAGTGCAACCTTAGTGTAACGATAACAAAAAAAGTTCTCCCTGAAGATGACCCAGCAGGGTCGAAACATGTAGGAGTGTGTTACGATTGATAAAACTCTGTTTGTGCATTTGTTGGTGATTAGTGTTTTTGTATAATACAGTGCACGGACATCGAACGCATTAAATTAGTTCTTTTAAATTTGTGTTAATTGAAGCGCAGCTCTGTTTTGCAGCGTAGGCCATTACAACGTCCTCGCACTTATTAGTAACGCTGACTTGAAAACTGTAGTTTACTGTGTCATAATTGTGTAATCTAAAGCAAACTTAAACACACTCTCTGCTTTGTTTCACATTTCCATCCCAACTGAAAATTCTATCATTGAAAAACTATAAACATATTTATTACACAATCCTTAAACATGATAGCAAAGACTTAACCTCACTCACATGTACAATAAAATATATAAGCATGAAGGAAAATTGTTTTTAAACGACACTCATCTTCTGAAACACTTGAAACTTTACCTAATACGACAAATTTTATTGCATTTTAATGCTGACATAATTCATCGATGAACTTTTAGCTTAAGGATACCTGTCAAAATTTTTTACACATTTCCTACCTTCCCGCTGGGTGTTCAGTGTTATTTTACATCCCACCTTCCATTTCATCAACAGGCTAAGAGCCCTTGTTTTATAGGACCATGTTAAACGCAGTAAAGCCAGCAGACTTTAACTACCAAGCGTAGCTCTTCACATTCGTCTTACAGTTCTCGACACCTAGACTTTTTAATAATTACTTTCAATTTGTAAAACCGTTTAGTTCTTATTTCACACCTGTTAACACAACGTTCTTCGACATGTGCATTTCGACCTACACAAAATGACCTTCAGTGTAGTCCAAATGTTTATGTTAGTTTCATATAAGTACCAGTATCAATTTTTCTGCTACATATATTAAGATACTCTTAGAGTTGTCATGATTAAAACGGTTTGGCCAATCATACTGCCTACCTGGATTTTCAATGTAATTGATTATGTACGTTTTGTATATACAACATTTATAATATTGGATAGTGACAAAGACAGTGACATGTGAAAAATTCAGTGTATTATAGACGTGTTCCACAATAAGTACATAAATAATTGCACCTGATTTACAGGTGGGCAACGTAGTTCATCATACAACTTTAATTGAGGATTTTATAAAAATATTTTAATATACATGTTAATAAAATTCGTACTGGCTCTTGGGATATCGACGGTCAGAGACCTTGTGTTGACAGCCAGATGACATCACAGGCTGACAGTTAAAGTTCGGATCCCACTGATTTAAACGCATAAATAATTGCCGCCATACTTCATAGGCGTAACGGCATTCTAGCGGTTCTTGCAGCGTGGTGCGTGTCAACAGTTCATCTTCTCATCATAATCTGGCGTGCTTCATGCTGGAAGGTAAAGCAGTATACTTGAGAGCAAGAGGGACTGAAGGTGCGGCAGGATAAAGCTCTGGGCTTAGCGTTGTTTGCTTTGTACGTGTGACGGGTGTCAGCGGGTTTATCTTTCCAACAGAGGGCACACTGAGATTGCACTGGGCTAAAGGGTCGAGGCAAATTACATTCACCACAGCTCTTGTGGCTGCGAATCAATATGATTTGCACTTTCAAACAAGTGTACTCTCTCTTTCTTTGTGAAAGTTTCTGATGAAAGTTTACTTAGTTTTAGTACGTTGCACAATCAGATGAATCTCAGCGTTTGTGACGACGTTGTATCGCTACATGTACACATGCCGAATTATCACGTCGTCTGTTGGGAGGTTAAAAACCAAAAGTTTTCTGAAGATGGGTCTGCGTACATCATTAGGTATACTTATAAAATATTTTGTGTAGGAATGATTAGATGCAGCTAACCTCTACCGTCATGTGAACTATCCAATGTGCTCATAACAGAAGTAGAGCCAAGTTTCGAAAAGCTGCATTTGTAACCAAAAAGAAGTAGGTGAAAAGTGTCACATACAAGATTGCACTTCATCCATCGCGAATTTGTCAAAATATTGCGTTGTAAGAATAAAAGATGGAACATTTCAAAAGTAATGAAAGTAACCACTTACTATGCTGTATTTGTGTGGCTTTTTTTTCTGATATGTGGATAAAGAATAAGGAATTTCAGGACAATAAAGAAAATGTCAGGTTGAAAAGAGGTAGTTAATACCAAGTACTAAAAGATTAAACTATTATTCTAAAATATGGCAATCCATCTTCCAAAGTATTTACGTAAAATAAAGTAATTTAAATGAGAATGTTAAAATAAAATAGAATTTTTTCACTTACTGCAAGTCATCTTGTGGACCTAAAAATTAATACACCATTTTTGTAATTCCCTCATATTCGGTGGCATGAATGTGGAACAGAACTGTACAAACAGAACAAATCTGAGTGACTGACTGACTAATTTTCGATGCATGGATTTTAATTATAGAAGCTTTTACTTACCCGTTTCAAAATAAATTCATTTATAAGTTAATTAATGTGTGCCTCAGCCACTATTTGCTCACCCACTGCTTGCCACATTGCATCAACGACTGCCTACGTCACTGACTGAGTCACTGGTTTGCTAAAGGACAGCCTTCACGCGTAAGATAAACAATTGGCAAACATAATACTTACAGAACGACAACTGGCTCATATGTCAACACACACATATGTTCAAAACTAAGCGAAGTATACGTGCAGTAGTTACATGGATGATTGCTACTTTTCCTTCACCAAGCCACATAACTTGGTTATATGGACAGTACATAATTACTCTTCATAGATATTTCGTCTTATTTTGCGACCTCACAGATTTAGCGCAGTTGGTTGGAAGAGAGCGCCTGTCCGTGTCGTGTAGACTGAGCCGCTTGACACTATTGTCGGAGAAGATGCCGCACAGGCACGGCGCCTTGTTAATGCAAGCTGCTTACACAGGAGTAAATGAAGGTCAACGGTGAAGTTATCTCTATACAAACCATGAAGGCATACAGAGCGAGTGGAGGTATAATTCCATTCATTATAAGCCTTGAAACCAAAAGGAGGTGAATCGTCATTTGACGCCCCGGTCGCCTTTATCTCCGGCAAATAAATCTACGGTACCCTCTGCATTTGGGTGAGCACCACAAAACATCTGGAAATTTTTGAGAGGGAAATGTCTTGCCCCTGCCAAGAATGAAGGAATGATCGTTGCTTATACACATTGCTAGAGACCAATTCATGCACACATTAACAATAAAATATTCATAAAAGCACCCCTACATGTTTCGAATTCACTCAGTGTTCATCTTCAGGGGGGTCACACATTCACTGATTACACACAGTCACAATATGGCAACAGATGTTTGTCCTTTATGACGTATCTGATATGTTGATAAAATATGATAAAAACATTCTTCTTAAACGATGGAAAAAACTTCTTGTTTAAAATGATGAACGGTGCTTGGAAGTACGTGTTGTGCCTCGTACGTGGCGAAATTGGAGTGCACTGTATATTAAGTGGTTGGGCTGTACTACATTGGGCAGACGGTCACTTTGTTTATCCACACAGTTATGAAATTTCTAAATAAGGATCCGTATATTTAATGCTACTTTCTTATAAAAGAGAGTCAACTGTTCTAAGGCAATATGAACCATCGTGTACCGTTAAACGACCATGTAAATTATCCATTTGCATCATCAGAACATTTCATTATGCTGTGTAAGTGGAAGGATCGTTAGTAATGTTGTAGTATATTAAAAACGATGCGATAGGAAGTGATCGTGGTTTGAGGTAGTATCCCTTCATGCGCCGTCAGTCATTGGACTGAGATATGAAGTCTCAAATGGGCGGATTCATACCTTCACGTTACAATACGACTAAATCATCCTTCTCTATATAACTAAGTGCTTCCATTTAGTAAATTCCTTCTTGAAAAATTAATATTTTCTCAACCACGCTACAAATTCGATTCATTTTTTTAAACCCGGATGTTCATTATCACTGTCACAATAGACCGGTAATTTTCCTTACTCTGACCCACTTGAACCCAGTCCAAGCCATCTCTAGCTATTACTTTAAGATCCTTTTTAATACTATCCTTCTATCCACGACAAATTCCTCTAAGTGGTTTCGTTCTTTTAGACATCCTCACCAAATCCTGTATGCATTTCTCTTCCCCCCGTACGTGCTACACGTCCCGCCCACCTCATCCTCCTTGCTATGATTTCCCTAATAATATTTGGTGAGGCGCACAAATCATGAAGTCTCTCATTACGAATTTTTCGCATTTCCCTATCATAAAGGAATTTTATGTCCACTTTATCGTGAGATGGGAAGTATCCCGTTTATGCTAAGGTATCCGCACTGTTCGCACAGTTTCTCACTTTGCATGAACCACTCATTTCCTACGCATGTTATCTGTATTCCACGTAATTAGTCTTCATTGCACGAATTATGTCGGTGGGCTGTTTTAACTATTTCAAGAGCGAACCTGTTCGGAATAACACATAAAAGTTTGGTTCTAACCGCCAACAAAACACATCACATATATATTATAAAGATAAAACAGTTAAAATATAGGTTAGGTCTGACCGCAGCCCTGCATGATACCACCGTCCCTTCACTAGATATTTAAAATATTTAACTTTTAAGAAATACATAGTCACTCCTCAGAGTAAATTTGTCACCTACAAATCAATTCTCAAAATAAAAAACCATAATTCTTTTCCATGGCACAACAGCCCCTAGTGGGTCAGGGCCTCCTCATTGTCGAGGCTTCATGATTACACTCAGACACACTGCACTCGGTAGCACTCATCTGGACGAGGGATAATCCCGTTGCAGAGACCTCTACCTGACAGAACACACCATTCACAAAAGACACACTTGAGTGCCGCCGGCGGCTTTCGAACCCACAGTCCCAGCAAGCAAGCGGCCGCAGGCCCACGCCTTAGCCCGCGCGGCCATTGGGATATGCTGACAGCCTCTGTAGCTGAAGCAAATTCATAAAATGTATCCGGTTCAGAAATATCAGGCAATGCGTCTCTGTAGGTGGGCCGGGATAGCTCAGTCGGTATAGCGACTCGCTATGGGCTGGACGTTCCGAGGATCGAATCCCAGTAGGGGCGAAATTTGCCGCACTCGTCCAGACCGGCCCTGGGGCCCACCCAGCCTCCTGCACAATAGGTACCTGGTCTTTCCCGGGGGTAAAGCGGCTGGGGCATGGGGCTAGCCAGTCCACCCCCTTCTAGTGCCGAAGTTAAAGAAAAGGTAGAGCTAAACCTCTACTCCCCCTTGAGCTTTAGGCCTGTATATTGATCCCTTTACCTTTACATGTCTGTAGTGTTCAGTTGTGGCAGCCGGAGTAGCTCAGTTGGTACGGGTAATCGCTACGTGCTGGATGATTCAGGGTTCGAACCCCGGTGGAAAGATATACACGGCACCCGTCCGGACTGACCCCAAACCCCACCCAGTCTCCTCTGTGATGGACACCACGTCTCTTTCCCTAAAGTAAGGCGGGCGGGGCGTAGTTTCAACCACCAACTCCGTCTGGGGCTGAAGTGAAAGAAAGATTAGAGCTATACTGTCACTCCGCTTCTGTGCTTTCATGGCCTGTTATAGAGAGACATTTGCCTTTTACCTTTGTCCTCTTCATCCACGAAGATCCCAGGAAAGTCCCATTGAGGGATTTATGCTGAATAGAAATAAGAGGACTGTTCCTCTGGGTGTAGTCATGACAACCTGCGCATACACATCTGCAGGTGGAATTTAATAATATAAAGGCAAGAAATGGTTTGTACAGCCCAGCAGCGTTCTGTGGAGTGTACAGGACTGCGGCTTACATCTTCGTGCCTACTATAAACTGTGAACAGATTCCTAGGTTGTTTCTTTATTTGTATGGTGAGGTGTGAGGTTCTGACGGCGATGAAAATGAAGATTGCCTTCCTTTGGCATGTAACGACGTGTAGGCTATTTAAAACTCAACTGCATTTCAGACTAAATTATTGCTCCCATATGCAGTGCAGTTAGTTTGTACTAAAATGGACGGAGTCACACCCCAAAGAAGGAAACAGAACCCACAGATGTTTCTGTCCCTCTGCACGTTTAATTTCCGATACTTTCAATTGATTTCGATTAAATTGAGTACTGTGAACCAACACGAGGATTTAAAAGCTTATTTCTTTTACTTTCACATTCGTGTAACTTCCATTTTACACAAAACTGAAACTGAATACTTTACGAATTTTCACAGAATAGCTCATTGTACAAAAATTTGCTACATTTTATCAAATATAAACCTTACTACCTCTGCAAGTTTCACTTGAAACAGTTTTCCTTTTAGCTTTCTATAATAAAGTCAGATTTCTGTTCTTTTACATGCGTTCTTATTAGCGGCATTTAAATTCCGGATTTTAATACCAGAAGGCTATCTCAGTATTTTTTCAGCATTCTCCATGTGCCAGCACACTAAATGAGGTTAAGTAATAACATGACATATCGCATCATATGTATGTTATCATCAAGTTCTATTTGTGTATGCCCATAAATATACACGCAGGTAAATAAATGTATGTATGCACGTGTGTATGTATGAATGATGTAGCACATAGGTATTTGCGCTTTAATAGAGTTATTGTTTTTTATTATTCCGCGTTATACTCTCTATTTATTTAATTTTATACAATGAATCAGTTTGCGTAACACCTTCGATCGTAATAAATACTAGGAAAGATAGAATAAGGATAGGCTGACAAGCAAGCAAAAAATACAGTTAAGAATGGCTGTCTTGATAAGAAGCTTTAAAGAACCAAAAATAAATACTTTAAAAAAATTCGACTTCAAATTGCTATAAACAAGACGCGTAATTAAAGACAAAATTTGCTTAATATAATAAAAACTAACTGTATGCTACTCAAGGCACCTTAAACCTTCTTATGTGAGCCAATTGTTTACTTTATCATTTGCTGATACTATGACCCTCACTGACTGATCAATGAATATGGAGCATGGGTGGAATTATACAAAGCAAAATCGAAGAACTAAGTTGAAAGACTGTCCCAATAACTGTTTTCCACCACCAAAATCACATGGACTAGGGCAGGTTCGAACTAGGACCTCTGCTGTGCAAGGCCGGCGGTTAACAGCCAAAACTTTGGCATTGAACAAGATTTTATGGGTTTTACAACGTCATGAACAGTAGTTAACTCTGCAGAAAGAAAATCGAATTAAATCTGTGACAGGAAACCTAGATAGACTTCATAGGAAACTTGTGGGAAAAGCTGAACCAGATGACTGCTATATGCCACTTTTCTCCCACTTGTCAGTTCACGTGTGTGACACTGTGTCGAACATTCAGCTTAACCTTGCGTGATCATTTGGTATCCAGTGCTATTATTCCACTAATTCTCCTGGAGTATTTATTTTCTGTTTAAACATTTGGTCTACACTTTGAGAAACAGAGAAGACCCGACCAGATGGGATGATATACAAATTGCGGATGGATTTAGCATATATATTACGTCATTTGCTGGTCTGTAAAGCAAACGTAAACATTGTGTATCTACAGCAAGATTAAAGGCGGATCTGAAGGGAGATTTTTACGTCGTTTTTATTTTGCTACCACAAAATGATCATATCTCGTTCCTTCTAACAGAACAAAAAGAGCAACGTTTTCCGGCGAATGTGAGTAATATCATACAGCATATCATGGAGACGATACGTAAATATTTAAATTATTTTTTATTTTTTGACCCGTTTTCCCCACTTCTCCTTTCTTCTCTTTCCCTTTCGCCTTCCTTTCTTTCACATCATGCACACGTATCATTTATTTATTTACGATTTGTCAGTATATCCTATCGTATAGCGTCGGATATCAGAATTATGAGTGAATAGTGAACTGGAATGAATACGAAAGGAAGCGGTAGTGGTGTACATTGAGGTACCGTCCAGAATTTCGAAGGTAGTAACTGAGAGAAAACATAAAAATTCCTCGGAGAGGACAGCGGATCTACCGTCTTTAGATACGAATACAGAACATCCACAATACAAAGTAGGCGGGTCACTCAGGCCTTGCGTTTGGACACGTGTTTAATAATGCTGGTCCAGTAATTGTGCGTAGTTCATGAAACACTGTCGATGCAAAAAATTTAGGGCTACAAATTCCCTGCCACATTTCTTCCCCTTATGTTATCGCCTGTTACTTCTGATTTCGTATCTCGGCTTTTCTCCTTCCTTCCCATGTTTCTTTTAACTGAATCTTACTTTTCTCATCGCTTCTGCCCCAATATTTTAGGGACAAAGCTAGCATTATTAATGATAACCTTGTCATAAGCATATTACTCCAACAATTTTGAGATGACGAGGAAAAGGTGGAGGAGGAGAAGGAAAGTAAGCAGAGGAAGAAAAAAGTGAGAAAGGAGGCAGACATTACATTTTCTATAGGGGAACCGACAGAAAATTTACTTCTTTGAAGATACCCAGGCAGTATCCGCTCGTTTTATGACAGAATTGTATTGCAGGCCAGGTAAACCACTGGGACTTGAAGGTGAACTGAAGAGAAACGGAATGACTTGTGTATTCAGTATAAGAAAGAAACTGGACAGTTAAAACATTGGGGATAAAATTTTATATTAAAATTTAGAGTTTTTAACATTATCCACATTCCGTGCAGCAAACTAGTTCGCAATATTTATTACACGAACTGCACAGTAATAAAAACAATACAGTTTATGAATATATGACACTCCTGCTACATGTTTCGGCCAACAATGACCGTCTTAAAGGAGGTGGTTATATATAGCTCTAAATTGTTTTTGCCTGTTGGGCATGTACCCGTATGTTTAACATTATCCATGTTCCATACAGTAAATTATTTCACATATATATTCCAAAAAGAGCACAATAATACGAAGACAGTAGTTTATAAATATTTGACATTCCTACAACGTTTGGCCTAAAATGGCGATATATAATCACCTCCCTGAAGATGGCCACTGTAGCACGAAACATGTAGCAGGAATGTCATATATTTATAAACTACTGTCTTTTTATTATTGTGCTCTTTTTGGAATAAATATGTGAGCTATTTTACTGTACGGAACATGGATAATGTTTAAAAAAACTTCGAAAAAGTATTTTATATGGTATATTAAAATTTTTACATTCCGTCAGGCGCTGGTGCGGTTCAGATGGAACCCTGCAACCAGGCAAAACAAAACAAACCACAACACAACACTCGTACTTAGATTCAGAACTACAGATCATGACGTATGATTTACTTCCTCCCTTTCAAGGCCTTTGGAGCGAAATGGTTCAAAATACAGTACGATAGTGGTGTGAAGGGGCCGGCTGTACAGCTGTAAATAGCCGGCAGGTGCGGCACATAAAACATGTCAGCAATTCCGCATTTTTCAGAGTTTGATCGTATTGTTTAGATTTGAAAATAAAGCACTTCTATGCATCAGTTGGCACAGAGTACAGCCTGAATGCGTGCTGTTCCTCATGCTCTTGTGAACATCCGATCCCTACCGCCAAAACTCCAGATCGGCTCGACTATTTGCCGATTAGGCGTTCAGATTAAACTAACATATTTGCGGGTAGGGAAACCTGGAATTGCAACGTCATGAATGTCAGAATGTTGGTCGAGATGTTGGGTCAGTCCATCGATATCAGCTTCACTGCCCTTAAGACCCAACATGAAGTTACTCCTGTACTGTCTTATTTTTCTTTTAAAGTTCTTTCCCTAGCAATTTCAATACCAAAATCTCGGATATATCACTTTGCCATAATTTGAGCCGTCTCTAGTCTGTACAGGTTTCCATAACTCCACTATTGTAACAGTAATAAAAAGGTAAAGGTCGCCCCATGACATGCCTATGCAGGCACAGAGGGCAGGAGGTAGAGCTTCTACCAATTCGCAACTCGGCACTAGAAGGAAGTGGGGGGTCCGGCCGCTGTACCCCCAAGTAAGACCCGGTACCCATTGTACAGGAGGCTGGGTGGGACTCGGGACTGGTCTGGACGGCAAGGAAAATATTGCCCCAACGGGATTCGATCCCCGGACCGTCCGTTGACGATAATAGTAGCACTGATCGAAGGATGGGGCAGTTTTAATACGTGTAAAGTGAACAGAGAAGATATTAAGCCTTTAAAGCAAAGCGGTTATTGGGTAAACAGCGCGCTTTAACCCTTTAAAGAAGAAGCGTATGTTTTATATAAGGACTCAGTGCGTACCGCGCTGTAAACACTCTCCACTTCGGTTATAAAAACCAATGTCTTAATATTTTATAAGGCAAAAGTTGCTGTTTGTTCCGAGATCTGTACAAAACACATAAAAGCAATGTGGGCACCACGTAGAATTTTTTAATGTTAAGCCTAGTGGTACGTAAAGTTATCGCTAGGCTTTGAAAGGTCAAGTAAAAATTCTGTGTTGTACCCACACAGAAAGCAGTGTTATACGTTCCCCATGATTTCCACAATAAACTCTGATTATTTCCGTAAATATTAGTGGATGGGTCTTTGTACTGGAGAGGGAGATTTTTTCTGTAAGATAAAAAATGAATAGATGATCTGTACTCATCACGAAATATAGTTCAGGGTGATCAAATCGAGAAGAATAAGATGGGAAGGGCATGTGGCACGTATGGAGGACGGGAGAGGTGCATATAGGATTTTGGTAGGGAGTCCTGAGGGAACGACACCAGTTGGGAAACCCAGGCCCACATGGGAGGATAATATCAAAATGGATCTTCAAGTACAGGGTGGGGGCCATGGACTGGATTGAGCTGGTTCAGAATAGAGACAGGTGGCGGGCTCTTGTAAATGCGGTAATGAACCTTCAGGTTCCATACAATGCGGGGAATTTCTTGACTAGCTGAGGACCTGTTAGATTTCAAGAAGGACTCTGCTCCTTGGAGTTAGTTGGTTGGTTGGTTGGTTGGTTGGTTGGTCGGTTGGTTGGTTGGTTGGTTGGTTGGTTAGTTAGTTAGACAAAAATGAACTTTTGAATACTGTTTAAATAAATTTCAGACATTAAATAGCTATTCCATGTTGCTGAAAATGATTATTCTGATGACGATGATAATGACGATATATATAGAATGTTCCTAGAGAGATGATATTTGGAAACATGTTTGTTTAGACCCTTTTCATTGTGGAATTTAAAATATTCAACGTATTTGTTCACAAACTTTGTTCAAATCCCATAACAGTATGCAAAGTTCCATCCATTGTTGTTCGCACTATGCGATAGAACGCAATGCGGCTAACAAAATGTTGTGGTTTTCAATCAGTACTCGCACGCCTAAGTACAGGGGTTGATATCCTGCAATCACGCGTGTTTTGTGCGGTTTCCGTGGTGAACTGTCAGATGGTTACAGAACAGTCTGTGTGTTATCAATATAATGCAACTTACATGGGTCATCGGCAATTTCATTTTGTTAAAATCTTTCTTCTTCCCAAGCATAGAATGAAAGCGACCTATGTTACGAACACTTCAGAGATAGATGTAACGGGCTGAAAATGTCAGTTTTAAACAAAGGACGTAAATACGAGTTAAATAGAGAATGTCTGCCCTAAAATGTGTTGTAATTTTAGGAATATTCGTATTAAATAATTTGCTAAAATTAGCAGTTCATAATTTTTTCTATATGCTCCTCCTCCCTCCGTCTGTCCATACGTAAAATATAAATACATGTTTAAGGGATTTTCATAAAGTCTCCCAGCCGAAATTTAGACAAATGAACAGAGCGCAAATAACAAGTGCATTTCAAACAATATCCGTTATTGTCCAAAAAAAATGCTACATGTTTCACTTTTTCATAAAACCATCGTCAGGTGCAAGAATCGAAGATGTAAGAGAGACAACCTCTATGCGTACAAAAACGTTACAGGTTTAAACGTACTGAGATCTCAAGCTTACATTTATTCACGAAAGTTCTTTTTCACATGAAGTATGCAGTATCATGCAGTATTTTGATGTGCCACTCATTGTTGTATAGAAGGTTCCAGGTTACGGGAGGACTTATACATGTAATGAGCGCTGCATCATAATGCTATGTGATTTTAGTGTGCTGGTTTTCTTATAAAACTGAACATTTTTAATTTTAACCTAATGCGCCAAATATAAAGAAGAAACCTTATATGAATAAATGTAAGACTGACATTTCAGCCCTTATTAATTTGCACTGTTTGTACATAAAAATCTACAGCTCTTGTGTGTGTGAGGCTTCTGCCTAATAAGGGCTGTGGAGCAGGTACACAGAACTTCCGACTCTGACTCCTTAATTTTTAAACCCCCGACCCCTCAATTTGTAAAACTCCGACCCGGACTCCTTCGTAAAACTCAGTATGCATTAATAACGGTAAACCTATAAGACATTTCATCGCCAGCACGTGAATCATCAGGCTACTTTTTTGACTTATAACCTATATTTAAGTATAAATCTAATGGTTACTGTAGCTATCAGGGCTCTGGATTTGGAGTATCTAGTTAAGATTTTACATTGAGGTCGGATTCGGGCTCGGTACATTTTTACCGCCTCTGACTCCGACTCCACCTAAAATTCCTTCCGACTCCGAGTCCAACTCCGACTCCACGACTCCGACTCCGACTCCACAGCCCTGCAAATGATGGCTGTATAAAAAAGGCAAAATATGTATCACGTTTTGGACACTGAAGCTTATTGCCTGAATTATAGTTGTGACTGGCGGTATCGACCTAAAGCAAATTAAAAACACAGGTTTCTTTTAGACACAATCCAATTATATTGAAAGTCGGCAGATATGCAACGTACTACACAAGAATACTTGCTTGCGTTTCTTGACTACATTGAGCATAATTTGCTAAACATTTATCGGACTGAAATACCTTTGAACAAAATTTGTGGCAACAGATGAAACACACATTATATTCAAAGCACTTTTCCTGTAAATCTTAGAATTATCGAGATATATGCTTAACTTGATATCCTATTTTCCATGTTTTTACTGTTGCAGGCATAAATATTTTATTGCCAAGTTTATAAGTATAGATATTACAGCACACACTCAGATTTCCCCGCTGAAGCTTTTGTCCAGCATGTTCGCCATAAAATCAGATCTGTACACCTTTCTAAGATAGAGACGGACTGCTTTATAACATGCACTAATGTCTATAACAGAATTTGGATTTCAGTAAAGAACAATTAAAATTTGACAAAATCTCCTAAATCAAATAGTAGGTACACAAAATAAACTAGACGTACTAAAGGACATGATATAAAAAGTATGCACGTTGTTTATGAGAGAAGCTGGATAGCTCAGTTAGAATAGTGATCAGGCTAGGGGCTGGATGGCCAAAGAATCTTGGCTAGATTTCCGGCAGTGGACAGAGACTTTGTCTTCGGAATGTCCACACAGACTCTTGGGCCAACCCAGTCTTCCATTCAGTGGGTATCGGGGGCTTCTATCTTGGACATAAACCGGCGGGGACCAAATCTTACTACTCAGCTACCGACGTTCTGGGACAACCTATCCGGCCTATATTCCATAGTCCAAGCCTGACTCTTGAGTATGGGACCGATAGGTTGTTCCGAGACGTCGGTGACTAATTACCAATAAACGCTGCGTAACATCCCAGAAGAACGAAAATATTATTTAAACCGCGGCTAAAGACTGAAGTCACCCACAGTCCACTTTCATGGGGAGATTCTTCTTCAATTGCTTGACCCTTGAAAATGGGATCGATAGTTGACCCGAAACGTCGGTAACTAACTACCAATCAACGCTACATTACATCAAAAAAGAGGGAGGATCTTATATTAAGGAAATCATACTTTTGTGCACGTGTAAAAAGGCCGTCATAGCCCCAAAAATAATTGCTCTTGTTTTCGCTTTCAGAAAATTGAAGACGTATTAGAACAGAATGTTTGTCAATCAGTTTTCCAGTCAAACACAACTTTTCTATTTAATAGTATTAG
Source organism: Coptotermes formosanus (assembly GCA_013340265.1). Taxonomy (NCBI): domain Eukaryota; kingdom Metazoa; phylum Arthropoda; class Insecta; order Blattodea; family Rhinotermitidae; genus Coptotermes; species Coptotermes formosanus. Next base: position 213,785 of record BLKM01002804.1, on the reverse strand, counting down.
TATTAGTATGAGTACTACATGTTTCGGCCCACTAGTGGCCATCATGAGGCAGACAGGACAAAAACTGAAGAAGGTGTAAAGGTTGAGGCATACCCTTTTTTATATAAAACTAATGTTAACAGAGTTTTTAACACAGTGCCGCCAGGATGGCCCTATAATTAAATCCCCCCAGTTCCCGGACATTTTACACACTTTAAATGTGAAACCCCTGAATGGATTCTTAGTTAAGATTTGACGGTATAGATGAAACTCCTGAATCCAGTACTGAAGAAACTGCATATAGAGGTTCCAGTAATTCCTCAGTGAGCGGTATCTCTCAAAACAAGACCCTCTGTGACGCGGAAAAACGCAGAATTTGCAAACGTACGTAGCTTCACTTCGCTTCTTATGTTCCGCACATCCTTTACACTCTCTTGCAGGATACTTCTTGCCCTCCTCACCAGGAACAGTTTTGTCAAGTTTGTGTTTGCTTAAATCCCCGAAGAGTCTGCATGGCGCGTCCCGTTTAGGCCTCCTTGGTGCTGGTTGCGTCTCTGGCCACTGCAGTTCATCAGAACTGGGGTTGGTTGTATTCTGGACTTTGATACCCACGACCTTTCTACCCGGTGCAGGAAGCTCTTGAGCTTTATTTTTTATTTGTGTTTAGTGTTCTGTGCACAAAAAATGCCTCGAGGAGTGCACAGTTTAGCAGATACAATACAAACTTTTTCGACCATTTGACAGTTTTCCTCAAAACTGAGTAATAAATGAGGTACTGGTCTGCCCTTCCTACGCCCTTCGTGAATTTATTGCACTGTACAACAGCGGAAGATTTCTTTATTTACGGGTTTGTTTTTCTGTCTGTCCTTCCTGTGGTCCCTACTGTTGCGTCTTTTATCCTGCTGATAATGGCGCAAGTCTTTTCTCCTTCCACGCTTGGACCATGATGTCACCCTTCCTCCAGAACGCTGCCTGCCTTTTTTTCAACTAGCTGGCTTCCCGTTCCAGGTCTCGTGGAATGCCTCTATTAGCCCTCATAGTGTCAGCAACTCTCGCGTTCTGTCTAGCAATGTTTCAGCTACTTTCACACTATCATAGAAACTGTCTAGATAGATGTGATTTTTCTGGCCTAAATTTCTGTCTAAAAGTGATAATACTGTGTCCTCCAACTTCTTCCCCTTGGCTGCGTGTATGTCCATGTTGAAGACATAACCTGATAGTGCCTCACACACCATTCTCCCCAGCATGCCATATTTTGTTATTTTCCATGGATTGCACGTCAGAAATTTCAGGCGACCCCACAATGGGTTAATGGCTTCTTCAAGTGACAGTTCTGGCTTTGGGCTGTAAACTCACCTATATTTATGCATAAAATATTCATGTACAGGCCGCATTTGGCATAGCCTCCCTGCATCTTGTGTTTTCTGGCTGTTGTCACTACAAATGCCAGGCTGGCCAAATAAAATCAAAACGGTTTCTGCTCAAGGGACAAGGTTGCGACCCCGTGAATTAATTGTGGGGACGTGTCTGTCACTTTCCAAAATTTCAGATTCACTATCATCAGAAACATGTGGCCGCATATAACTCCCACAAAATACCGTGATCTTTCATTACCCTCCTACTCAAAGCCATGATTGTAACCGACGGAGCTTACGAAAGAAAATACAGAGTGTATCTCGTTCTGTGTTCGCTTCGTTGGAGTCGTATGATTCTAGGAATGCGCGGTTGGAAGGAGTCGGTGTGTTTGTAAATTGAGACACACACATCCTGCTTCAAACCGCCGATAATCGTGAAGCGATATGAGAGACAGAACAGCCCACAGACGCAGGTATAGGACGTCGGCCATGAAAACGTCGAAATACGTGACCTGTCAACAACGCATGGCTTAGCAATCACGCCTTTATACGTGGCCCGACGGCAGTGCTAAAATGTATGAAAGGTACAATGTCTGTTATTCCCATGTAGGGAATAACAGACACTGTACCTTCTATACATTTTAAAAACTCTGTCAACATTTACTTTTTTATAAACAAGGGGATGCCTCGACCTTTACACCTTCGTTTAGTTTCTGTACTGTGTACCTGATGATGGCCACTAGTGGGCCGAAACATTTAGTAGCCATATAATAATAATAATAATAATAATAATAATAATAATAATAATAATAAATAGAAAATTTGTGTTTGACTGGAAAAGCTGATTCATGTTGTGAAACAACGGGATGGAACATTTTAAGAATGTGTGTCGTTTTCGTACAGAAAAAAAAAACCCATTAGAGCCCCTAGATTCGTGTCTCGTGATGTGTCAGAGAAAAAACTACCTATCTTCTCCATGTTCATGCCCCTATGGTGATACAATCTGCTGTGGCAGGCATGTATATGTACAGTATACAAACTGTAAGCTGATTGTGCCTGTGAGCTGGCTAGTCCTGTTATCATGGAATATGGGTTTGAACGTTTCAGAAATCTGTCCTACACACACCTCCCCTTGCGTCCTGAAGCTAGGATGTCTGCCTGCACGTTATTTACTTCACTATCAGGGCATCATCCTTCAGGGCACTGAATATTTCAGATATGCTTTACATACGGACTGCAAAGTCGTGCACTAGATAAGTGTCATAGCGCTAGTAGGTTTAAGCCTAACGTTTTTGAGTTGCATTCGTGTATTGCTCACACTTCAAATTTCAGCCCGGACACGGAGTGTCCTACCTGACGTATGCTGCGCGTTTTCTCAAGTCCTTAAAGCAAAAACCAGGATAGTAATCATCCGAAATGCACAAATAGCTCCGACTTTATAAATCACATTAACTAATCACGCAGCGTGTAAATCACATTCACTAATAATTCGACCTGTACAAATCACAGTCACAAATCATACGACCTGTATAAATCACATTCACTAATCATGCATCATCCGGCCTCTACCATTCACATTCAATAATCATCCGGCCTGTAAAAAATCACATTCACCAACCACCCGACCTGTATAAATCACATTCACTAATCATCCATCCGACCTCTACCATTCACATTCAATAATCATCCGGCCTGTAAAAATCACATTCACCAACCACCCGACCTGTATAAATCACATTCACTAATCATCCATCCGACCTCTACCATTCACATTCACTAATCATCCGGCCTGAATAAAATCACATCCCGAACAGAGTGTGGACTACTTGCTTGCTGCCTGTCCGACAAGCGGCGGACCAACGCTCCACCAGCGTTGCGTCGTACGCCGCGCGTCGGGAGGCTTAACAGTCCGTGAATGGAGCTAGACAAACGATCGCAGAGATACTGACCTTTATAAAGTCTAATAAGAACTCACCAGTTCCACAGCAGATGCTGAGATTGTTGCCGTCCTGACCGAGTGCACTCAGTGTAACTGTGGAGCACGTCGTTGTTAACTCCCTGGAGTTCTTCCCCACAAATTGTTGAAGTCTCGCGAAGGGTGTTATTTCTTATGTCTTCCAGAGTGTGGGGACCTTTTTATGCACTTTATCTTTTAACTTCCCCCACAAGTAAAAGTTACAAGGTGTTAAATCAGGGAAACAATGGGGCCATAGACCGCGGCTGATTAGACGGTCGCCAAAAACCCCTCGCATTACCCCGAAAATTACACGTTCCGCATGAGCTGTTGCACGACCCCGCTGGAAACACACACTAAACACACACGCTATTGAAGAGTGTAGTATCTGACTCAACACAAGCTGCCGCAGCTCTGAATGGTTAACTGAAAAATTCATTACCAACAGCAAACGCGATAATTCATGTGCACGTGTATTATCGCCGACAGCTAATGCTACACTGGCAGGTTTCGGAGCGTTCCTAGAAGTTTTCCGGGTTTACTAGTTGCGTCCCGCGGTCAGATTTCAGAGGTTTTCGATGGCCACGTAATTAGCTACTGTATTTGGACCCCCAACTTGCTCGGATTTAACAAATTGTGACTTTTATTTGTTGGGAAGTTTAAAAGATAAAGTGTATAAAAAAAGCCCACAGTTTGGAAGAGCTAAGCAACAACATCCACCGCAAGATTTCACCAGTTTCTGGGGAAGAACTAGGGACAGCTAACAACGTGTTATTTGGTTGTACTGAGTGCACTCGGTCAGGACGGCAACAATTTCAGCATCTGCTGTAGCACTGGTGGGTTCTTGTTAGACTTTCTGAAGGTTGTTATCTCTGCGATCGTTCGTCTAGCTCCCTTCACCGGCTGTTAAGCCTCCCGATACTCAGCGAAAGACGCAATGCTGGCGGAGCGTTGGTCCGCCGCTTATCCGCCACGCAGGAAAAAATCTGTCCATTATAAGACAGAAGCGTTACCGCTCTCGCTGTCTTGTTCTTCTCAATTAGTTGTGTCGTAAATTAAATATTGCTTACTGGTGATCTACCAGAGATTCGTCATCCTTCCCTCTTCTACCTACTTGTTCACAGCAGGTGCAGAGGGTTTTTTTAATTTTCACTTGATCACACTCAAACACACACCACAATCGGTAGGACTCCTCTGGACGACGGATCGGCCCTCTACCGAAGTTGTGTTGCATAATATGGAAGAATTATTTACTTCATCACAACGTTCATAGCTGTGGAGTCAACTCAGCCTTCTATCCAGTGAGCAATAGGGCTCTGGAAGAAAAGCAGCCAGACCATAAAGCTGATTATCCATCAGCATCTAATAGGCATGGGGTTATGCCTGAACTTTACCTTACGTCTTCACGGCGTGATGCTTAATTAAGCATAAGGGAAAATTTATGTTGCGTCTACCTTCAACGACATCTTTATGTTGTGGTGGGTATGACGCTGTAAAATGTTTATTTCGATTCCTCTTTTTGAGTAGGCCGATACGTTTGATGTCAGCTTTCTGTAAAGAAGGGATCACAATACACCAGGTAGAGTCCTCTGTGAAAAGCTCGTAGTCTGTCAGCCAGGCAAGATATTATCCCTCTTTTATGGGAATTGAAAGCATGTTCCATGCTCTCAAGACGTTAACATATGACTTAATCCCGAGTTACATGAATGCAGCCGTATTTGTACTTGAATATGATTCGTTTTAATACTGTACCCTCTGTTATACAACTCCTTGCCTTTGGGTTTTCAGATTAAAATTAGATCCTCCATACTTGCTACGTACCTGGCAATCTCACCTTTTTGTGATCACCCCAAATAATATTGGTAAATATATCGGTACTAACTGAAGAAACTTAGTTCCTGTCTTTTAATGTAAACCGCCAGTCTACAGATTAATTACTTACATGGCTTCAGAAAAAGTTACATAGATTAACAACAGTTTTCCGCCGATCCCAGTGTCTGGGGGTCTAAGGTGTGGGTATACGGCCTTTCGCTTGCTGGGATTGTGGGTTCCAATCCCGCCGGGGGCATGGATGTCCATCTGTTGTGAGTGTTGTGTGTTGTCAGGTAGAGGTCTCTGCGACGGGCTGGTCGCTTGTCCAGAGGATTCTTACCGAGTGTGGTAGGTTTGAGTGTGATCGTGAAGCATCGAAAATGAGGAGGCCCTGGCCCACTACGGGCTGTTGCACCATGGAAAGAACAGCAGTTTCCCATTTTGTACAACCTTTATGTTCAGTTTGATGATGGAGGTAGTAGTGGTAGTGGTGGAAATGTTAGCAGTGGTAAAACAGGAGAAAAGAGAGAGGTGAAAAGGAATATGATGAAGAAAGAGAAGAAGAAGGAGGAATAAGAGAAAGAATTATTTATGTCACGAAGGACAGACTGAAAATTACTTCCCTTGCTGGCGTAAACCTGCCCAGTGTTTGCAGCTGGCGCTGTGAAGCGAAACCTTGAGACCTTAGTTATACGCCTCACGTCTTCTTTCTTAGTCCTTCCCTCTTCTACCTACTTGTTCACAGCAGGTGTAGAGGGTTTTTGTGATTTTTCATTTGATCATATTCAACCACACACCACAGTCGGTAGGACTCCTCTGGACGAGGGATCGGCCCGTCGCAGAGACCTCTACCTGACAACACACACTGTACAAGAGACAAACATCCATGCCCCCGGTGGGATTCGAAACCACGATCCCAGCAGGCGCTCGGCCGCAGACCTACGCCTTAGACCGCGCGGCCACTGGGATCGTATGCTTCACTCACAAGCTGATTAGAATCCGGGACCAAGTGCACGTAAGGAATGGGGCCAGCTGAATATAATGGGAAACTGAACGGCTAAAGGACAAAGAAATGTAATGCAAACTACTAATTATGTATTGTGGAACAGATATAATGTGTCACTTAATTTGCGTGTTTTATCTTTTACAAGACATTAAATAAACGTACAGCAAATTTCTTTTCACAGAACCAGGAACACTTCACATACTGCAGTATTGTATGTACATCAGCATACGCACTTCGACACCATGTGCCACCGCCAGTGTCTTTGGACTGTGTAACCCAGGTCACACTCAAAATGCAAAGCAAAATAAAACAAAACTTGGAATAATTTGTAAGACGGCAGTGATCATGATATAAAATGTAGATTATGTCGTTGTAAATTATAGTAGTGTGTAAATTGCTTATGGTTTTGTAGATTTAAAATGGTGGACGAAGTGGACACCACAGAATACGTGTACAGGTAAGAATAACTTGCCCGTTAATAGGTTAGTGTAAGTATACTGACACTAAACTCTATTCGCCACGAACTGACGGTAACATGCTGGTGACTAAACACGAGTCAGATAAAGGATAAACACATGCAGGTACCTGCACCCTGTCTAGCAGCTACCCATTGCGTGCCTCCTCTCACTCTCGCCAGTTGCCATTTCTTTCTCATTATTTTTGCGTCTGTTTGTTTGCACCCCTTTTTCGTCACTGGTGTTGAAGGGGATGAAATAAATAACGTATGAGTGTTGGTCAGAAAATGAGTTTACACATCCTACAATTTCTTTACTATGTCGCAAAGCTGGAGGATTATTTTCTGTTTACAGCGCTGGAGCAAAATTTTGGCGGCCACAAATTTAAAGATGATTGCTAAGTGTAAAAAGTTGTGACACGTTGGCTCATAACACAGGACACCGACTTGTGTGAACAGAAGAGAGAAATGTTTGTCTCGTGATAAGGTATGTGCCTCAGCTATGGCGAAAGCTATGCGGAAAATAGTGGGATAGAATACCGCAGAATCTAAAATATTATTGTGGCAGAAAATAAAGAATCCAAAATATAGGCAATGTAAACTTATTTTTACCGATCCTTGTAAATGGAGTGGAGAGTAGGCTTAATAACCGTTTGTCAGAAGTAAAAATTTTACCTTGAAATCATGGTTGGGGTCCCTTATCTCAGAGAAAACATACACATCCTCTCAAAAATAAGACTCCATAATTTTCTACTTGTCGCGATTTGTTCGGTGCTCAGTATGCAACTAACTAACTAACTACATGGAGCAGAGGCCTTCTTGAGAGGCTAACAGTTTCTCAGCTAGTCAAGAATTCCCCGCATTTTATGGAACCCGGAGGTTCAGTACCGCATTCACAAGAGCCCGCCACCCGTCCCTATCCTGAGCCAGCTCAATCCAGTCCATGCCTCTATCCCACTTCTTGAAGATCCATTTTAATATTATCCTCCCAACTACGCATGGGTATCCCAAGTGGGCTCAGTATATAAGAAGCTTAAATTCATATTTGTGCAGAAATCTATCTAGAAGTAGCCCAGCACAGAATAATAGAGTCAACTCGCCCTCACGCGACACAACTGCACTTCAGTCCAACGAATTTTTAACAACAATACATACGTTACTGGTGGTTAAAATTCAACTGTCTGACTTCCACTAAAAAACCACTACCAAAGTCAAAGTTGCACTCTTGAATAGCCAGCGTTAGGTGAATTACCAGCCGAGACCAGCCTTGCTGTTTTTCTCTCTGACCCGGCTAATGGCGAGAATATTTCCGGAGTCGTCACAGTAATAAGCTTGTTAAGGTTGCAATTTTTGGTACCAATTATAACCATAATAAAGTGTTAAGTTTATGTCTGTGAGAAACATTACTTCGTCGTCAATTTACAAGAACTGTGTTCCACGATATATGGGCCTGTCTCCTTTACTGCGAAATATACCTATTTATGTACCGGACAACAGAAGGCTCTATTTCCAAATGGATGAGTGCTTGTAACACAAGCGTGGAATTAGATGCTCTCAAACGTTTGACAGCCAGCGAACTGTTCACTTGTGTGGAGGTGGACTAATATCTACCCACTGAGAGTAGTGGCAACTGTGCATTCAGTCATCCGACTTACTAAGAACAGACGTTTTAGGACTTAATTTACTGTCAAGTCTATCGGGGCCCCAAACAGGGTAGGGAATATTGTACTTAAATTGGTAACTGTGGTAGGCTGTGAAAATTATACAGACGTATGTCCTGCACTTAATGTTATATCTTCAAATAAACAAAAATAAATATTAATTGTAGGCATGATCCACACGTAACATCCTGCAAAGTACCTGCGAACATTCTGGGTTCTAATTATCAACGTCTATAGTAGTTGAGGGGAAAATGGACACGTTAAGAAAAATTTATTTCTTTTTCGCTTGAAGTGGCAGTAAATTCAGGAGCTAACGTAGCTGTCACTTAGTTCATTTGCCTATATACTAAAAAGTCACTGATGAAGTCCCATTCGACGTGAATGCCCGAGTTCTAAAAGTTTGCAATTGGCCATATTATCTGTATCCCTGAGGGTAATATGGTCAAGAAGTGCTGGTAACTTTTCCAGTCAACAGTGCTTTAAGCCATGTGAACAGTTGATGTTTTACTGAAGAGTTTTCTTACAGCTACGAGTGGAAACGTGAAATGGACAATGCAACAAAGTTAGTAATGTAAATTTCATCCTATGACAGGCCATGAAAGCCCAGAGGGGGAGTAGAGGTATAGCTCAACTTCTTATTTAACCTCGGCGCTAGATGGGATTTGGTGGTACACTCCACGCCATCGTCGCTTTACCTTCGAGAATAATCCAGTACCCATTGTACAGGGGGTTGGGTTGGCCCCAGGGCCGCTCTAAACGGGTGCGGCATATCTCGCTGTCACCGGGATCCGATAAACAGGGACCTGCAAGTTTATGACTGAAATCTTAAAGCCAGTTGACAAAGTCTTGTGAGGTCATACTGCCACGAATTGTCATTTGAGCTATAAATCCTAGACGTAATTGTACAAGACAGCGTTAGCAGCGGCAGTTGATAGCGTGTTGTCGCAGTACTCACTGCATTCTGCAAATTATATTTCTGCAAGCTACCGCTTGTATATTTGTTTTTGTATTTGGCCGTTGTCTAAAATAAATAAAGAAGCTAGTTTCTTTCAAAACCCGTAAAACTTGCAAAGTCAACAATCACATGTGCGCTAAGGTTAATAAGGCACCGGCATTGCTATGTAACCCGCATACGCCATATTCGTTTTTCAACGAACAAAAAACTGAATGAAAATAATTTACAACAGTTGCTGTTACAGCAATATAAACTACCATAAGTGTTATCCGTGACTTCAGGCTTCTGCCGCGATGCTGATGAGAATTGCGCTCTTCTGTGTTAGACACCAAGGAGCGTTATTTTCAATGGCGTGCATTCAATTTAAAACATGAGTATTGACATCGCTTTAATAAGCTAAAACTTGCCATGCTGGTATTACATCAGCCACTTTCACAGACGACAATTTTGCATGGGGGCGACGATGTGGATTGCCGAGACGCCTTCAGATGGAATTTGTTATCACAGACATACACTGTCCAGTCCTCCCGACGTGCTGCATGTTAGCTGTTGTCACATTTATCATACTATTTTGCAAAGGCCGTCTGGCCATAATAGCCTTTTTAGCTAGATACCGCTCACGTAACTTATTTTACGTCACGCGTTACTTTCATGAAATTCTTGAAATAAACGCATTTTGAGGCAGCCGTATGCTCGTTTGCACGTTTCATCTTCTGAGTAACTGAATGTATGTAAAATGAAATTGATATTGAGGGGTCCACTGTCAGGTTTTGAACAAATTAAATGTTGACACTGCAAGGTCATATGACGTGCAAGGGGTGGTGTTTTTACACAATGATATTCGCTAAAGAAACTCGTCAATATAAGGTACATAACATAGCATAACATAACATAACATAACATAACATAGCTTGTATAGCTATAACACAGGTTTGTATAGCTCATTAAGATCTATAACGTGTAAGCGAATACTTCTAAATATGATAAACAATAAAATACAGAGAAAATAATGACTAGCTTTTTGCAATGCGGAATTTTATTATAATAATTATAAGCATTTGCAATGCACCAGTTATTATAATAATTATTAACCTTTTGCAAAATCGGCGGTTATTATAGTAATTTCACAGCGAATTTTATTTTTGCAAGGAATGACTATTAAGAGCCGTGAGTACTGTAAAGCACTGTAAAGAAAATATTTGCAAAATATGTATCTCATTCCAACATATTTTTCCGTTCTTATAGATTGACTTGATAACGTATTTGGCGTCCACCCAAACATAATATTGTTATTTACTGTGACTGCCAAAATTCTAAATGTTAAACTACATTAAATGTGACGATGTGATTTCTTCCAACAATTTAAATATTCTGGAAGTTCTTTTCAGTTAAAATTTGCGCTAGTAGAAGGCGCAAGATGACCTTCAACGCAGCATCTATAAAAGACTAACAATATTATAAGAATACAGTCAAACACAACCATTTTATTACAAAAATAATTGCTCTTGTTTTTGTAAAAGTGCAAAACGTTGCTACAAAAATTATGCTTCCGGTAACTTTCGTAAATACAGGAAGTAATATGCTATACTCTTCAACGTAAGCTTCGGCAATGTATGATGTAAATGTAAACATGTCTGTTACCTTTGACGTTGGTGTATTGAAGATCAGCGTTTCGGAAACTGATTCTGTTTACATTATCAGTTATGAAGTTGGCTATAGTTGCGGCTGTCAGAAGGGTCAGTGACTGAGGAGACTAGTGCCTCCTAAAGGGCAAAGCTGCGTGGATCTGATCACGTAGCCAGTTGCAGCTTCTGAAACGATTTGTTTGGAAAACACATAAGGAGGTGCACAATGTCCAGAATAACGGCCATGTTTGCTGCACTGTCCATGGTGAGGAACAGAATTACATAATAACGTGCTTTACAAATTGTTGTACACATGATATCAGTGCCGTAATGCGACATAGCTAAAAATTTTGACAGAATTTAAATTTTCTTATACACGCATCTTCAGTTGTGTATATAAATTTCCACAAAAAGTTATATGATCCATAATCCGTGCATTATTTATATATATACAACAATAGTACCAATAAACGCACAAAAGTGTGCTGAAATTTGTTTACATGCACAATGACAGTGTGATGTACCGTGCTACTTACATGACGAAACTCTTTTGGATTGTGAATTATTGCCTGAAACCTTCGGCTTATACCATCCAATCAAATATCAACACATTCTTATTAGTAACAACTTGTGATTATATATTTCTAAAATGTGGATTCCTATGATTGTCATTGTACATCTATGGATTTGTTATGCTACTTATATAATTTTACTTATACTTTTTAATGTATCTACCCTTTGTACTTTACCTCCCTGAAGATGACCACACGGTTGGTCGAAACATGTGGGACTTCATTGTGTATACAAATTAATTTTAATATACAGGGTTCTTTTTTCTACTTGACCGATAATGGCCGGCCCCAAACCCTAGTGAGTTTTAATCATACTTTCTAGAGGTTTTTACCACTGTGACTGTCCAGTTCCCGTCATCGATTGCTAAACCCCCACGACAAGCGGAGTACGACACAACATTGTCGCAGCATCGGGCGTAGCACTGAGCCGGCGCTGAACGGTCAAGTAGGAAAAACGCACCCCATACTGTGTGGATTTGTTGGTACTGCTGTTGTATATAAACCCAAAGAATTAGCCTCAATAGAGCACACTAATGGAGTCCTTGTTCGGTTTTTAAATTAATATACATACATACATACAATCCACCAAAAATGTGTATGTCCTAATTCAGCAAGCCAGCTTCAAGTCATATAAAATTAAAATACTGTTTCCATTCAGTTTGCGTTACTATAATCTATATATTAACCTTCTAAGCCTAGCGGTAACTTTACATACCGCCAGGTTTAACATTAAAAAATTCTACGTGGTGCCCACATTGCGTTGATGTGTTTTGTACGGATCTCAGAACAAACAGCAACTTTTGCCTTATAAAACATTAACAGATTGGTTTTTATAACCGAAGTGGGGAGTGTTTACAGCGCGGTACGCACTGAATCCTTATATAAAACAGATACGGTTCGTCTTTAAAGGGTTAAACTATCATTACTTTCGGTACACTTCTTTGTCAGTAGCAAATGACCGAGTCTATTTTAGAAACGGTAAAAACTCGTGTATTGTCAGTAGAACTATAGGAATTTAACAATGGATGAATTGAGCGAGTAACGTTGGTGGTTAGTTCAAAACAGCCTCCAAACTGTGCGCGCGTGAAAACATCACCTATAGAAATACGGACTTAATGCTAAAAGGGAATAAACTGACCAGATTTGTAATTGTTCAGGGCAGGTCTATATTTATTAACCTGTGAGACATAATAAGTTTTTCAACTGATTAAAAATTATATAACATGGGATGTGATGTCGTGTAGATTGGTAGAAAAATACCGATGTTTCAGAGGAACCTGCCGCTTCGATATTACAACCTGTATATGAAAACAGTCGGTTCCACCAAAAGTCAGTAAATTTATATCAGACTGCACGGCGTCACATCCAGAAAGACAGTCTGATTCGTAGGCAGCACCATCATAACGTAATATTTTTAATGGCTAAGGCTGCAAAATTAAATGAAACGAAGATATATCCTACGTACTAACGACTCGTACCGAGCACCAGGTTTCGATAATTGCATGGCATCCAGGCGACGAAACATTTGGTAGTCATCGTGCGCTCTACGTTATATTGCTTCGTGGCACTTCCAGTGTGGTGTAAACCTGTATCAGCATTCGATATGAAAGTAGTACCACACTGCAAGTGCAGAAGTCTTTGAATGGTATAACCATAAAAGCAATTTGTAACGAAACCATCCGACCATATTTTTTCAATGCACGTGTTCTCCTTTTTATGATAGCTGTTTGCTCTCCAAAAGCCTTTTACAGCAGTGTGGTGTGGAAACAAAGGCCTTGTTTTATAAAGCTTACCAAGGGAGGGAAAATATATGTTCATGTTTGGGTAATGTGGGTTTTAGAGGATGAACGTTTATTATTCTCAGTATCATTGTCATTTTTGAAAAAGGTGTATGCAAAAGGCGCAAATTTCAATTGACGTTACATTTACTTATTAATAATGTTAAGAATTTTTACAGAAACACTGTGACTTGTGAGCTGTGCGAACAATCTGCTTGAATGTTCAGATGAAAGAATCAAAATAAATTCTTTACTTACAGCAGAGGAAAGGGACACGTTTCCTCAACAGGGACAGGGTAAATAGCTGGCTGTTTTAAAGAACTTCGCTTTTGAAATATTGACTATACATGCCGAGCTCTTGAGGGTCCAGTACGTTCTCACGTTACAAGCAATACATGCAACTTCAATGAAGATTTAATTCCGTTTTATTTAATTACCGTGTGAATGTTTACCGAAATACGAAATGCAGCTAACATAAAGGGCATAAGATGAATGCTTATTGCAAGAAATTAATTATATTACACACGCAGACATATTTGTCAGCTTCTACATTTTAATTTAATCCACAGGAAGTTAATTTTTATGAAAAATATTTTAGCAATTAATCTTTACACGTTAGACTACACTCTACACTCTACACTCTAAACACGGGCACGCGGTGGCGCAGTTGGTTGAGGCACTGCGCTACAAACCAGAGGTGGCGGGTTCATTAGAATTTTTCATTGACATAACCCTTCCGGTCGCACTATGGCCCTGGGTTTGACTCAGCCTCTAACAAAAATGAGTTCCAGGGTAAACGCGGCCGGTGTTTAGGGGTGACAACCTTATCACCTTCATGTGCCAATTGTCTAAGCCTCAACCTCCTGGAACCCTCAGGGGCTGTTCAGGCCTCTAATGGGATTGCTTTACAATAGTAAATGGTAATAGTTAATAAGGGTAAATGAAGCACTGCGTGTGTTCCAGATAATGATTAGCACTATATTAACCCTTTAAAGACGAAACGTATCTGTTTTATATAAGGACTCAGTGCGTACCGCGCTGTAAACACTCTCCACTTCGGTTATAAAAACCAGTCTCTTAATGTTTTATAAGGCAAAAGTTGCTGTTTGTTCTGAGATCCGTACAAAACACATAAACGCAATGTGGGCACCACGTAGAATTTTTTAATGTTAAACCTGGTGGTATGTAAAGTTACCGCTAGGCTTTAAAAGATTAATTACTATACTGTGTGCAGGCGATGAAAAGGCTGAATTTCCTCACCACTTATGTTGTACTGCACATACTCAGACAGCGTAATTTTTATAGCGAAAAGCGGCCGGGGAGTTTAGCTGATCGCTCACTCCCATAATATCGAGATTAAGAGTAACTGGAGCTGTCCTCACATGCCTTCATTACGTGCACAGGCACAACCTTAACCTTTACCCCAGCCGCACTGCTTACACACAGCTGTACTACATCAAACAACCCACCTCAGAACCAAAGTTAAACAAATTTTACAGCCTCGCGGCAATTCAGTGCTGATAATGATCCCGTTTATATCATCTTACGCTTCTTGCGCGTTTTGTACCCTTTAAGTTTCGTAATTTCTGATTGGCTCGCTCAAAGCACCGGTTCCTCTCTTCCCTTCTCATACATTACGTACCACTTACCCGCGACACTTCCCTTATATCCTGAAAATGGAAGTAGCGGGTCTCTCCGAAGCGTCGGTAACACAGTCTTCTTCCATATGGTGCTAGCATCGAAAACCGAATTAACAACACCGACCTTATAAGAAATACAGAGCGAACTTGTCTCATTAATTAGCGCATTCTTCGGAGAAACGGCCCATTTCCCCTGTTCCGCAGTCTGGATAGATACGGTGGGAGGTTCTCTGTTCCACCTGGAAAAGAACCAGATTCCATGGGCGTCCAGTCCGTAGCTTAGCCACTATTCTGGCTGAGCTGTTGCAGCTCCAAACGTTTGGTCACAGTTAACGAACTCCACATGGACGTTGTAAATATACAAGCAAACATAAAGACCGGATCAGACGAGGATGTAACTGCAATGGGAGTGCCTTCCCAACAATAATTTTCACATGCAATAAATGATTATCAAGGTCAATTAATAGCCACATTGTAAAAGATTCGTACCTGGAAAATATATTAACTCCAGTTCACGGTAACCACTTTGCTATGGTACACTACCCCCAGTGCCGGCCTTAGCAAACGTGGGGCCCGATTGCGCTCCTTGTGGCGGGCCCCTAAAAGTTATTGTGCAGAGCAAAAAAAAAGGACTAACGTTTTGGTGTATTATCCTAAGTTAGGATAAAAAATTAAAATGGTTCATTTTTATCATTTTTAAAAATTACTAATGCGCGGATCCCCCATGAGCGCGGGGCCCCCATAAACATGGGGCCCGATTGGGTCAAATAGATCCCACCGGCCTCAGGCCGGCTCTGCTATCTCATTGGCAGTAGAAAAAGAAGAACTTGCTGGACAACTGCGGAATTTATTCCGTGTACCGAACACAGACCACGGTAATACGCAGCAGACGAACATGTTCGAGTTGTTCCGTTCATTCCATTTGCTTTGGTGGTCAGACGCCAGATTTTATAAACATAGCCGTGTTGTGTGATGTGACGCCGTATAATTTGGTATATATATATGCCATGTTTCAGAAAAGCCTGATGCTTCAATCACCGTGACAAATTAATTCCTCTACTCCTGTGATGGAGACAGCAAATGCCTTCGAAACGTCAGAACACATCTATCAGATTACAGGGCACGACGTCACAGAAGACGATGAGTCAGCACCGTGAGGTTCTCACATCTCGCCCTGGAGTTTGTACCTGCGGTATCCAGCGATAATGGCTTTTAGTAGCACAAGTGAAGTGGGACAGAGTCACTTGGTACTTCGGCCTCAGATTTTCCTGCATTACCAGATTCTAATAAGAGACGAATATATAACACTGGTGAAATTATATTTAGCAACGAAATACGGAGGTTCTCTTACTTGTCGCAGTAAGATTCTTTTCATCGTATGCAGGAATTGAACCCGGGCCTCTGCAACGAGAAGCCAAGCGATTAACCGTTGAGCTATGTCGCTGCCACGGTATGCGGCGTTATATAGGGCGCAGTAACGCTGCAATTAAGCCAAAATGGTTGCATCTATACATACACTCCGCGAGGGAACTGGAATGGATGCAGTGTGATTAGCACGCACACTTATGACGGCCACAACCATTGCACTGGTGACTAATAACCAGCAGCCGCACGCATTCAAGTGAATAAACATACGTGAAAGCATATTCACACCGACACATACCTGTGTTTACAGCCTGGCACACACAGTACGTACAGTCAGATGGACTTTATTTACTGGCCTGCATTCTGAAGGCCATCTGCACACTTTCACTACAACAGGCATTATTCCCTTCCACTTTCCAAACCAAACTTCGAGTATTTGTTTGATTTTCGTAAAATTATCTATACGCCTTCGCATGACCTATTAAATGTGTGAGCGATGTTTCGCCTTTATGGAATGCTAGCGAAACAAACCTGCCGATCCCAGTGGCCGCGCGGTCTAAGGCGTGGGTCTGCGGCGGCTCGCTTGCTGGAATTGAGGATTCGAATCCCACCGGGTGCATGGATGTCTGTCTCTTGAGAGTGTTGTGTGTTGTCAGGTAGAAGTCTCTGCGACGGGCCGATCACTCGTCTAGAGGAGTCCTACCGCTTGTGGTGCATCTAAATGAGCGTGACTGGAAAACCTCATGGAGGAGGCCGAGGCCCACAACGGCTGTTCAGCCATGATAAAAAAAAGTGTAACAAACTTGGCTCGCCACCTGAAGGACACACTGATGTTCGGAATAGGGTATCGGGCAAATAAGTGGAGCTCAGATAAATTACGTCACAGCAGGCTGCAAAAAGTTACATAACGAGAAGCTCACCATTCGTGTTATTCCCAAGGACAAGATTGGAAGGGTACATAGTATGCATGGGAGAGATGATAACTGTACTATTATCCAAAGCTTTGGTAAGGGATGCCGGTACCTGAAAGGAACAGATTGTTTGTAAAATGCGTACGCGCACGCGTAGATATAAGGATATTATTAAAATGGATGTTGAAGTGGGATATTGGGTATGGATTGTAGTCATCTGTCTCGGGATAGGGAATTATGGGTTCTTCTGAACGCACTAATAAACATCGTCGCTCCGCAGTAGGCTGGGGATTTCTGAAGCCGAGAGACTCTGCTGCATGGGGTTAGTGAGGTAGGCGATACTGGCATTGTGTGCAAGACAAAGATATAAAAATCTTTAGCCAGAAAACTTGAAGGGAAGAGCTACTTGGCAAACCTAGACGTAAATGGATGAATCATATACCTATCAATATATGTCTGTAAGAAATGAGGATGGGACTCAGTTGGGTCAATGAACTAGTGGCAGATTGCTTGGAACACCATAAGGAACCTTCGGGTCACACAGTAACAGCAGGGTATTTCCTGAACAGCTGAGCAACAATCAAGTTCCTATGAAGGTCTGTGCTCCATGGAGTTATATCAGTGTTATGTGCAGCATGATAATATTAATACAGAAATGTTCATACTTACAACAAATGAATATCAAGACCAATAGCAAGAACTGATTTTCTGCCACTGGACCAAGTTTGTTCGGTATTTACATTCGGAAGTAAACATGCATAGCATACATGCCTATGTATGCTCAAAGGGGAGGCGAAGGTAGAGCTCCAACCCACTCGCAACCTCGGCGCTAGAAAAGGGTGGGTGGTCAGCACCGCGCCCTGGCCGCTTTACCCCTTGTACAGTGGGCTGGCTGGGCTGCGGAACCGGTGTGGACGGGCACAGCAAATCTCGCCCCCACCGAGATTCCAGCCCCTAGCAAGTCGCTATGCCGCCTGCGATGTCCCGGCTGCTTATGTTATAAAGCAGCTACGAATAAATGCAGAAGACAACAGTTGAAAGCACAGATTTGCCAGAAAGCTTCCTTCACGTAGCAGCGTATTGTTACTCTGTCGCGTGGATTGTCTTACTTTAAATGTAGATGTCTTTTGCCAGAAATTTTCAAGTCACTGAGTTTAGGCGTTTTTGGTCAAGTTTGTCTTTAGCACTTTTCCATTAGAAAGTTTCCATACGTTTTACGCTTCCACGACCATCTATGTAAATTCAAAAGCGAATATGTACTCCAAACTGCAGCATAGCATTCTATCATTGTTTTCTCAACGCTGTGTGGGAAGGTGCTAAAAGGGATGTGGTACAAATTCCGAAGTTTCCCGTAATCCGGTGTTGCAGTATTTTGCCATTGAGGCTTCAGTATTAAGTAGGTTTCAAGTTTTAAAAGCGGTATAGAGGCGTTCCATGGAACTGGCCGGATATTGCCAGTAGCCATACTGAAACCCTGCTGGGAATTCAAAGTAATTGGAAAGTTTTAAAACGATTTAATTGTGTAATACAGATAGCAGTCCCGGATAGCACTAAAACATGCAGTGAGGGGCAGCCCATAAAATGGCTTGACGCAGGGAGGGGCGTCATCTGCCCGAGGTTCGTGTAGGTATGGCTTTGTGTACTCGGTTGCGAAGTGTGTATGCGCTTTTAGTAAATGAGAAGCACTCACAATGCACTTCGGAAACGGTGGTAAGCGAAAGTGATTTTCTGTTTTATGTTTGTGTTTGGAAGTTTTGTTGTGCCTGTCACAGAAGATGGAAATTCTGAGTGGGTAATCAAATTGTGCTGTCACTTTCAGATATTCAGCAAACACAAGACGTGTATTTATAGAGTGTTGCAAGATACTGTGGGCAGGGCACGTCTGGTTGCTAGACAGTCTTGAGTATGTAGCTGCAACTTAGTTCGTCAGTAAACAATTAGGGGAATAGTAAATGTATTTGTACAGGTAAAGGTCTCCCCCTAATATGTCATGAAGGCATGGAGGGGGAGGCCAGTTTTTTTTTTCCATAGCATAAAAACCCCTCTTTGGCCAGGTCCTCCTCGTTATCTAGGCTACACGATCACACTCAGACACACCACACTCTGTAGGACTTCCCTGGACAAGTGATCAGCTCGACGCAAAGACCTCTACCTGACAACACACAACACTCACAGACAGACATCAATGTCCCCAGCAGGATTCGAACCCGCAATCCTAGCAAGCGAGCGGCCGCAGACCCACACTTTAACCCGCGCGGCCACTGGGATCGGCGAGTGGAGGTGTCGCTCTATTTATTTTTAACCTCGGCGCTACGTGGCGATGGGCAGCCAACGCCACTCCCCGGCCGCCTTGTCCCCGTGAAGAAGACCCGGTACTCATTGTACGGGAAGCTGAGTGGGTTCTAAGGCCGGTGTGTACGGTTGTATAGAAGAGAAAATCTTTTTTCCCCCACTGAGTTTCGAACCCCGACCCATGCAGTCCTCAGCGGGTCGCTATACCTCCTATGCTGTCCCAGCCCCAGCTGGTTTGTCTTTACTCCAGAGCGTCCAGAAGGGTTGTGAAGCCAAACCAGTCTCCTATTTCTTCGCAAACGACGATCCTTTTCCGGGGACAAAGCAGGCGGAGCGTGACTGAGTTTAAAATGATTGGAGCTGTGCCTCTACTCCCCATATGCCTTCATGACCTTCACGATGATAAATTTACCTTTATTTTGTAGTTCATTTGAGTGTTATATAGCAACCAACAATCGGATGACAGTGAATAATAGTCGGGGAAAATGTCGAATGAAGCGACGGTGTCCCAGTTTCAGATACTACTGCCATGTTGTCCAGAAGGTCGCGGGTTCGATTTCCGATGCTGTAATTGGAATTCTTCATTAACATAATCCTTCCGGCCGCATTATGGCCCTGGGGTCGACTCAGCCTCTAACAGAAATGAGTACCACGAATATTTCCTGGGGAGGAAAGGCGGCCTGTGTTTAGGGCTGACAACCTTACCACCTTCACACGCCGATTGTCTTGAAATCTGGGAGCCTCAACCTCCTGGAACCCTCAGGCCCTGTCCAGGCTTGTACAGGGATTGCCTTAGCTTTTAGCTGCTTCCATGCTGTCTGTAGAAACTGGGAAAAACTACAAAAAGTTCAGTCTCGACTGTTTCCCATCAAAGATTCGAACCAGGCACCTCCCTCATTCAGCCCGTAGGTGCTGTCGCTTAAGCCGTATTCCTCTGTGGACAAACAAACAGGCGTTTTGTGATTGACACCCCTTGCTTCGTTAGCATTGGTTCTCCAGTGCAGCAAGACACTTGTGTCAACCCGCATGACAAGAGCCGTGTTGTTAAACGGGTGCCGTCATCTGAGCCCGACCTTGGCCTTGACATAACCTTGAATATTCAGCGTATTACAAATAAAGGAGGCATTTAAGTACCCAGTTAGTTACTGGGTTGCAATCTCTATACATGGAAACATGGCACCATCAAGAACGTTTCGCTCTTGTACGCAGTTGGCTATCTGCATATCGCAAGATCCGAGACAGTCGCTGTAGTGCAGGATTTTAGCGTGCGGGCAAGAGTAAATACCTAAACATATTCCAAATCCTTTATTTACTGTTTTTCGCAACTCTTAGTTGACCGGGATAGCGACTCGCTGCGGGCTGAACAGACTGGAACTGGAATCCCGGTGGGGCGAGATTTTCCACAACCGTCCAGACTGGCCCTGGGGCCCACCCAGCCTCCTGTACAATGGGCACCGGGTCTTTTTCGCCGGAGGTAAAGCGGCCGGAGTGTGGGGTTGACCACCCACCCAATCTAGCGCAGAAGTTCAAGAAAGAGTTGAGCTATACCTCTTCTCATCCTCTGGACCTTCTTGGCCTGTTCTATTGTGACGTTTGCCTTTACCATTTTCATAATTCTTAGACTTTATATCCAAATCTTTGGGATAGAACACTGTAATGAATACAAAACATTAGTGACAAGCCTAATTATGCATTCCTTACTGCAGCTGGTAACTGCTGTGTGTCACTTGCCGCTCCCTGACTGCGCGTAAAGGCTAGAGGCTGAATGGGCTACGAGCCGACAGGAAGTGGCAACCGATAGTTGTCAGATAAAATAATGACCCAGCACTAAACATATTCTCTAAATCGTTAAGCGTAAGAAAGCACAGCTGTTCCCTTACGTCATTAAACACTGTGTCATGAGTTCGTATTCCAAGCGGAGTTGAAATTCCAGGTTCCAAATGTAAGTGAGCGGTCAGATTCTCTGTGGAAATGGCCACAGATGCTCACTGTATACGATGCTGGGGAGCGGGGTGGTGCAAAGCCAGTGTGGACTTCGTGCAGACGAGAATAACTCTTCCCCTCTAGTGAATCAAACTAAGTTTCTTCGGTTGTCCAGCCCGTAACCTAGTCTGTTCATTACCGTGATCACAACAGCCGGCCATTGATCCCTATTCTGAACCACATAAATCCAGACCAAGGCCTTCTCTCCTAATGCTTTAAGATTAAATGTAATTTTCTCCCATTTATGCCTATGTTTTCAAAGCTGCCTCTTTCTTTCAGGTACCCATAACAAATCACTCTATGCCTTTGTGTTCACTCCCATGCATGCTATATACCCGCCTCTCCGTTCCTATTTGATGTCATCACTCTAATAATATTTGGCGAAGGGTACACGTCACGTTACTTGCACGGAATATATTAACCATGCAATCGATAACGTTGCAAATAACAGAACATTCTCTTGCCACTCTTATCCAGTAGATGTATCTGAAATAAAATTCAACTTTAATTACGCATATCAAACCAGCAGAGTAGAAAGATGTTGCCAGTGTGATTCTGTCAGGTGCTGGGGTGGGGGCGTCAAAACCGGGAAGTTTGCTGGGAATGAAATACAGCTTTTGCACGTTGTAATTTTGCCATTAGTAGTCTAGCATGGCCTCATATAGAAGCTATATATGGTACCAGATATAGTAAATCTATGTAACTAAAATTACGGGGGGGGGGGGGGGGAATTCTTCGTGTTTTTTTTTTTTAAAAAATGTTTTTATAGTGATGTAATTTTGTATATTTTATAGTAATGTATACTGTATATTTTAACTTTCCCGTGTACACATGTCAACAGAACACACGAAGACAATGATAATGACTTACGAAGTGTTAAAATGCATATGTGTATCCTATATGAAGAGCGTACCTTACATATTCAATAAGGGGTCGCGAGTTCAAACCCCTCCTGGGGCATAGACATATACACTTTTTGATATGAGTAAATTCACCAACTAATGCACTTTTTTAATCATTGTTATTTCCCGACATGTTTCGGCGTCCAATGACGCCATCATCAGGGGGTATTCATTATAACTAGCACAGGACGCCCAGATATTTCACAACTCTTTGAGTTTTGTATTTCACTTGTACACTGTTAGGAGAATAGTTCCAATATTAGCACATAAAAAAGATACATAACACCCACACTGGATAATGTTTAAAATGTATATAAAATCTATACCCAGTGTGGGTGTTATGTATCTTTTTTATGTGTTGCTACTGGAACTATTCTCCTAACAGTGCACAAGTAAACTACAAAACTCAAACAGTTGTGGAACATCTGGGCTTCCTGTGCTAGTTATAATGAATAACCCCTGATGATGGCGTCATTCGACGACGAAACATGTCGGGAAATAACAGTGATTAAAAAAGTGCATTAGTTGGTGAATTTACTCATATAGTGAAAATGCACGGTGAAAACAATATAAAACTAATACATAATTTTCCTTCATGGTTTGTGTTACAACTTGTAGGTAGCCGTTTTGCGTACAAAATTTTAGGTGGGAAGTCTGAAGGAAAGTAACCACGTGGAAGACGCAGACGTAAGTTAGATGATACCGTTATAATACAAAAGTTTTTCAGAAAAAGATATCGATCCGTGTGTCACAATTGTTTCCACATCCCCAGCATCATCAAATTTATGGCCGCCAAGATTTTGCTCCTGCGCTGGAAACAGCTGTCACACTCTCGACAGCGAGTCCCAGGACGTAAACACAGTTACAAAAGTGCACTACATGTAAACTTGTGAATGTGACAATGAATCTTTGGGTTCTACAAAATGCGGGAAATTTCTAGCTAAAGGGTTATTAACCCATCAAGAAGGACGCTGCTCCAGAGAGTTTGTATTTAGGTAGTCAGTCAAATTTTTAATTAGTGTGTTAGACAATTAGTAGTTATTTATTTTGTCAGGGAGTTAGACAGTTTGTTTGTTGGTTGGGTTAGAGGTATTGCAATGGAAAGATGTCCCATACAGTAAGTTCTAACAGATGTCTAAAAGAAGACACTGTTTCGGATGTAATTTCAAAGACCGGAAAACCAAATATCGTAGTGGTACGCAGTCAATAAAAATGTTTTTGATTAGTGAATTATAACGATGGCCGACCCCAGTGGCCGCGCGGTTTAAGGCGTAGGTCTGCGGCCGAGCGCTTGCTGGGATCGTGGGTTCGAATCCCACCGTGGGCATGAATGTTTGTCTCTTGTACAGTGTTTGTGTTGTCAAGTTGAGGTCTCTGCGACGGGCCGATCCTTCGTCCAGAGGAGTCCTACCGACTGTGGTGTGTGTTTGAGTGTGATCAAGTGAAAATAAACAGCCTCGACACCTACTGTGAACAAGTAGGTAGAAGAGGGAAGGACTACAAACGAACGAATTGTAACGATGGAAAGTTTTTAATTTTTTTTAATTATAACATGAATGAACTAAACCACGTAATGAACCACACTGACAGCGAACAACACAAGTGTACTGCGATCAGTTAACATATTAATTTGAACTGAATACTATCAGGATCAACTGCATTTTACTATTTCATTTTAGCTGTTCCCCATCGTCAACTTGCTTTCCTCAGTATAAACTATACTATAGGTCCACATATTCAAATTCATGCTTGATAGCCTAATTCAAGGGGGTGGAAAATTGCTTTTATATTGACTTGACAAAGTTAGCCAACCTCGTTGTCTTGTGACGAGACCGAAACCACCAGTATACATCGGCCAAAGTTTCGAATTGTCTCTGGCCTGATTGGTATTCATCGTCCCTCTGTAATTACATTTGACGACAAGATTTTGTCTTCCATATATATTGTCTACACTACAAACTTCACCCCTTCCCCACAGCAAGCAACTTCCTACACACAAAACCCCATTTTCTGCCGTTCATGCAGATGCATAAGGGAGGAGACTCCTCCAAGATGTGGGAGGATGAAATATAATTCACAAGGTACATATGCGTAAAATAATGTCCATGCCTCGTCCTATCGTGTTGCACTAAACACGGAACAGCTGAAGAAATGGAACGCGTGACACGACTTTTAATGGCGCAAGAAGTCCTGCGGACGTAGCAGTGGGAGCGGAGCGAGTTATCGGAAGCTTTGAACCACAAACCGGCCACGTGTGCAGGTGAAATCACACGTTAATAATTTCATTATTATTATTATTATTATTATTATTATTATTATTATTATTATTATTATTATTATTATTATTATTATTATGTATAAGGCCGTGGTATTAAAAAATCAACCCACGCGGCAAGAACGCGCCGTCAGCAACACCAAGAATGCTGGTGGCTCTGTGCCGATGGCAGCTGTCGTCAGGAAAGACGATGCGGCCACTGAGGCAAGTGAGGAAACTGGGTCAGCTGACTCTCCCGTTGACGGATTCATCGTTGTTACAAAGAAGAAGCGACGTGACGTTGGAATGGCAACGTCATCTGTCAACCCCAAAGGGGGTAAAAAACACAGAACCCCCATGATTAGGGTAAGAAATTCTTCTCTGGTTACCATGTCCAAGAGGGTGAGGACAAAATCACTTTTTGTTTCGCTTTTTTCCCCTCATGTCACCTCCAGTTATACTGAGGATCCATTAAATGAGCTGTTAAAACTTTCGTCCCTTGTGTGCACGAGGCTCAAAACGGAATGTAAACATACACCTCATTTCACGTTTCGGTGCAGGAGGATGATTTTTCTTGAATTAGTAACACAGGCGTTTGGCCTCAGGGTGAATTAATTGCACCTTTCTACGGAAGACTAAATCCTGACCAAATTTACTCTTCTTAAAATTGTAATTCAATCACATCATATTCTCCTGGTGCATGTGATCCATGAGTTCCACCCTGTGTTCCGTCTGATATTTTTTATGAAGCTCGCAGTAGGGGCAGTTGATGCACTAGCATAATGGTTGTATCACGTGATGTTAATATGAGCAATTATGTCGTGTCCAATGCACAATCACGTAATAGTTTCGATATTTTTTATCAAAATGTTAGAGGCCTGAGGACTAAACAGTCGGAGTTTCATGACAATGTTTGTTCCACTGACTATAATGTTATTTGCTTACCTGAAATATGGGTAAATGATTTATGTCTTGATCACAATTTATTTCCTGTTATACAGTTTTTCGATCAGATAGGAAAAGTGCCATTAAGACACGTGGTGATGGAGTGTTAATAGCTGTAAATTCCAGATTTCGTAGTTTTAAACAGAGGTTTGACTTGCCATTTTACGAGGGGTGTGTTTGGGTTGAACTTCCCGCTTTTGATGGTGAAAATTTGCTTATTGGTAATCATTACTTCCCTCCTGATACCTCACCCAATAAAATACTTAATTATTTTTCATTTTTAGAAAATAAACTTGGTACAAAGAATTATCGGGTGATTTTGATGGGGATCTTAATACTCCTGGGTCTGATTGGAAATGCGGGATGTCCCTACCAAACTGTCATTTTCATTCCAAGCTTAATGGAGGGGTATGTATACCGCTACAGGTCTTCTCGGACTAACATAGAGCATTGACACTAATCACAATAATAAGCTCCTTGATCTTGTTTTTGTTAATTTTGATAATTTAGGGGTTTCTTTTGTTGACATGGGCATGGCCAAGCCTGATTTATTGCACAGCCCTGTGGTTACTGATATTGACTTCAGAATTTATACAAGTGCGCACAGTTGTTAGCACTCTTATCGTAAATTTGCTTATGGAAACTACAACAAGTAATAGAACATACTTTCAAACTACGACTGGTCTCAAGTATAACAATACATGAGTGGATGCTGCCGTCGACATTCTCAATGCTGCTGTGCATTGTGCTATGGATCAGTCTGTTCCTCGTGGTTTTATCAGAAAACCCAAATACCGTTCTTGGTTTTCTGCCACCGAAAAATACTATATACGTAAGAAGAATTATTATCATGAAAGGTTTAAAAAGAAAAACATGGAAAATTTTTACAATCCATTTTCTAAATATCGTAAACTTGTTAAAACTACTATCAAATCTGACAGACTTGTCTGGTTGAAGTTGATTGATGACGATTGAAAAAGGCAACCTACAAAATTTTGGAAATATGTGTCTACATTTCGAAAGAGTAACTCTACTTTGATTCAGTTACATGTTGATGGAACTTGTATAGATGATCCTAATGTTGCGGAAGCTTTTGCTAAGCACTTTTACACATCGTGTAGTCGTATTTCACCTCCGCTTAGCTCTATATTAGCTTATTTTTCTGATTTTTTACCGCTAGCTCCTATTAGTGCCCTTGATATTCAGAAAGCCGTTAAAAGACTTATAACAACCAAATCTGTGGGACCACCCAAAGGCTGCAAGGTAAGCGCCTGCCTGAATGCCTGCCACCCATCCAATGCCTACTTGCCGCTTAGAGGTTGCTTGCCTCCGAACGGCAGCCTGCCCGCCAGCGACTGCCTGCCAGCAAGAAGCTGCCTACCAGCGCCAGCCTGCCTGCCAGCTAGCGGCTGCCTGACTGAAAGACAACGGCGGCCAGCAAACAGATGCTTGCCTCCCAGAGACCGGCTACCAACCATCATTTGACAGCTAGGGGCTGTCGGCCAGTGGCTACAGGCCAAGCAACGACTGACGGCGAGCAACAGCCTCCTTGAAAGCCAGTGGTTGCCAGACAACAACTGCATACATGGCAGCCAGCAGCTGCAAACCTGCCAGACGGCGGCTGCCATCAAACGACTGCCTGCCTCCCGAACAGCGGCTGACATCTAGAGGCTACAATCCTGCGGCGGACTGCATACCAGTAGGCAGCTGCAAGCCAGATGCTGCCTGACTGCCAGCTTGCAATTAGAAGTCAACTTCTGCCTGCATCCTAGCCAGTGGCAAAACAGCTAGCAGCCAGGGCTGCCTGCTTGCCAGCCAGTGGCAACTTGCCAACGTCTCGGTCAATGGCTGCCTGCATGACACGCAGCAGCACGCAGTCTGGGGCTCACTGCTTGCCATCCAGCGGCATACTTGGCAGCGAACCATCTGATCTTAGAAAGCGACACCCTATTTAAGAGCAGCAGCTGTCAGATAGTGGCATCCAGCAAGCTTCTCCGTTCTTGGCAGCTAGCCTCAAACCATCCAGCGGCTGACTCCCTGCCGGCGAACGACCACTGGCAAGCAACTGCCTGTCTTCAACCCAGCGGCTCACAGTCCGCAGCTGAGAGCCAGCAGCTTTTACCCCGTGATGACGTGCCTGACGTCCAACGTTTGCCTTCCTGCCAGCCAGCGGCTGCACTCTTATCATGCAGGGTATGTCCTCGTGCCAGCCAGCGACAGAAGACCAGCAGCTGCCTGGTTGTCAGCATGCGGCCGAATGTTCATACCAGCGGCTGACATAAAAGGGTTGCCAGCCAGTGGCTGCATGCCTTCTGGCTAGCAACAGCCTGTCTGCAAGGCATCGGCTGCCAGCCCCAGGCTACCTGTCAGCTAATGGAAGCCAATCAGATAGGGACTATCTGCAAAAGGCAGCCTACGGCGCAGCGGTTGCCTGAGAACTCGAGTCTACTTGCCAGACATCGGCTGCCTCCTAGCCAGCGGATGACTACCACCCAGCAGCTAGCTGCCAAATAGCGACTGCACGCCAGTGGCTGCCTGCAAGTCAGCCAGCGGCTGACAGCCGGCGGATACCTGCCACGGCTGCCACACAGCGGCTGACGGCCTACCAGCCAGCGGCAACCAGCCATTGGCTCTTTCATGAAAGACTGCATCTGCTCCCTGCCTGATAGGCGGCGGCTGCATTGTCTGCCCGCCAGCGGCTGCCTGCCAGGTGCTTCCTCCCAGCGTCTGCAAATATGAAGGCAGCGGGTGCCTGCCTGTCAGAAAAAACTGCCAGTCAGCAGGTTTCTGCTTTGGACCAGTGGCTGCCAAAAGCGGGTGCATGCCAGCGGCTGCCTGTCCGCTAGATGCCGGCTGCAGACATGCATGTCAGCTGCGACCAGGCAAAGGCTCCCTGTGTGCGCCTTCCAGCCGGCGGCAGCCTTCCTGCTGAAGAGCGGCCGCCAGCTAGCGGCTGCCATTTTCCATGCAGGTGCTGCCATGCAGCGGCTGACTGCCTCTCATTTAGAGGCTGCCAAACATTGGCTACCTGCTTGCCAGCCAGGTCGTGCCTGCGTGTCAGCCATGCCTTTCAGACAGCGGCTGCTTGAAAGCCAACGGCAGCATGATAGCCAGTGGTAGCGAATTATTTCCAGCCAGGGGCTACATACATGTCAGCCATCGGCTTACAGCTAACAGCTTCCCACAGCGGCCTGCCTTCCTGTCAGGCAGGGGCTGCCAGTAAGCGGTTGTCTGCATTGCGGTTTGTGGCTGCCAACCCGCGGCTGCCTGTCAGCCAGCGAAAGGGTACCTGACTCACAGCTAGACACTGCCTGCCTGCCAGTAAATTACTGTGCCCAAGCCAGTGGCACTTTCCATCGCATGCATTCCGCCCAGAGGTTCCATGCAAGTAAAGAGCAACTTCTCTCGCCTCACACTGCAGCTGGGTGACTCAAACATCACACGTGGCACTTCCTGCCCATGCTCCAGAAACAGTTCAAGTTTCGTCGAAATCGGACAGTAACGAAGGGCACTTTACTCTTGACGCCGAAATATTTTTCGTCCCTATCTCGCCTCGTAACCGAGTGCAAGTTTGGTCGAAATTGCGCGTTAAGAAAGGGCACTTTACTCTTCAGGCCGAAATAGTTATTCGTCCTTACCTAGCCACACAACGGAGCGGGGTGACTCGAACATGACACATATCACTCTGTCCCCAAGCCCCGCTACCAGTGCCAGTTTGGTCGAAATCGGATAGCATCGAAGTGGAATTTACCATGCACGAAGGGCACACGACCCTTGAGGCAAGATTGGTCGAAATCAGGCAGCAACAAAAGGCCCTTTACTCTTGACGCCGAAAGTTTTTCGTCCCTATCTCGCCTCGCACTGCAGCAGGGTGGGGCTCTCCCACCATTCTCCAGAAACACTGCAAGATTGGTCGAAATCGGGCAGCAAAGGAGGGCACTTAACACTTGAAGCCGAAAAAGTTTTTTGTCCCTGTCTTGCCTCCCATTGCAGCGGTATGAGTCGAACATAACAGGTGATACTCCCTCATCATGTGCCATAACCAACCGAAGATTGGTGGAAATCGGGCACTAAGAAAGGGAACTTTAATCTTGAGGCCGAAACAGTCCTTCGTCCCTACCTCGCCTCTCATTGCATGGGTTGACTCAAACATGACATGTGTCAATCCTTCCCCTTCCACTACACACACTGAAATTTTGTTCGAAGTAGGGCAGTAACGAAGCGTACATTATTCTTGAGACCGAAACAATTTTTCGTCCCTGTCTCTCCTCCAATTGAAACGGCAGTTCTCAAGCATCACACGTGGCACTTCCATCCCATGCGCCGCAAACAAAGCAAGTTTGGTCAAAATCGGGCTGCAACGAAGGGCAGTTTAATCTGGAGGCCGAAACAGTATTTGCTACGCACCTCGCCTCCCATTCCAGCGGGGTGACCAAAACACCAGATGTACTCCCATGCCGTACCCCAGAACCAGTGCTGGTTTAGTAGAAATCGGCCAGTAACGAAGGGTACAATACTCTTGAGACCGAAAGCTTCTCCTCCATGTCTTACCTCGCATTGCAGGGGCATGACTGAAACATCAAAATTTCGCACTCCCATCCCATGCGCTACAACCGAAGCAAGCCTAGTCGAAACTGGGCCCTAACAAGGACAGTGCACTCTTCAGGCCGAAAAGGATTTTCGTCCCTCTCTCGCGTCCAATTGCAGCGCAGTGCCTCTAACGACAGAGGTGATACTCCCTCACCATGCGCCACAACCAGTGCAAGATTAGTCGAAATCAGCCATTAAAAGAAGTGCACTTTACTTTTCAAGCGGAAGCAGTTTTTCGTCCCTATCACGCCTCAAATTTCTCCGGGGTGACTCAAACATGACACGTGACAATCCCTCAGTATGTGCCAAATTGAGTGCAAGTTTGGTCGAAATCGGGCAGTAACGAAGGGCAGTTTACTCTTGAGGCCGAAACAGTTTTTCGTCCCTATCTCGCTTCCCATTGCAGCGGAGTGACTCTAAACTCAGAGATGATACTCCCCCACCATGCGCCAGATCCAATGCAAGAGCATTTTACTCTTGAAACGAAAACAGTTTTTTGTCCCTATCTCGCCTCGCATTCCCCCGGGGTGAATGAAACACGACACGTGACAATCCCAAGCTATACGCAAAACCGAGTACAAGTTGGTCGAAATAGATCAGCAATGAACGTAAATTTACTCTTGAGGCCGAAATAGTTTATCGTCCTTACCTCGCCACACAAAGGAGCGGGGTGACTCGAAAATGACAAATAGCACTCTCTCCCCATGCCCCACAACCAGTGTCGGTTTGGTCGAAATCGGGCAGTAACGAAGGGTAAATTACTCCTGAGGAAGAAAGGTTTTTTCATCCCTGAATCGCCTACAATTGCATCGGCATGACTCAAGCATCACAAGCGGCACTCCCATGCCATGTTTCAGAAACACAGCATGTATGGTCAAA
Organism: Coptotermes formosanus; assembly: GCA_013340265.1. NCBI lineage: Eukaryota > Metazoa > Arthropoda > Insecta > Blattodea > Rhinotermitidae > Coptotermes > Coptotermes formosanus. The sequence goes on along the minus strand of BLKM01002804.1, from coordinate 182,873 downwards.
TCGGACAGTAACAAACGGCACTTTATTCTTGAGGCCGGAAGAGTTTTTCGTCCCTATCTCGCCTCGTATTCCAGCAGGGTGAATCGAACATCACACACGGCACTCCCATACCATGCGCGAGAACCAGCGGAAGTTTGGTCGAAATCGCGCAGTAACAAAGTGCGCTTTTTTCTTGAGGTGGAAGGAGTTTTTCGTTCTTATCTCGCCTCCCAGTGGAGTGGGTTGAATCGAACTTCACACATGCCACTCCACCTTCAAGAACGACAACCAGTGCAATTTTTGTCGAAATCGGGCAGTAAGAAAGGGTACATTATTCTTCAAGCTGAAACAGTTTTTCATTCCCGTCTCGCATCGAATTACACCGGCATGACTCAAGTATCACACGTGGCACTCCTATTCCCTGCGACACAAACAAACAAATTTGGTAGAAATTGGGCTGTAAGGAAGGGAAGCTTACTCTTGACGCCGAAACACTTTTTCGTCACTATCTTGCCTCCCAACGTAGAGGGGTTAATCAAATATCATATATGGTACTCCCTCCCCATGCGCCACACTCAGTGTGCGATTGATCGAAATCGGGCAGTAACAAAGGGCATTTTACTCTTGACGCAAAAAGAATGTTTCGTCCCTATCTCGCCTCGCATTGCACTAGGGTGACCCGAATATCACATGTCGGACTCTCCCACCACTCTACACAAATAGTGCAAGATTGGTCGAAATCGGGCAATAAAGAAGGACACTTTACTCCTTAAGCCGAAACAGTTTTTTGTCCCTATCTCGCCTCCTATCGCAGCGGGGTGACTCCAACATTACACGTGGTATTCCCTCATCATGCGCCGTAACCGATCGAAATAGGGCAGTAAGAAATGGAAATTTACTCTTGAGGCCGAAAGAATTTTTCGTCCCTACCTCGCCTCCATTGCAACGGAGTGGTTCTAATGTCAGAGATGATACTCCCGCACCATCCGACACAACAATTGCAAGATTGGTCGAAAGCACGCGGTAAAGTAGATCAGGGTACTCTTGGAGCGAAAACAGTTTTTTGTTCCTATCTCGCCTCGCCCTTTATTCTTGAAGACGAAACAGTCTTTAATCGCTATCTCGCCTCGCATTTCTGCATGGTGACTGAAATATCACACGTGGCACTTCCTCCCATCTTCCGAAACCAGTTAAGGTTTGGTGGAAATCGGGCAGAATCGAAAGGCGCTTTTTCTTGAGGCCGTAACAGTTTTTTGTCCCTATCTCGCTTAGCATTGCAGGTGGTTGTCTCAAACGTTATACATGGCACTCTCTTCTAAGGCACCACAAGCAGTGCAAGTTTGGTGAAAATTGGCAGTAATTAATAGCACTTAACTCTTGAGGCTGAAACACTTTTTCGTCTCTATCTCGCCTCTCATTGCAGCTGTGTGACGCAAACATCACACGTGGCACTTCCTCCCCTGCTCCAGAAGCAATGTAAATTTGGTAGAAATCGGGAAGTAACGAAGCACACTTTAATATTGAGGCCGAAAAACTTTTGCGTAACTATCTCTCTTCGTATTCATGCTTGGAGATCCAAACATTACACGTGGAACTCCCTCTCCATCCGCTACAACCACTGCAAGTTTGGTCGAAATTTGGCAATGACGAAGGGCGCGTTATTCTTGAGGGTGGAAAGGTTTTTCGTTTCTCTAACGCCTCGCGTTGCAACGGGGCGACTCATACATCACACATGGCATTCCCTCATCACTCGCCACGAGCGCAAATTTGTTGAAAATCGCGCAGTAACGAGGGGCCTTTTACTCCTGAGGCCGCAAGATTTTTTGTCCCTATCTCTCCTCGCATTGCATCTGGGTGACTCAAACGTCATGCTTGGCACTCCCTCCACATTCACCATAAGGAGTGCAAGGTCGGACGAAATCGGGCAGTAATGAAGGGCACTTTACTCCAAGGCAGTAAGGCAGCCGAGAGAGCCGAGGCAGCCAAGGTAGCTATCCGTGGCTACCGAGGCAGTAAACGAAGTCAGGCTGATGAGGCATCCGACGCGGCCAAGTCAGGTCTGTAGCCGTCGCGGCAGAAGCGGCCGAGGGTGCGAAGGGAGGCAGCCGAGACGGCTGAAGCGGAGAACCCAAGCAGGCCAGGCGCCCTAGGCAGGCTGGCGTCAGAGGCTTCCAAGGCAGGGGGCGGCAGTTTAGGACACAGCGAAGGCAGACAGGTAACCGAAAAGATCGGCTCGTCCAAGGTATGCAGGCAGCAGTGGGTGCCGAGGCGGAAAGGCAGGCAGGTATCCCTGGCAGCCTAGGCAGCCGCGGCTGCCTAGGCTGAGATAAGCCGGGGATGCCAGGCGGCGAAACTGGGCAAGCAGCCTAGGCGACCGAGGGAGCCAAGGTAGGCAGGCAGGCAGCGAGCGGCCGAAGCAGCTAAGGCATGCAGGCAGCCGAGGCGGTCCAGGTAGGCAAGGTACGTAGGCATCCGGGGCCAAAGTAGCAGCCAAGGAAGGCAGCCAATGCGGCTGGGGCGGCCAAGGTAGGCATGTACCGTAACTGTCGAGGCGGCCAAGGCAGGCTGGCAGCCGAGGCGGCCAAGGAAGGGAGGCGGCTGAGGCGGCCAAGGCAGGCTGGCAGCCGAGGCGGCCAAGGAAGGGAGGCGGCTGAGGCGGCCAAGGCAGGCTCTCAGTCGAAGCGCTCGAGGCGGCCAAGGCGATCAAGGCACAGTTCGGTGGGAGAACTCACGCTCTGAACTTCAGGACCCGATACCACTGACACTCTAAAATGCGCAGCCAGGGAGTCGATATTTGGAAGCGTCCTTTCGAGGCGCCGAAAGCGAAGCTGCATGACGCTGTACACAAATACCAAGAGTTTTCAAATCCTCCCGGACGATGCTGTCAGGCATTTGTTTTCGGAGATTTTTAACCAGCAAAAGTACAAAACAATTCTCCAGGAAGGAGAAAATGTGAAATGTCACACCCTTGCTCCCTTCAAAGCACCGCAGGGCACTGACTGTGGCTCTGAAGCCATCGGCTGTCCGTTGCACGATCAGTCTCTCCCTTTTGATCCGTGCTGAGAGACTACTTGTGCATAACACCCATAAACATAACAGGAAGCCACGCGTGTCCGTGACTCCTGGAACATAAATGGGTGTCTTGTTGAGTCGCCCGCCCGCGGAATCGACGTTAGTATTGGCCATTTGGGCGCTTGGAGTCGTTGCAGCTGGCATGCCGAAGAGAAGCCCGGACATGTCTTCAAGAGACATACCCCTGTTGGCTACCTCAGAGGAGGCGGTTTCGGATATGTCCAAACGAACCCATTTGCTGCGGCCTTGGACGACCCACTTGGCCCTTGTCGGTAGAGGCCCCCTCATACCACCGAGACGTACGCCGGCCCAGTTTCGGTAGGACAGAGTTCCCGGATTCCCGCGGTGATAATCCTCCATGATAATAAACTGAAGTGAACGGAACTGTACACTCAGTACATTCAGGAAAAAATTACCTCTCTCAACAATCACTTCTTTAACAATTGTAATATTTTCAGTGTTGTTTTGAATGCAACTTATTATCTCTTCTCTATGTGTTTTCGTTTGTTTTTTGTTATTGGTGTATTTTCAATGTTGCCGTGCTGTCTCTGCAACTCTACTTATGGCTGTTGTGCCACCACAATAGTAATAAAGAATAAAAGAAAATAATTCGTGTAGTATCATCATCATCATCATCATCATCATCGTCAATCACTTAGCAACGATGTCTGGCTATATAACGTTGAACGATAGGAAGAGTAGCAGTGAACACTAAAGCTGAATTCAGCTTTAGTGTTCGCTGTTACTCCGTCCCCTGCGCTTCCATATTCATGTGGAAGTGCAGGGACGGAGAAAATCCACGCAGATCTTTGGCCAGTCACGATCGTGTGAAAAATGAAGTACTACACATGGTTAAGGAGGAAAGAAATAACCTACATACAATAAACAGAAGGAAGCCTAACACGACTTATCACTTCTTGCACAGTAACTGTCTTCTAAAATACGCTGCTGAAGGAAAGACAGAAGGCAGAGGTAATGGGAGATGTAAGCAACTAATGTATGGCCTTAAGGAAAGAAAGGGATATGAGAAATTGAAAATAAGCACTATACCGCTCTCTGTGGAGAACTCGCATTGGAAGAAGCTACAGACCTGTCGTAACACAGACTGCGGAATGACCGAGTCCCTCAGCTGTTCAGGCACTTCTCCGGCTTGACAGAACCCGATGACTCACAGCCGTTTTCGTAACAGCCGCTTCTGATCCTCGTCCGTAGACAGACGGATTTCTTCATCCTCCCTTATCCTATTTCCGTATCATCTGCATTACTAACATTCACCAATCCGTGCTTAGGTCTTCCAAGTATTTTCTTCACTTTACGTTTCCGAACTAAAATTATATATAGTAGGAATTTCTCATATTTTCCATGCTACATATCCACTCATCTTATCCCGCTTACTTGATTGCCCTAACAGCATTTGATGAAGAGTACAACTTACGAACGCTCCCATTTTTATCGTATTATTATTATTATTATTATTATTATTATTATTATTACTATTATTATTATTATCATCATCATCATTATTTCGTGCAGTATTCATTTTAGGCAGAAGCCCTAACTGCACTGCGGAGTATTTAAGAGAAATTTCCTAAATTTATATTCCTTATCCGGGTAATAAAATCAAGAGGAATGAGTAGCGCAAGGCATGTGGCACGTACAGGGGAGAGGGGATGGGAATACAAGATTTTGGTGGGAAAACCTGATGGAACCAGACCACTTGGAAGACACAGACGTAGATAGGAGGATAATATTACAATGGATATCAAATACATTGTTTGGGACAGCGTGGACTGGATTGATCTCGCTCAGGATAGGGATCTAGTGAACAAGCGACGAACGGAGGCAGCCGTAATTCCAAATGCGGAACACAGGCAGTGTGCGGTGTATGAAGCAGTGCTGTTTACAAGAGGTGGGAATAAATGTGAAGCTGGTCACAAGAACAGCACTGCACACAACCTTGAAAAATTAAAGTCTCGCAGGTTCAGAATCGGAGTTGACGGTAGGGCATTTTTTACTCCAAATGACACACGTTACAACAGCCTGAAATTTGGCACAAGTTTCGCGGATATTCTGCAGAGCTACGGTAGGAAACCCCTGCGCTAGTTGGAAGGATGGCTGGCTGGCTGGATGGATGGATGGATGGACAGGTGGGTGAATGGGTGGGTGTATGGATGGATGGGTGGGTGGATGGGTGTATCAGTGGTGAATCTTTATCTGGAGGTAATGTCTAGTAGAGAGGTAATTAGAGGGGACTGTGTACGTTTCGGCAACACCTGACTTGCGGCTCAGCAATTGCCACTGGAATGTGTGTGTTTGTATGTAGGTAGGTTAGGTAGGTAGGTTAGGTAGGTAGGTAGGTTAGGTAGGTAGGTAGGTATGTAGGTAGGTAGGTAGGTAGGTAGGTAGGTAGGTAGGTAGGTAGGTAGGNGGTAGGTATGTAGGTAGGTAGGTAGGTAGGTAGGTAGGTAGGTAGGTAGGTAGGTAGGAGGTATGTATGTATGTATGTATGTATGTATGTATGTATGTATGTATGTATGTATGTATGTATGTATGTATGTACGTACGTACGTACGTACGTACGTATGTATGTATGTATGTATGTATGTATGTATGTATGTATGTATGTAGGTTACGTAGGTAGGCTAGGTAGGTAGGTTAGTTAGGTAAGGTAGGTAGGTTAGGTAGGTAGGTAGTTATATCTCTATCGAAACGGTTATTGTAATCCTCACCGTCGTCGTCACTGTATCATGTTCGACCTACGACAGACGAAACTGCGTTAAGAATTGATGTTAGCCTAGTTTTGAATTTTGCTGTTTACAGTTCCCTTAACATGTACCGAACAGCTTAATTGACCTCGGGCCTGCAACAATACAATTCACCACAGTTACGTCACCTAATTTTTAACCATGATATTCCGAAAGTACGTATAATACTCACATTTCTGCATTTCCTTCAACAGTCCCGCTCCCCTAACAGAGGGACTGGTCTCTGTTTTGCTATGACCATGCGCTCAGCCCTTCCCAACCCCCACAACGTTCAGGAACTATTCAGTCACATTCTGCCATCAATTTCTGTGTCCCCACTCGCTTTAAATTCACGTTACGAATCGTGCGGACTCACCCGACGTTGGTTCTCAATGCATTCGCTTTTATACGTGAGAAAAACGTCCAAAACTCCACTCGCAGGACCTGTTTCCCAATTCCGTTCCGAATCTCAGAGAATGGGCACTAGTGTTATTTGCCTGCGACTTCTGAAGTCTGTGGGGGCCTGGCCATCAGTGTTGTAAAAAAGTCGCCTTACTTACGTCTTTCAAACACAAATACGGTGTAAGGAAAATCAGTAATGAAGAGTTTTCTGATTTGTCTATTAGGGAAACGAATCCACTCTATTGCTTTACAAATGGTCTGAGATAGTCTCTACTTCGTTGTTGCTTATTTTAATTAACACAGAAACAAAACGAAATACTGACAGACTTCTGTACGTCAGTAACAGTATGTGCTTGCCACCGTGCATCAAACAATACACCAGATGAAACTGATTCAGTTAGGCGGTTGGTGGTCACCGCTTGGATGTCGCATTGAGTATAACAGAAAATTTTTGAAGCTGGAAATTTTTCCTCATTCCCCAGTGCTTAAATTGCTTCAGTCGGTGAATTAAATGTAATGACGTTAGAAAGATGGCTGTTTTGTCAATAACGTTGGAAAAAGTACCTCTCAGATACACTTCACGCCAGTTGCAACAAAGTCATGAACCTATGACATAACGCAGAACCTCCGTAGCCGCATAAATTACAGTGTCCACGTGCTGAGAACGCTAAGCCGAATCATGACTGACCAAGCCCGGATGAGATACAAACTACGGTTTATGTCGTGGCTAACCATCAACACACACATACATGGTACGCGCGTGTCCATGTAGTCGATTTGACGTCATTAACAACAGCATTAATAATGGTTAATGATGTCATATGTATCACGTGGCGCCATTATGGGTCTACCAACTGCGTACGAAGCCCCTTGAGGTTTGCCAATCGGCGTCGGTACAAACAAACTAAAGCGGATTGATCTTGCTGACGGCGTGGGTCGATTCCTTGCAGCGTGGAGAGGTCTTTGTATATGGCTATAGCTCGTTTTAAAAAGACCGGGCCTAAAGGTATGTTATTCTTTTTTCTTTTTTGTTAGAGCCTTATCTTCTATCTGTGTATTTGTAACAAAGCTGGCTGAAGGACTAACATTATCGCGATGCTCTCGCGGTAAATGTCACTCCGTCAGACACGCGTGTTTCTGCGGCTCATACTGTCTGTAGTAATTTTCAACCACCGCAGTAGACTATTCCGCTAAAGCACGTAATCAAATTTGTTACTTGATTCGTAATTGGTGTTATCACTTATCGTACGGTGCACACCATTATTACTTGTCAACGTATAATTTTACTAATTTATTCTATTATTTAAATGGTTTTCAACGCATTATTCTACACTATTCCGGTTTCTTTTGTTTTGTTTTTTGCCTTGTATCTCTTTTTGTAGATTGAATTGTGTGTTGTAATACACAAAATACTTTTAATATTATATGTTCTGAATTTAGCTACCTGTGTTTATTACTTCACCTTCTTAATGTTCTGTGTTTGTCTTACTTATGTGTACTGCATGTAGCTGACTTTTCGCCCTAAACACATGTTTGTGCTGTTTTTGTGATTGGCCTTCGTGCTGTGACTCATAAACTTGAACTGAACTTGCATTGCATATTGCTGATTATGTAATTGGCTACCACTCTACTGAGTCAGCACGTAAAGACAGAATTATTGTAATGATCCATCATCATCATAATCATCACCACCCTCACCACCACCAACAGCAACAACACATTAAATGCGTATGAGATAGACGCCCCGACGTCAGATGTGGTAGCGGCAGGGAACACTCTCCCCCACCATCTAGAATCTTTTGGGTTCCGTCTGTAATCCGTTCGGCGACGGAAGGATCTTTGTACAGGGATACAGCGGAAGAAGCACACAGCTGATCACTCAGCTCCTCATATTCGCGCAATCTTATCACCACGCCCTCATCACTTCCGTATTTCAAGCACATACGTATCATCATCATCATCATCATCATCATCATCATCTTGTATGTTAGGGAGTGAAAATATGAGGAACGGCCGTTCTGCACGAAACACTAAATGCTTCTGTGTCTGTTCACCCTCCATCACAGAATCGCTCTTTCTGTTCCAGTTCCTAGGTTGATCTTCCACAGGGGTTTATTTCGGAACGTTAGACTAAACTATATCTTAGTAGTGAAATATGCAAATCGCAAGAAACATTTACGGACACTCTGTATAGGTCTTGCAGTTATGCATCAGACATGCCATTTAGCAATATAAATACTGGCGATATGACGCTGCGTCAATATATAGTCTGAAACCCAACGTTTCGAATCGACGTGTCTTCATCTTCAAGGATTGAGAAATCTTCGTTCTTCTTGGACATTTAGACTCCCGAAGATGAGTATGAGTATATATGGGTCGAGCCCTTACGGTCCCGTTGCACGTAGGCCTTACACCTGAAGATGAGTATGAGTATATATGGGTCGAGCCCTTACGGTCCCGTTGCACGTAGGCCTTACACCTGAAGATGAGTATGAGTATATATGGGTCGAGCCCTTACGGTCCCGTTGCACGTAGGCCTTACACCTGAAGATGAGTATGAGTATATATGGGTCGAGCCCTTACGGTCCCGTTGCACGTAGGCCTTACACCTGAAGATGAAGACATTACGTTGCCTCGATACGCTGGGATCCGATTATTCAATGACGTAATATCATATGCCAGAAGAAAAGTGTTCTCAGCTACACCGCTGAGGACACCTCACAACTCTCACTGCAAACAGCAATTTCTTTCTCAGGGCTAGAAACATCCTTCTTTGAAAGTACAAGCACTGAGAAATGAGTCCGTCCATGCACAATTCACAGGGGGAATCCTACTTCAGAAGCTGCTATTTTCCCAGCTGATCAAGAATATGGAACCCGGAACTTTATTGCCGTGTTCACACTAGTCTGCCAGTAAGCCAGACGGATCCAGTCCACATCCTCACACCCTGTTTATGATACATTTTAATATTGTCGTACAATCAACGCTAAGCTCCCCTAAGTGGTCTCTTAATTTTACATTTCGGTTAAATTTTTATACATACAGTCGACCTCGGTTATAACGTCACGAAAGGGACTGAATATTTTGTGTCGTTATAAACGAGTGCCTTTGTAACCAAGGAGCATAACTGTTATGGTCAACTGCTACGAATTAATTGGTACCGTAGAAAATCTGACTATAAGCGAGGTGTCGTACAAACCGATGTTGTCATACCCGGGTTCGACTGCATTTCTCACTCCACTCATATTTGCTACATGCACAGCCACGTGTCCTGTGCAACAGTAAAGCACAGGACTTATTATCTCAGCCGCTAGGGTCTTAGGGTCTCCCTACAGAACGTCATGGTAGCATAGCCACCCCTCCTTAGTACAATACACAGTATAAGTTCACACAGCCACATGTTCTTCGAGGCATACAGGGGAGGCAGAGGTATAGCTTACCCATTTTAAACTTGGGCGTTAGAAGGGGTAGGTGGCCAACGCCACGCCCCGGCCGCTTTACCCCCGGGATAGAAACACTGTAGCCATTGTACAGGAGGCTGGGTGGTCCTCAGGTTCGGACCCCGCACCGTCCAGCCCGAAGCAAGTCCGTACACCAACCGCGCAATGTCTCGGCCCCTTACTGTGTTGGATTTTTGGGAGATATTTTGAGAAGAGGAAGTTCAGATTACATCGGCGCAAATACAACATGGGCTTGCTATAATCTCGCCTATGCTGCACGGTTGGTGTGTCGTATTAGATGAAACTTTCACCTCATACAATAGTTTAAGATCCACAGCTTTTGGGATACGACGACGTGGCGAGTAGTAAACGGTTACCGACAATTAGAAGGAAAAAACTTGCTACCTGTACCAGCACGGCAGCTCTGGACTACGGCGAAGATGGATGCAGAAAGCTCATCCGACATTTCGGTTATTACCAGTCGATATGGCTTCAAATTTCACACGACTTGAATCTTCGTTGCCTTAATTTCAAGCTTCCGACGCGATGTTGATGAGATCTTCTGGGATATTACGGAGCGTAAAGTGGTAATCCTTAACCGACGTTTCGGGACAACACATTGGTCCAAGATTTCTTGACCCTTGAAGATGGGACCGATACATATCCCCGAAACGTCGGTTAAGGATTACCACTTGACGCTGCGTAATATCGCAGAAGAGCGCAGATCTCTTCATTAATATAACTGTAAAAACCTCAAATCATGTACTGCAATGATGGTTAAAAACATGAATGTTTAGAATACTTTTTTGTTCCTTTGGAACCCCAAGGCCTGAGAATGTGGTGTCTTTGTAGGAGAAATTTGTTAACAAAATCTGCCATAACTGAAGTTCACTCCTCGAAAGACATGTCTAGAACAAGGATTACGAGCTTCATCAAACCTTGGTCTCATGTAGCGACGTTTCATCAGCTGCCCAAGTTATGCAGTGTCACATATACAATTGCTAAGGATGTGGCAGGAAGTTGCCTACTGTAAGGTGCTGGTACCATCCCGGGATTTAGCTGAAGGCACTACGAGAAGTCACGCAAAATATCAATCAGAAAAACCATCCTTCGGTCAGCCATTTGACATCACGAGCTCACTAACATGTCGTACGCTTGCCGACATCTCGACAGAAGCGTTTTGTTCCTAAGGTTGTTGGTTCCACAGCGTAAGATTACGCAGTAGCTTATGAACTAAACAACGCCTTACCCGAACCCTTGGATCGCAGTTTTTCCTGAGAAGCTAGTCAAGTAAGTCCCAGCCTTTCACTGAAGCCAAAGGTATGTTACCGTACTTGTGAGAGGTTCGTACTGATACTTATCTGAGCCAGATTAATCCAAACAGTGCCCTTACACCCTCCTTCTTTAAAAATGAGATAGGTCATTTATTTGGTAATCATGTAACTCAGTCTTCTCTCAGAATTAATCCGCAGAACCTAAAATATATCTTATTTCGATAGCTGAAAAAATTACAGAGGAAGACGTCATTAATATTTCTAAACGCACAACCTAGAGACTAGAGACTACTCACGCACAACTTCCATGTCTAAATAAGCAGGTATATCCATACTTAAAGCAACGTAGCTTTGTTGACATATGGTACAAATGTTGCAGAGTTTCAAGTTGGACAGGAGATGTAATCTCGTTTGTAAGCTTCCGTCAAAGACAGAGTTCTAACTCCAGCAGCTACAGCATTTAAATGAATTTGGACAGAGAATTATTCAAGCTCTTTGGAAGTGCTCAGCAGAATTTGTTGATGTGTTCTCAACTGAAACACTCCGCAGTGTTTACTTATGTCCTTTCGGATTCCTGTGGTAACACCAGAACATGCAAAGTACTCACAGCCTCTACAACAACGATCCTTCGTCGAGGCAATTTCCTCTTCCCTCATCTCCAAACTGTTTTTAAATTCCGAATGTAACTGATGCCAAAACTAACATATTTTATGGACGCAACTTTGGTACATGTATTTGTAAGCAGGCTGAGGTACTGGTGATACCTAAAACCTGCATTCGTTAAGTTCCTGGATTCGAATACCTTGAAATGTATCGTTCCTGCTGTATATCCAGGCAAATGACATGACATCAGTTTCGCCCTATAACTTGACATGAAGGCGCAGGTGGGGAGTATGTGTATAGCTCTACTCTTTCTTTAACCTCGGCGCTAGACTGGGGGGGGGGGGGCAGTAAACGCCACTGACATGATGACACTTCCAAATAAACCACGGTCGACATACGCCTGCACTCCATTTCAAGGTAAATAGCATCTGCAGTTTAAACTGGCGTTGTTAAATAACAGGTGACTCAATCACCAATGTGCTTAAAATAAGTAAAAGCTTTCAGGACAAATTAAATTTTTTACATACATATGATAAAAGCATTAATATATAAAAACTAAAGGTAAAAAAGTTTAATTAAAAAATATGTGCTTGTAGGCGGGTGGGTATGTTACTGGATCGCAATGAAGTATACGGAAACAAGCATGAAAAAGTGGGGTATGCTTCGTTTACCGTTTCTATAAAGCAAGGCGTCTTCCACTCTTGTGACCCAGTTGCATGTACACTTTGTGAAAGCTTCATCTTGGATGAAAATATGCCACTTGGTACAAGTGTATTCCATGAATTTGTTTGGACATAGTGATGTTACTTTTTTTGTAAAGGGCCCCGCAGCAGATACTAAGGACCCACCGCAGCTTTCAGCATTATTATGCAACCCTGTAATGAAAAGGATTAATTTTGTCTGTGTTTCCAAGTAATGGAGCACCAGTAGAATGAAATTGACAGGGGAAAACCTAAGTTCTCGGGAGAAACCCAGTCCCAGTGCCACTTTGTCCACCACAAATCCCACATGGACTGACCTGGGATAGAACCCGGGCCTCCGCGGTGACAGCCCGGCGACTAACCGCCTGAGCCCTGGCGCGGCCACTGTTGCATTAGGTCCCGTGCGTGTATAGCTGTCTGCTGACATGTGGCTGTGCAGACGCACGACTTGATAGCGATGGAGGCGATGAAATGTCTGATAGGTTTACCATTATTAATACATATTGAGCTTTTATGAAGGAGTCGCAGTCGGAAGTTTTAAAAATCGAGGAGGCGGATCGAGGAGTCGGAGTCGGAAGTTTTAAAAATCGAGGAGTCGGAGTCGGAGCTTTTGTGTACCAACTACTCCACAGCCATGAATGAAACTGCGTAAATGTTACCTCATTACAACTCCTTTAACAGTCTTGCACATAATCCTTTACTCCACCTCCTAGATTGAATTCTTACGATATAATTTAGATTCAGAATGTTACGGGGTTAGTTCCTTGCTCCGTTTCAGATTGGACATAAATAATACAGTACAGTACATGCCAAGAATATGGAAAAGCAGTCCGAACAAGTTCATAATTTCTGCAATTCACCTCTCTCTCTGGTGGCAGAATCCAGAGGTTCATGACCGCTACCACACTAGCTCCCCATTAGACACAGGCTTTAAAGATGATTAAATCAAAGCAGGATAAGATAAGCTTAACACTTTGCAGACACTGAGAAAAAGAGAAAATCATACATACTCCTGGTTGGAAACTTGACGGGTGAAGAGAGCATTTAAAAGACCGTGGAGTACATAGCAGAACAATATTAACACTAGCCATAGAAACAGAGTGATAATATGAACTGCATGTCCCTCAGGTAGAATTCAAAAGCGGTCTTAATTTAACGTGATATCATCTTTCAGCATGTATGAAATTAGGGCCTTTATTCACCACGTAAATAAATAAATAAATAAATAACCGCCGCTTAAAAACAAACTCTGCCCGTAACTTGGTTCTGAAACAGCCAAGGATCCGTACCTGAAGAAGTAAAACATGTGCTATCTGAAGGGACAGGATTCCTTGTTTCCACTTGCAGTCATTCATTGTTTGTTGCTCCTTCCCTCGAACCGTACTTAAATAAAAACACTTGTGTAACCACCATCATCACAATGATGATCAGATTTATTCATTATTCTTATTGTACTAACATATAAAAAGCCATCAAAAGCTCATAGTTTATTTCTTATTTGAGAAATGATCAATATCTTGATGTATAGTAACAATGTGTGCTGAGAAGATCCTTCAATACACAGAAAGTATACAAAATACACATACAAGCAGGCACACAAGCAAATATTAGCTGTTTATTTCCACCACACGTAAAAAACATGCAGAAAAAACGTTTTATTAATATTTCCAAATGCCTCACAATTAACCATATCACTTGTCTCTTAAGACTGAAAAAACTGTTGACAACTAAATACGTTTCGCAATAGTTATATAAAAATCACCACCATTAAACCAACCATGAAGTCAAACACACGTACCTTTAAAAGCTTGCCATAAATTCACTTCTATCACAAAATCAGGAATACAGTCCAATTTAGCTTTACGAACCCACAACCTAAGACATAACCTTGTAGCATGGAACCCTTTCTCTAAAGCCTGCAGGTGTATAGAGGTTTTCCATTTCTTAACCTGTATTAAACAAAATTATGGATTTGTTTAGCCGACGAATGTGCGATAGGGCCTGTATTGAGAGTGCAATAACGGACTATAACACTTCGCTAGGCTAGAACACGTACAGCCGCTGGTGTTTCTCTACTGCCAAAAAACTATCACGTAAAACATGAAATAGATGGACAAACGAGATTATTGCGACGGAGACAAGGTGTAGTCTGGTATAAATATGTCCATATTTCGAAAGAACTTACTGCCTCCATGTTCACGGCAAAGAATCAAGAATGTATGTGAAGAGGGAGGCAGTAGGTTTCCCTGAAACACTGACCATTTCTACCATATTACACGGCGTCTCGTCCCGCAAGACGGAATTTTCCCTGTAATAAACCAGCGCAGTTTAAAATCTTAGGGGTGGTCGAAAGCAAATCTGCAAGCATTCCTTACGTCAGCATTCGGTCAGATTCACGTTCCGACCGCGTCATCAGCAGCTCGGACTGAAAGTAAGGCTGGGTAGGCCGAACACTGTATGTAAATGTGTTTTAACATCAATCAGAATTTAGGGTATCATAGCCGAGATAATTGTAATTAACAAATCCATACAGCATGTTCAGTGAGCGGGAATAACTGACAGCTATTCAAATTTTAACTATAAAATGTTTCACATGAGGATTCCGTTCCAATCAGATTCGTATGGCAAGCACAAATAAAAACAATTACGAAAGATCACTGCAAACTTAACCAACTTTCGGACTCATTTGTTTTTAATAACATAAAAGTAGTTCGCCTTTTTGCTACCCAGAAACAGAAAGCTTTACTTCGTTCTTCCGTATTCCTGTCATCGCCTATACAGAACATTTTGTTGCTTGATTAGACGCGAAAGAACTGGCACAACCGTTACACCTGCTGATATGTTAATTAAACCGAATTACAAGTATGCTCCACTTGGCAGCTCCTACAGCTATCACTGAAACATATAAAACGACAGCCAGTTTCTTTTATCGCTATCCCGTGCACAGCAGCTGTCACGGGATATTGCGGCGAATGCTAGCGTTCTATGCGATAAACCTGCCGTGCTTGCGAAGAAGATAAACGGAAGATCCTGTACATTACACATCCAGTTACATTTATGATTATGATTTTATGGCAAGCTTTTTGTTTCGAATTTGGGCTTCCACGATTCCATTTTTAAACAAAATGTTGGAAAAAGAATGACAATGTCACAACTGTGATTAAGAGACAAAATTTTCCCACAAGTTATACTTAGAAAATCGAAATACACTTAAATATGTATATTACATATAAGGGCGTAACTATTCACAAAAATACCCTTTTTGTTAATAATTAACTTTATGTTTCTGCAGTGACAGTAACGTAGCACAGCCACCAGGACATGACTGACGTTACATAACTGAAGCATATTGCATAATACACATCGCATTTATAATGCGTCACAATTTACATCAAGAAATTATATTCACCATTACGTAAGTGGAAATTGTTATCCTTGTCAATTATAAAGACGTTATATAACAACTAATTCTACACATATGTTTGCTTTTCCCAACAACAATAATTTTCAGCATATCACTTTTACTTTAAATACATAAGGTAAAGTCACGAAGCGACCCTATTACTTAGAAATTTGCACAATTTCTCGCAGATTTCAATGCATCAGTCTCAATTTCTACTTGAAATTGTATTTTCTACGTTAAATTCAGAGGCTGGCCTAAGGGCATTTCTTCCAATGACGACGCTTGTACGTGACCCAAATTATCCAGTTCCTGTTTCTTTGCAACCTCAAATGCAATTACTTTTCTTCTAGAAGACGACAAGAGTACAATTCAGAGTTAACTCCCTCAGCACGATCACTTTCGGTGAACTTCAAAAGATTGGGAAGGAAGCAGTCGCGGCATATTTCTTCCGTTCCTCCAGAATCGAAGGCGGAATGTCAGAACAGCTGGAGTTTAGGCACGAGGTTATTCAAACCGCACACACCGCCACCACAGCCAGAAATCTGATTGCTTCAGCCAATGTGTTCAGTAACACAGATTCAAAATTTCTTACTAAGAATGAATAGGATTTCTGAAAATCATCAGATCTCTGCTCGCTAAATACAGGTGGTCACTGGAGCAGATTCTAAAAGTCTGTTAACATGTCAGTTTTTCGGTGTTACCCTGGTGACACAAGCAGTGTGAACAGAGACCGGCTAATGTCCCTTCACGAAGCACAGAGCATGTTACATCAAACCTACCACCTACGACTGACAAGACCAAACAGATGGTTTCCAAAACGCGGCTGCGCACCGTAGCGCGCTATTAGCTTATAACACTGTTGTCATATCACTTCCACAGTGTTTAAACTTATGTGTGGTAACAAAGGACACACAATCGTCAGTGTTGGCGTTCTTACAGGTCCTGAAAAAAAGTGATAAGATGAATGTTTTTCCTAGAAGGATACTGGTAATTGTCCTCATTACCTCCCGCTTATGAAACCATTATTATGGTGACAAAGAAGTAATTTTTACGGACTGTAGCTGCAGTGTGTTACAGGAAGAACCATGCGCCGCCTCAGAGGAAGAACTACCACCAATAACTACGAAGACTATACAGTACGCAGTGAAAACACAGCCTCCTACACGCGGAACAATTGTGTTCGCAGACACTGATGCACTGAAAGCTGGTGACTTACATCCACCGACAATGAATATGCAGCAATGCTTTGTTTTCTTACACAGGGAGTGAATCCTGCTGAATGCGGTACAAGGGTAAAGATGTGACACTTTTTTAAAAAAATTAAGACTTACTGTTTAACACAAAAAAAACTTCACTCACAGAAACAAACATTTTTAAGTGCTAACATAAAGTCCATAACACAGAAAAGTACACCAGAAAAGAGTAAGCTGGGACCTTCCTGTTACAGGGCAAGGAACTGTACATTTCTGGAAATATATCCCGTCTCCTCGGAATAGCCTCTGCTCAGACCTGTCTTCCATATAATTGAAAGATCGGCTGCAACTCACTGCCAGTTCACTGGCCGCCCCCGTTCTAAGCTGAAGCTATCCCGTTACATCATTACACAGCCCCAGGCGGGTTATGCCCTGAACAGTGTGCTCCGGGACCCCACAACCGTTACCACCAGATGTACATTAACACTTCAGCAAAGACTCGTCACCAACTTTCAATTTTTGTGTTCCCTTTGAAGAACAAGTACACAACATATGTTGAACGCAATAATTCTGCATCAGATAGACCACAAATAGCAGTAAGTTTATACATAACACAGACGCCATTCAGTAGATCATATTCGATCTGGCCATTCGCTGCAAGAACAAGGCAGCTTGTACCAGCCTGGGGCATGTGGCCTGTTAACCCACCCTACTCCAGAACTTCGTGCCATCTCTTCTGAATATACAGTAATTTCCTTTATACCGTTACAGAGTTACAAACTGCATTAAGAAACCTGATGAATATGATCAAACAATATGGTAAACAAAATTCGCGTTATTCTGGCTCAATTGTTGTTGAGATTGGCAATAACAATCATTGAAAAACAGAGCGGGAAAGTCCCCACACTCATAATGTTGCTAGTCTGCTGCAACAACATTTATTTTACAGTAAATATTCTAAGCTACGGTATTCTAACTACAAAAAGCCTACACCAAAAATGTTTTATTATTATTATTAATTATAATTTCACATTTTAGTTATTACAAAAAATTTGTACTTTGATACATGAGATAGGAGCGGAAGGGTTCTGTTTTATTACCAGCAACGTGAACACTTATTTCAATAGATCTGATAAATCTGTAAGAAGGAGTGAGGAGCAAATTAAGGCATCCGATTACCTTGTGCATTCACGTTTCATTTGCTGTTGATTACTACCATTCCTTACACACCTGTACACCACACTGAAGCAGCGAAATGTTCACTATAGTACACTCACGCTGCATTATCAAATTAGGATGTATTGTTAAATGTCCCTTCATATACCGGGTCACCGACAGAAAACTGCCCAGAAAACAGACGGACTGCGAAGGTACTCATTCCATTCATTCTACTCCTGCACTGACCTGTCAGAAATTAAACCTCCCAACCCGAGGCCCTTTCATGCCTCAGCACGACACCGAATTTTAAACTGCACTGTCAGTTATCTTCAACGATTTGGAATGCCCCTCTCCCCCCCCAAAACAAGGGTAAAAAAAAGTAAAGTTCACCCTAGAACAGGCCAAGAAGGCCCAGAGGAGAGTAGCGGTATAGCCCTACTATTTCTTTAACCTCGGCGCTAGATGCGGTCGGTGGTCAATACCACGCCCCGGCTGCTTCACCCCCAATAAAGAGACCCGGTACGCACTGTACAGGAGGCTGGATGGGACCCAGGGCCGGTCTGAGCGGGTGCGGGAAATCTCATCCCCACCGGTTTTCGATCCCCGGACCGTCCAGCCAGTAGCTCTCCCCCAATATATCAGCGTAAACTTTCTTAGGAAGCCTTAATGTACAGCTCAGAAAATACAGTCCAACTGCGTGGCCCCCTGTCAGTTGCAATTGGGATTCATTCGATTACTGTGTCAGGAGGGCATTCTAAAATAGTAGCCCTTTTTAGATGTTTCAGTAACCCAAAATTACGCTGGTGTGTTCCATGCATCGTCTGCAAGCATATATACTTCCTGCATAACATGAAATACGGCCCGTCGTCACCAATAATTCTCAGGCTTTACGTTTAACTTGAACTTCACTCCATAGAACACAAACCCAAAACTTCTCTGAACACAAGGCTAAGAGAACCCTTAATTTGTTTTAGTCCTGTATATACCTCCATTTTCAGGTCCTCTTAATAAGCCTGGCATAAAACAAGAAACCCATCCTCACTCTCCTGAAAAACACGGACAGCAAAAACACAAGTAGCGGTCATTTCTGTACCTACCAACCATGTGACACAAAGTTTGGTAATAATATAACAAAGTACAAAATAAAGCAATCGTATTTTAATATCGGTATCATTTAATATTACTATTTAAATTTACACCAAGAACCCAGCTGCAGTTGTTTTCCCAAGCAAAATAACGCTACGCCTGAACAAACACGACACCAAGCAGTTCAAGGAAGTGTTGCGGAATATTCTTTTAGTTACTATGAATGGCTTCAGGTGGCATCAGCCTGAAACTACTGAACTCTTTTTCTACGACCTAAACTAAGAATGTCCTTAGTATACTGCATACGTGTTTGAAATCAACTCTTTTCTAAGTTATCACTTATTTCATTATTGTAGGCCATACACAAGATATGTATAAACGAAATGGCCGCTGCGAGTCTGTTTGTATTTTGACTTAAGGGTGTACATCTTAAGAAAGGGTTTGAACAGGTAAAACAGAGGTAAGGCCATTCAAATAACAGTAGTGGAATATAGTGAAAATTTTACCGGACTCTTAAAATTCCCACTGTACTTCGTAACAAACCGATAAAAAATTCGAATTTTTACAGGTGTTTCTTAATGAATTCTTCGCGTCATTTCGCCGAGATTAAGTCATGCGGTTTTCTGAGGAGACAAACTGTACAGAAGCATGAAAAGAATGCATGGGGCAAGTCAGTTTTCTCAGTGGTACGTACAGAAGAGGAGTATGGGTTTACGAATTACAATCCCGAAGTCGTTTTCTGTGTCGACTCTACCACTACAGACACTTGAATGACCACGTGACAGCGAATAGCCAACGCGGGTACATAGCTGAGAACAGGTAGAATCTCTGAGGAGGGTGCTTCCAGGCAACTGTGTTTTCAGGAACCTTCATACGATCTTCGCTAAATTGGTGAATACCACTTGGTACTGTCAATTTGTATATAACTTTGAAAGTATGTGGTACTTCGGTGATTGAGACGTCTAAATCAATATCTTGCGACAACTTGGCCCTGCTTATTTGTGGTACTATTTCTCAGCAACGTGTTTAAAGAAAATGATCCATGATTGACTCGGATCTGATTCCCAGGTTGGCTTTCTATGGTCGCTACGGAGGGATGTATGTTTAGTTTACGTACTACCCACTTACTAAACATACACATTACACGAACATTGTTTTGTTTAACCTGCAAGCATGAATCAAACAGTAGATCAAGATCGTGAAACCCCCAGTTTAAGGGGGCACGAAGTAATAAATAGTAAGTCGGGGTCTCAGTATCAACACGATGTTAACAACTGTTAGTAAACCAATTACAACAGTGTTTACTTCCAAAGAAACGCGCACTTTATTAAGATATAACTAAGGTTCCAAGATTCTAAATCGGTTTCAAAATAAATGTTAGTCTCTTTATTCTACGGAAGTCAATTTCATATGGATATCAGCGAACACTAAATATAATTCTGGTCAGTTTTAATACACTGGGAATAGTGGCAATACAAGCGTTAGTCATATAAAGGAGGCTCAAACAGACCACCTGCTTGCATTATAGTGCACCGGCACGGAGAATAAATTATACGCCACTTATACATGAAAAATACAGAGAATCTCTGTTAGCTGAACAGAGAATGACTACACGGATATCGCAGTACGTGAAATTAATTTGTAACTTCGAACATTTTTAAGTAACATGGCCCGCTTTCTTGTTACTAAGACGTATGAATGTAGTTACTAGAATCGCCTGCATGAAAGTCGCCTCCAAACTAGTGTAAGAAACATTTCACTTTTACAGACACGGTTTCCAGCAAATTTTATTTTGAAATAAATGACGGTAAGGTATATATTTATGAATAGTAATTAATTCTGGGTACGTTCAGTACATTTCACGCCGGGTATGAAGAAAATCGTAATGTATGTACTGTATTTACCTAAGAGGAAACAGTTCCCATTTCTCCTACACAGCACCTGTGGTGTTTCCGAATAACGGACACACGTACCGTTATCAACCTAGTAAAATAACTGCGTTCAAACATGTAAGATGCTTCGAACTTGACCTGAGTAGCAAGAATTTAAGGTCACAAATGTGAAAGCCAAGTTTACCTAGAAACACTAGGTAAAACAAAACTAACGTGCAAATTAATATTGTTACCTGATCGTGTGACACCGTCTCTTAAGATATCGGGCTTACATTTGCAATACTGGACATGGCGCGCAAACCTATAGTTCTCCCCCATGAGCATGAAGATGCAACGCCGAGCACATAATAGCATAAATTAACTGCTTATGTTGTCATTTTTATCATACATTCTGCATTTCAGTTTTAACAGACAGTTTCTGAGCCCTGAACAGTAGAAAGCTACGCTTAGTGCTCCACTTTACCGAACACACTAACTGTGAGAGACACGTGCGGTTCTCACGGCAGTGAATACGAAGCTCGCCATGACACCGTGCAGCATTATTACCAACGTTTCAAACTAACATGCTTCCTCCAAATTCTCAGTAAAGCTGTGACTACAGAGACGTCCGACACATACTTCGGTACAGCGTTTTGCTCCACCAAAGTACACGGCGTCACATCCCAAGAGACCCAGCTTTCATCGAATTACTCTTTGCAGAGCTAATACTATTTCAAATGGAAGAATCTTAAGACAGATGTTACTTTTTATTTAGCATACCTTCAGACATGACTGACTAAGCTGCCCGGAATTGAAAGCTTAGAATCTGAACTTGTGTTACAGCTTTTTGAAGACTCAGAACAGCAGTAAGCTCGAGACAAGCTACAAACCCGACTGAACAGCCTATTGAACATTAGCAAGTAATTTGAGAAATGCACGCCCCAATAAGATTCCATGTCCTTTCATTTTAAGAGTTAAGTCAGAGGGAGGGAAGGGATGGCAAAAATAAAACTGCCTCAATAATCTTTCAAGCGGTCGGGTGCAAAATTAACACATCAGTCTTCTTTGATTAACAGGGGGCAGTTTCCGTTTCGTTGGGAAGAGAGAGTTCTGGAGCAATGACAGATACAAACCGGGGGTGCAGCACTGCCTCGCATCAGTTAGCTATTCCAGTCATAAACACCCAATAAGCCCAACTCACGGTAAATGTCACGAAACTCTGTGCAAATGTAAAAATCCGATACAAAAGGCCCTATGTGTATACAAAATATATCTTTTTATACATTTTTGTTTATAGTAAGCTCAAAAATACAAAAAATCAAGACATCAGGTAACTATTTCTCATAGACTCATTACGCTTTATATCATGCGAATTATTTATCAGTGTCTTTCTCAAATGTAGTTTTTTAAGAAATATATTTTTGCAATGAGGGTACGAAAAAATATACATATATTAGAACTAATTCAGTCTTATATAATAAGCCACATGGTTGGAGGTAACCGCTCTTGTAATACTGCCAACGATATTAAAACACGACACTCATGTGTGCGTGCGTGTATGTATATATATAGCACGCACTTATATATAAAGAAGCCAAGGAATCTACAACTACGAAATGTGTAACACTGTTGAATGTGGGCTGTATATATATTACATTTATCAGCGATATTTATCTAAGCTACTTTGAATCAAAACATACACTAAAACAATCTAGCATATGAAGTAAATTTGTAAAATAACTCTAAGCACATAATTACAACATATTTCAGTCCACAGCTGAACAGGGAAACCGAAAAGCAGTATCCCAGCATATCCCAATGCTTACAAGTGATTCCTGGACAGTTATAATAATGTTGTTCACATAAACAGCAACATGACACTACAAACTGGTTTTACATACTGGTACTGACTAACGGCAATAAACACACAAAAGTACTTTCAAATAACTTTCTGGCCACTCTGTATACAGGGCAATTCGTAACGCAGACGAATGCAAATAAGCACAATCTAACATAAGGAAGAAGTCGTTCACTCTCTGCAAAACTGTCTAATTTCTTCCATAATGTTATAACGGAGTGTCAAGTGTAGCAAATTTCATTTATAAGCTACTATAAAGTCATTAGTTATACCACCATTCCTTAATGAAGCCATCAGGTTGTTCAGCGACAGTTGTCATACATCAGTATTATCAGGACACGAAACAGAAAGGTTATCGTCATTCGATAACCAGCTACATGCAATTTTTGGAAGCAGAAATGCATACATATTTACCACTTTATTGTACACGTACATGTGTTATTTTATGACACGGGATAATTGCACATGGGCTACGAGTAGGAATATCGTATTCACGCTTTGTTAGCTCATATGCAACCGCTGCAAGAAAATCTGCCAAAAGTAATCATAACCTCACGAATTCGCCGTTCTGACAAACACACGAACCATATAACGATGCAGTGCACCCAACAACCAGTTCTAAGAGGAAGAGACCACAGTACATTGACCGTCAGACAATACGTCTAAACTGACAGCAGAATAAAATATCTGAAAAACACTGTCTTTTGGGATGTGAAGCCGTGTAGACACGCATATCTTTATTGACGTTTCGGAGGTACCTACTGCATCCATCTTCTACTTTCAAAACGGAGACACTAAGTTACTTTGAAACGGTACTACTGCGCTACACAGCGCCACAACCAAGAAGACAGTACAGTCATGATCACCGCCACCATCAACACCTGAAATCTCACTTGACATCTGCTTGCAAACTTTACGAATGCGGTAACCATAGTTTAAATAAAATAGTACTCATTGTCTTCGAAAATGCAGAATTTAAAAGACATTCAGTTTCAATGCTTCCTTTTCAAGGACACATCGGAAAAGAAAGCTGATCAAATGGTATCCAATATTGCCCTAAAAAGAAATCATGTAAAGACAAGACAGAAGTAAGACTGCACACTATTACAGGCAAACAATGTTATTAAATGTGTTATACACCCATAAACAACCTCACATTAACAGAAACAGTGAACATACTGTAAGTAACCTAACGGCCTCGTCAGATATCCAACGGTAAGGAAAAGGAAAAAAATTTAAAAAAAATCTTATGGATGTTATTGCATCATTGGGTTAAAGATTCTAACAAAATTTCCAGTAACTGCACTCCGGTCAGGGAAAAAATGACCAGTCCGGCTGTCTGCCCAGCAGCTACATTTCCTCTGTGCGACTTCTCCTTCCCCCCTAAGTTATCACATGTATTGTGGCTTTCGTTCCGTCTCTCCCTTTATGTTCTGAGTTCCTTATTGTTCTTAAGGCTGGGAAGCGTATAATGTAGGCAAGGAAGGGAAGAAGGTGGAAAATTTCAAATCCCACCACCCATGTTCATTCTAGCACTGACCCGAATGTACTTATATGCGTGGTATCTACGCTTTATCTCACGCAGTCTAATAATAATAATAATAATAATAATAATAATAATAATAATAATAAATTTGACACTAGAAGAATGAGAAATTGACAGGAAACCTAGACAGACAGAACTATGTATAAAATGCACCACTCGAAAGCTGAAATACATTGGATATATGTAGAAAGGACACAGAAGAGGCTTGTTACAAACTGAAGCGACATACAAAGCAGAGATAATATATCTTGCAGGGCATTTGATCACAAAATGTAAAGAAGACAAATTTGTAAGTACTATTAAAAGTCACAAACGTAATCAACCAAATATGAATTTTACAATTACAATAGCGGCAAAGGTTGTAAAAGAATTATACCAAAAAATGAAATAAGTGACACACAAAAGGGCGGCCTACAGCATACAAAAGCATGGTTAAGAGAAACCTTAAAAGAGAAATGGGAAAGCAAAATAATGGATGGAAACTACATCAGAAATACAAATGGCTTATTAGTGAAGAAGACACGTTCCTGTGGCCGTCTTGGGGAAATCTGAAAGCAGCACCTGAACGTGAAATAATAGCAGCAGAGGATCACGCGTTACAAGCCAAATATCATGCAACAACACTGAAAACAGAAAAAGAGAGCAAATGCAGCCTATGTCAAAAACATGACAAGCCAATAGACCACATTATATCAACGTGCCAAGTAATGGCAAGAGAACAATAAAAAGACAGACATGATAGAGTTTGTGCTCAACTACACTTTAACATGTGCAAGGACATAGGGGGTAAAGTCAGACAACGAACACTGGTAAGGGCATGCACCAAAACCAGCAGAAACAAGGCATGAAAATAAGGTAATCATATTATGGAATCAACAAGTGAAAACTGACAACCATCCCTAACAACAAACCGGACATCATAATCCGTGACAATGAAAAAGAAACGCGCCTGTTCTTAGGCACTGCAATTTCAGGATATAGGCACGTGACCAAGAAGGAAGCCGAAAAGTTTTAGAATATAAAAGACCTTACAAGAGAAATACATCACACGTGGAATGTAAAGAAGGGGCAACTGGCACCACCACAAAATCATTCAGAAAATATCTGGGCCCCATAACTGGAAATCACATCAAGGAACTACATAAAGCAGTTCTACTGGGAACTGCGCATATACTCCGTGAAGTACTGATGCAGAAGTGCAAGAAGTTTATCATGCGAAGTAACACTACATGTACCATAAAATGTAAGTACAGAATATCTGCAACGTTACGTACCCTAGAAACACAGCTTATTTCAGGTATATAATTGTAAATACCCTTATGAAGGTGACCAATAATAATAATAATAATAATAATAATAATAATAATAATAATAATATCTAATACAGACAGCAGAATATCTGAAGAATCACAATTTATTGCGATATAAGATACGGTATTCTTAAAAATACCGGATAAGTGTTAAGAAAGAAAGAAAGAAAGAAAGAAAGAAAGAAAGAAAGAAAGAAAGAAAGAAAGAAAGAAAGAAAGAAAGAAAGAAAAATCTTTATTTCACTTCTTAAATTTTCCTAACTGTCGGATCTCGTGCAGTTACATATTGTAAAAAGACGTTTTTTCAGTAGAGTACAATGCTCTTACACCTACTTCTGCAGTCACTCCCATTCACTATACGCATAAGAACGAAGCATTCGTTCTAAAACAATTAGTTCTCAGGTCCCTGAAGTTTGTAGCGCACAATTTACAATACATAATCTTAATTATCAGAGAACAAAACATGCTTGCTCAGAGCGACGATGGAAACATGAACTACAGCTAGAGAATTTAGAAACAGGTCTAATCCTATGTACAGTACGGTGATAAACGAATTTGTCAAACATTTAATTATTAGGATATCAAATTTCACATTTAAAACTGCGCATACGGAAGGCAGACGAGTAAATTTAAAGAGAATGGATGTCAAATAAGAAACATGAATCTCAAAATCATAAAACATGAATCACAAGTATCGATAATAACTACAAATGATGGAAAGACTGAAGCAGCTGCAATGAGTTTTCTGGATCAGTAGCAGAAGTTACGCACAGAGGAAACAGGCATGAAGATGTTAAAGAACTGCTGATTAATAATACTACAGACTGGATTTCAAACTACAGAAATATGCATGTTGAAGTCACACAAGAAAACTACATAAGAATTCTAGATACTAATTATCTTGTGATAAACTGAATGTATCCAGGAAACGGGGTTTTTCTTTGCACAAACAATTTCTCTAGTAATAACTTTTAAGCTGTTTCTCCTGTTGCTGATATTATACATAACTGTCCCCAAAATCACCTCTTTCGATCTCCATGCATCTTTACAATAGCCTGTATCAAATTCACGTTAAAAGTGAAGAACCTGTTTCCACACAAGTATTTTCTGAGGCACATCCAAATTTAATGAGGGTAATTATGGGGATATAACCATTTAATCAGACAGAGCAGTTTTTACCCATCAAATCACCATATCTGTTTTACAACTGACAAAGCTGGGAACACTGCATCTATAATATTTATCGTTGAAAGGACGATGAAATTCGAATACTGTGCGGCAGATTACGGTTTCATTTTAAAGAAACTCAGTGGCTTGCAGAAAACTAAGTACTTATGGAAGAATCTACATACAAGTATCCCTTACTTATAATTTATCAGAGGGTACATTACTGTCACCCGAACTCATTTTCTGTTACAAATACGAAGTACTTGTGGCTATGCTGCACATGTAGCTATGCAAGTCTGTCACTTTCCTTGGACTAAGCTTTCCATGCTTGATACCTCTTAAGGAATTAAGATTTCTAAATCACTTCTCCCACGACTAAAATAATGCCTTTGAGGAAGTGAAAGTATTTCTTTTGAATTAATGTCCATTTATTGCTGCAGGGGAAGTGCAAAGAGTATCCCTGTGAGTGAGATATTCATTCCTGTGTTTCTAACCTTGACACAAATATCGCAGGATTTAACATTAAATCCCTACTGCTAAAATTTCACTGGTCTTATTTCGTATTAAGATAAAAATCAGTTATTAATATTAACAATAGGCCTTTCTGCATTTCCTTTATGTATATCAACAATAGGCATTTCAATTCAATCACAAGCTTAATCTGTCCAATTTCATTCGTTCCCATTATCTGTGTTTGGTCCACACCACCAGCTTATATACTTTTGTAAAAATTATATACTGCCATCTTATTAATGGTTTGATCTGCACAAAATGGCTGAAAGGCTATAACGCCAAATGACACACCTCACTCATATACCTACCGATAAAATTTTGCTATTTCTTCACCAAATTAGGCCCTTACATTCCATATTAAATACCGTAACAGTATCAACATTTTTCTGCTGTGCTGCATTTTGCAGATGTATTTTGGAGACCACTTAATTCTGTTTATATAAAAGATCTTTGGAATCACTTTATACTCAAAATCTTTCAAAGTTATAGTGTGATTTTCCTCATTCATTCTTCTCTTCAAAGCACCACGACATTGTTTATTGTAGAAACTTTCCAAAAATTTAACTCTAGTCATTTGTAACGTTTCAGCTCCTTTTAATGTAATGCACAGAAAAGCTTAGGCCATTATTACATGTAATAAGATAACAATATGGCTGCCATATCTTTCCTATGACCTATTCCGGTTTCTATAACCTCCCCCTCCCCCAGTGAACTTACACTCGTAATTTCAAACACATGACAAAAATTCACATTACAAACTAATTCAAAATAAACCAAGGTCATTCTGGTAATACAACTACCGATCTAGTGACATAACTGAAAACACCATTATGTTACAATCTGAATTAAAGGGACATGAAGTTGAAAGCCCATGTATATTAGGAGTAAATGGCTCAATTGAAAGCACATTTTGTAACAAATAAGTATTTTACATTATAGTTCTAGTGTTAAGCTTTGCAGCAGTTATTTAATGACGTATTATAATGACACTGTTATAAGGTAATATGCAACAAAGATCCAGCCACAAGCTGGTAATGAATTTGTGTTTATATTTGATATTATCTTCCAGGTAGCGAAGTAATATATTTCTATATTTAAACTTCCCAGCTGGATACAATGAGGATCAAAGAAACTGAGCATGCCACTATGAGATCCATTTGCTGAAAATACTAATGTGATAACATTTGGAATATTAATTACTACATCAAATTAATAACTGTGATGTCCTTCATGACTGATATCCTCAGTTTTGTATGATGGGCTGTAATACAGTCATAATTCTTTATGCTGCTATGTGTGATACAGCTACAAACTGTCTGTATTTATTATTGGTCATAGTCTTCAGTGCAACTGTACAGGGTCCACAAACAAAACTGCTAAATGAAAGTACAATATTTCTGCAGCCAGACCAGACTGGAAGGACAAAAAAGAAACTTGACTTAAAAACAATGCTACGTAAGTTACACTTGTCAAATTATTTCTACACTGGTAGTCCCCACATATGACTTCCATGCCACTTCATACTCATGGTATTCACTGCATTTGAAATTTTATATTACTCTGAACCACAAGCGCAGCTTTAAAATTTCTATAAACAAATAATAATTAACATGACTTCATCAGCTGCTCAGTTTCAGACCCATAGTAACCTGCTCACAGTAGTAAATCAAAGATATATGCTTGTAACCAAAACACGTCTCACCAACCTATACTTCTGTTAAGCCATTGCACAAGTAGTAAAGGTACATTAACATCCGATGGCATAATGGTCGGTTCCACCAATTCAGTTACATATCACTTAAAAAATCACTTAAAATAACTAAATTTAGTGTGCAAACAGCAATCTAAATTAAGTCCCATTCTACTTACTTTCTCAGTTTTAGAGATAATTGTACAAATATCAGAAATGTTCACAGCCATGAAAACCTGCCATGTTTGTAAGGTTGAAATTAAAATTTCAATAAAACAGAAGAACTGCAACATATTACAGTTACCAGGACAATGTTAAATGTAGTGCAAAGCACAGTTCTTGCATTTCAATATACAGAAGAGTTTCAACATACTACAGTCACCAGTAAGATGTTAAATGCAGTGCAACGAACAGCTTCTGAATGATCTTCCTGCAGCCTTTACGTGTAAATCTGGTATGTCTATATCTCTGATTTCTATGAGTCGACAAAAGCTATGGTGAAAAACATCTGTAATCAAATACTGGCCACATCACACATAACTGTGGCTGACTACCAAACAGTCATCTAAAATAAGCATCAATGAGTGAATTCTGGCAACTAAATTAGTTGCCTACTGATGCACTATTCTTCTAACATTAAAAATATTCACAATGGCTTTAGCTTCCAGCAGCATAGGTTTATAATACACACGTATAATTGACTCTAAATATTGCACTTTTGAAATGGTGAAACCGGCCAAAAGTAATAGCTGGACAGACTATATATATCACACAAGCAAATTACTCTCTATAGTTACTGAAAGCCAAACACACCATGGAATTATTTTAAGTTTTTTGGAATAAAGGGATTAGCTGGAGTCAGTATTGCAGATCTAGGAGGCATTATGATTAATCTATCTATGTCACTTTTTAAGGTAAGCTTATGTGATATATTATGTTCAAAAGTTCTTAATCCGAGATGAATTCTGACCTTTTTCATCAGTTTGAAACCATCACTTATATAAAGATATCTTAAAAGTATCTCAAGCTTTACAAACTGACTGTTTGTGCCTCTTACCCTATGATTCGGAACATTCTGGTCTTGTAAGCAGGTTACTAAAATGCACTCACTTTACATGTTCAGAACACAAATGTCCCCACAAATACATGTACAAATAATATTTCTTCCTTGCATTATGATACATATAGTCACAGAACATTAAATTTTAATTATGTATGTACATACTTTTAAAGGTCTTCCTGAACTGTAGAAGAAACATGGATACGAATAAATTTATCATTTATGATATACTGCTCTCAAGTGAATAAGCTGCAATATTGACTTTAACCCATACCTTTAGGGTACAGGTCCACAGCACTGGATGGCAGAACTTCATCTTCACTCGACACATATCAACTTACAATAAACGGCATCTTGCCTTCTTTGCTAACAACAATTACATATTGAAAATGAGGTGACATATTTGTACATCAGTTTTCATATTTAAAAAGGCTTTTCCTGTAATATAAATGTTTGTATACACACAAATCACTTCAGGCGGTAGATCTACATCATGGAGTCTTCCTTCAAGGCAGTGACCAAATGCTACTACTAGAGGAGACAAATGAATATTCCACCACTCACATACTGACTGTTTCCAAAATGTTAAATTATAGGATGAAAATGGAAAAGTCTCATGTAAGAATGAATACCACAAATACTGAAATTCAAAGTACCAACAATTACATCATATTAAAAAAGCGAATGTAAAGTAACAGTCCTTGTCTAATACTAGCCTAAACGGTGACAAATACTAGTGACTAAAGATTTTATTAAAGTTGGCCAAACTCATAATAACGTTCGTTTATACACTCGTCTTAATTATTACGTATTTAATTTTTGTGGTAAAAATGCTCCAATCTACATTGTTTCACTCTCCAACGTGATTTTCAGAAATATAACCACAATGTTAAATGAAGATATACTGTAACTTTAATTTCAAAACTGTAGAGACAAGCAGAGAGACCAGTATGAAGTATAGCAAACATATCTAGTGGAATGACGCACAGTCTGATCTCCTCATCAATATCACTGCTCATTTCACATAATTTATAGCTTAAAGACTGTGAATCAACTGGCTGAAGGTATCAACAACAGGACCTGAAGCTGTTCTTAGTTCCTGCTTAAAAAAGATTAATTTTGACGGGAATATTTTGAAGGATAACAGAACAATGCCACAATTACTTCTATCATTTAAAACTTCGTAAACTCAATTAACACATATCAATGAATAAGCCTAAGAGTTTCCTAACTGTGAGCAGTGGACATGTTTCGCAGGGCAATCAACATCCTCATATGATGTATGCATCCTTCACTTACCTTGAAGGAATTCGCTAGTTTACGTATTTAATATGCTACAGTGAGGTTCTCTTCATAAATTCAACATGAAAAACTGTTTTGCCACCACAGAGATTTTACTTGCTTTTCTGATGCAGCTGCTTATGTTATGTATGTTCATAGTGTGGCATTAAATCAACATGTTACTTTTCCTTGAGTTTTCTTCCAAAGAAAAGCAAGTTTATTTGGGGGGGGGGGGGGGAGCCCCCACAGCACACCTGGTCTTACTTTAATTGAAACACGAGACATTCAGTAACAGATTTAAGTTTATATCTAATGACTACAGAATTTGTTTCAATCTGTAATCACACTCCCAAAAATGGAAAAGTACAAATACAAGTTAGAGAATAAATCTGTCTTTTAATAATTAACACTTAGGAAGTCATTTGAGCGCTGTGTATTTTCTTAGTGTTAAAAGTGCAAACATTATATATGTAATAATATGCACTCATATAAACATGTCTAACACAGTGACTCTAATCTAATGATTATAATTGCAGTTTTAAAAACACGAACGTTCCATTAATATTTTTTTCTGAGACCATAACCAGATACAAAATTGTTTCTGCAGTGCAGCACATTATGTAGTAATGCTACTGTAATGAATACAATGCTTTTAAATTAACGAAATTTCAGGCTGAAGGGGTGGATATCTGTAGACAACTGCAGGAACATTACAGGTAGGGCATGGTAGGTGCTATAGCTGACTTAACACCTTTGCTTACTGAAGCCCATACCTATTTTACCTTAACATCAATTATGGTCCAATGCACTTTCATGAGGATATTCTTTACGCAATGTTGTTAATGTGCATTTAATTTCACACAATGCTACATGACTAGCTTCTCCTTGCACAATCTGTTGCAAGGATTTTATGCAATACTATGCCATGACATCAACAACATACAAAATTCATGTTATATTCGTATAGTAAATTCCAACTTTATATGACAAAATATTTCCTTTAAAAAATGTTACCTACAATGAAGGTACTTGACTAATTTGAGCACATCTATATTTTTACATAATAGACACACATACACATATATATATATTACACGGGATTTAGCTTCCCATTGTAAAGCACACGTTCATAAATATCTGGGGCTTTGCAATGTACAACAATTTTTAATCAGTGAAAAAATGAATGTGTAAAATAGTCATGCTCAAATTATTCCTAAAAAGAGATAAGTTTGGTGGTACAGACTTGAGGAGGCACTGTATATGTCACCAGGAAACATATACAGAGCTGCTCTGTGATATCAGTTCTAATGAACAGAAACCCAAAAGACAGATCAAGCTACAGGCTGATTGAAAGATACATATTTTAACCCCAATACTGAATCAGTCCTTCAGTGCCAATGATATAAGAAATTAAAATGAAGTTCAAAGTTAATATCCCTCTAACGCTCTACCACAGGAGAAGTGTTGATTTTTGAGAACAGGAAATTTAAAATTGCACAAGAAAGGGCATTAAACAATAAACAATGTTTGGGGAGGGGGTGTTGGATGACGATGAAACAATGTTTCAAAACTCATCCTTCTACAGTCGCTGTCTGATGAAGACTACTGTACAATAAGCAAAATCATTGTCTTAAAGTCAATGTTTTTGTATACTTAGAAATTGAAGTTGCAGATTCTTTCCTCTGTTTTAAAATAACTTGGGTAATGGGACAGCTTTATGGACATAATATGTCCAAAATTAGAATAACGGAATGGTACGTACTAAATCCTATTTGCTGTGTGTAAGATTTTCTGTACAATCAAGTATCGAAGAATGTCATTCTTTATACTGTTGGTGATTTCAGAGTACGTCAAAATCCTTCCAGCTTCATTCATTATTTGACACAAAGGAAGCAATCATTCTGCAAATCCACATTTTATAAATTCGTACTTGCAAGGCAGAAGTTCGTATACCCACTTGTACCAATCTTTCTAGTCAAAGTGTGTTACAGAACAGAAAGCATCTTTCACACTCCAGTAACATTAAATGTGTTTTCTTCACATGGCCTGTGAACTTCTACAATTTTAAATACTTGCAAGGACTGAAACGAAATATATGGGGCACTTTTGGAAATTCCAGAAACAGAGATTTGAGATATGAGGACAATAAACATGTTAAAATATCACTTCTCATCAAAACATGGAAATTACATTCATAATATTACACATGTAAAGACAAATCCATCTACCATAAATGGATATTGAACCTCAACCCCACTTTTATATACTGAAGTCTTTACACACAAGATGTCAACAGACTTCCTGCTCATGACAACTGCTACAACATTTTTAAATGCTTCAAAGTGCAATCTGTTAACTATCCAATAAATGACAATTACATCTTCCACATAGCTTCAAACACAATTAACTTGCAGTTCAGTAACTGTGACACACCCAGAGTCTTATCTCACAATTTTCGTAACATCTGTTCAAATGTGGCTTTCACCTGCCACTATTACTGAGTATGTTATCATGTGTTAAAAGGAATCAGCGTCACTCATCCTGGCAAATCTGCTCTGTTCCCTGTATCAAAACCAAGTATATGCAGGACATGAAATATTCTGTAATTCCAGAATGAAAACAGCCAACCACATCTAGGAGTACTTATACCACAGTGGTACCAACATTCAAAATAGTCAAACACAGGCATGAATTCTTTTTTCTTCACTTCGAAAATGTAAGATGGCAGTAGATCTGTACAGAAGACATATGTATGTATGTATGTATGTATGTATGTATGTATGTATGTATGTATTTAGACAGAATGTGGTACCACTGAGCTACACACCTAGCACATAACTCTGAGGGACGGTTTCACTGGCTCCCACATCCACCATTAAACCGCCGTAACATGGAATCTCCAGACCTTACCTGCATAACCCATCTTCCCTGTCAGTCACATCTTGTCATCCCAGCTCCTCCAAATATTGTACACGCTATTCCTATATGTGCTAAAACTATTAAGGCCATGCCTTACGCACATCACGGACGTAGTACAGTGACAGGGGCTTCACAAAATGTGTGTCCACAGCACCACAGTGCAGACATGGCACAGGGTGGCTGTAGTCAGAGTAAAAGTTGAGTCTCTGGTGCGGCGGCAGGAGTGGCTTGCCACAGCAATTGCACTGCAAAGAGAATGGTCACCACTTTAAACTTCACACCTCATTATGTCACTCAAATTATATTCAAAGATAAAATGATCTGTGTTCATCAGCTACCAGAAACCATACCTTATGGGTCAGTTTGAAGAAAGTCATAAATCCTATCACTAATACACAAATAATTAATAATAATAATAATAATAATAATAATAATAATAATAATTTCCCCTGTTCTTGTTTCATGACCATGCCATGAAAGAAACGTATGGGGAGCGCATGTACATTCTTAATTCGGCTCGACAGAGAGGTTAGTGGTTCGCTTCACGCACCTTGCACCTGAATTTTAATATTTATTTAACTTATGTTCATTTGTACCCTTCACCACACGCAATGCTTTTTACCTGAAACGCCAATGTCACGTCATTTTGCACCGATTAAACGAAACGCCATAGACTAGACTAAATTCACCTGCCTCATCACACGACCCAGTGGCAGGCTCTAGTGAAGACGGTAAAGCACTTGCGGATTAGATATCGTAACGGCAGGGAAATTTTTGATTAACTGAGACAGTACTCGCCTCTCAACAGGGACTTTTTCGTTGTTTACTACCCTCGCGGTCGTATCTAGAATATACGGCGCACAGAGCATATGCGCAACACCGGTTAACGTTAGTAGTTAATATTGGCACATAACACAAAATCCAGACCGTAATAACATTTAAACCGTTTATTTTAAAAACCTGTGTGTATGTTAAATAAATCTATATAGCGAACTACAGTGAAGTATCATGTCACTGGTACAGTGTTATAAACTGTATAACTTCAGGCATGGTTCTCCAACTGTATAACCAAGATGACCAAACCTTCCAGCAGATCCGAAACCAACGAACTGGTCAGTATGGCGTTACTGCATTTCCCGTTCTTCAGCGACGTCTGTTTCATACATTTCCGTGTGACAGACAACAACGAACTGTACATAACAAAATGCTGTGCCAGCATGCTTCGCTGCGACATCTGGTAGACGAGTTAGTGCGACAAAGCAGAAGACGAGCCGACATCACATAACCCCACTGATAAAACCCCTCTATAATAATTACGTAGCTGACCAGCTGCAGGATAAAACTTCATGCCGCCGCATTCTGACTGCCACACGACAACCAACCATTCAAAAACACGAAAATTTGAGTTCCGACCACTTGGCATACGAAAATTTGAGTTCCAACCGGTTGGTATACGAGAATTCTGCAGTTACTGAAGCAGAGAATGGCCGAATGAAAACTGAAAGCCCAGTTGAATTCATCCATCGGGACCTGCATACGTAAGCGAACACAGGGCAAAACGGGGTGGTCAGATAAAATATGAGAAAGTGTGTCAAAATGTGACAGTGGGACAAGCTGTATCTTCACATCACGATGCATCTTGGACACCAGCGGCATCCAAGTCAGTGAGCATTACCGCTGTAAAAGTGAAGTCTTATTACCCTTGTAAATGGAAATTGCCGATCCCCGTGGCTGCGCGGTCTAAGGCGTAGGTCTGCGGCCACTCGCTTGTTGGGAGGGCGGGTTCGAATCCTCACGGGAGCACGACTGTCTGTCTCTTGTGAATGTTGT
Organism: Coptotermes formosanus; assembly: GCA_013340265.1. NCBI lineage: Eukaryota > Metazoa > Arthropoda > Insecta > Blattodea > Rhinotermitidae > Coptotermes > Coptotermes formosanus. The sequence goes on along the minus strand of BLKM01002804.1, from coordinate 146,773 downwards.
GTGTTGTCAGGTAGAGGTCTCTGCGACGGACCGATCCCTCGTCCAGGGGAGTCCTACCAAGTGTGTGTGTGTGTGTGTGTGTTTGTGTTTGTGTTTGTCATTGAGTGTGATCAGTTACAACAACAACAACAATCCTCTGCACCTACCATGAGTACGTAGAAAAGGTCAGACAAAGAAAGAAAGAAAGAAAGAAAGAAAGAAAGAAAGAAAGAAAAGAAAAGAAAGAAAAGAACAGAAAGGAAGGAAGGAAGAAAGAAAGAAAGAAAGAAAGAAAGAAAGAAAGAAAGAAAGAAAGAAAGAAGTAAATTGAAATCGCCATACAGGTAGGAGGTACACTTCGGAGTGCTGTCATTTTAGACTGTGGGCATTGTTTTCTTTTGTTATGACAGAACGCTTCATAAGCTCAAATAACTACGAATGGGGCAGCATGGGGTCGGTAGAATAGGCCAGTACCCCGACAGACCCCACATGTCTTTTGCCTGCTCATAATAAAGAGTGTTTAGAAGGCTGGACAGCGGGACAGAACTACCAACCGTCAGAGCTGGTTCCCAGAATCACTAACGCAGCTGAGGCCCATACAAGATTTTCTGTGGCTGACGCTGTCATCACAGCATGGGATGTGTTGTGGAGTACTACCGACAGCAATGGAGCGGCGCGTAACGGAGAAAAGGATTAACCACCCTAGCCCAGTTTCAAAATAGATACAGGAGCCAGATGTCACGAACTTTTCCACTTCTGAATATGATGCAGGATTAGTCACATTAAAGGTGTGGGGCAACGACGTTTCGGCTTCACTGCAAAACAAGTAAGAAGTCTGGCTTACGATCACGAGGCAAATTACACTTATAATCCTTTCAAACGTAAGGGCGAGATGGTAGGGGTTAACTGGCTTCGGGGATCTTTAAACAACCAGACATAGCTTTGATAAAGCCAAAGCTAACGTCCGCAGGCCGTGCCACTGGCTTCAGTAAAGTACATGTTCCAGACTTTTTTATCTGTTGGCAAAGATGATAGCTGTCCACCGCCCGACGCCGGGAAACCCAGCAGAACGGTTACCGCGAAGGTTCAGACCAAAGTTCTTGCAGTGAAAGGCCATTATCAACTTGGAATGATTAGCTCTAAAAAGGTAACAGATGAATACTGCACGTACGCGTATTTCAACTACATCTATCCTCTCGGGGCGTTGTCTGAAGTCTACGACGCGATGGATGACAAAGCATTCTGCACCTTGTTCCGAATCTTCCCAGAAGTTTCAGCAGTTCGAAAGAATTCATCAGTGCTTCTCCTACTGGGTGGAAACGGGGCCCACAAAAAAAACCTTAGGGCTGATAAATACTGCGATAGAAAACAGCATAATACTACTAGGCCACCCACCACACACACACACTGTGCACACAGACTTAAACTTCTGGATGCCTCCTTCATGAAGCTGTTTGGCTTGTACTGAGAAGAGGGGGATCAGGGGTAAGGCGGTTACTCTTGCTCAAATTTCTAGTGTGTCTAGGAATCCTAGGAGCCTCAACCTCCAGAAGCCCTAAGGGCCTGTCCTGTCCTGTCCTGTTATAGGGATTGCTTCACCTTTACCTTTGGAGGGGCACATTTCAGTGCACCTTAGATGTGTAAGGCCATCAACGAGTTTCGTCGAACTGGAACGTGGCCGCTACGCGGGTGTTCTCCCTTAGCCACGACGGATAGCGCACTCCCTAAGAGACCCTGTACGGCACGATATGTGAGGCCTTAGCATGAGCGCAGTTTCACTGCTAACGGACGAAGGTTGTTCCACAGTCGGTAAACCTTCGGCACCAGGGTTTCTTCGTCGAAGTCTCACATACATCATAGCGATCGCAGAAGTTGGCCGAAAAGACAAAAATGTCATGAAAAAAGGGGTAAGATAACAATGCTCACTTCCTCGCCTTATAAAAATGAATTCGTGGACCCAGAAGAAAGTGGACGCCAAAAAAATAGCAGGAAATCGAAGAAAGCAACCACCAAGTATGGTATAAAATCGAAAACCATGTCTAAATATTTCATAGATGACAGCGAGGCTGACAATGACGACGACGACGACGACGATGATGATAATGATGATGACCGATCCCTGTACTATAAAGTCTGGTATTCGAAACCCACCGAAGGGCGAATCACCTGCTCCAGATACCATTAATGGGCCCAGAATTCATGTGTGGATATCAACAGCGATGCCGATGATGACGGATTATCCACATCTCGTTCCGGTTTTTAGGATTTATTTGCCTTACTGTTTTCCATTAAATGCGTTATCTTTTACAAAATTAATATTCTGAAGTGATTAGCACTTCGTTTCTTACAATATTCTTGCCCACTCGTAAGGAGGAAAAGGGAGGAAACAGGTCTTCCTTTACGCATTAATTTTGTGGACTTTTTCCACCGTGTAATGAACTCAAATTCATTTTAAATATACGAGACATGGTTTCGAGGGCAGGATCGGCCCCCGTCTTCAGGCTTGCTTCTAAAACATAATACCACACAATTATGCACACTCACACATAAGACGAACTGAGGCTAAATCGATGAACAAATCACGTTCCAAACAAAGTGCAGAAACAATGCCAAAGCACATCTTCCTACGTGTGATGTTGTTTCAGTGAGTCATATCAGAAACGAAACAAGTAACATCACGGTACAGGTCTAAGCCACGGGTTTCAGAGATATATATTATACTGGGAATACAAATTGAAAGGACATGATTTGTAATTACTCGCTTGTACAACTACACGAAGTGAAGCACAGGTGCGTTCGCAGTGTATCTGCAACCATCTAACTTTGTACAAAGCAGAAGTCCCCTTACGCGAATGCTACACAGTTCAATTCTGAAGCTTTCCATCAAATACATGAAGCTCCAAAAATATATATGAAAGGAAAATTAATGTCATTTGCACGGATGGTACATGCAGAGGCCCTTCAAGGTCCACATGTAGGACAAAATTGTTGTCGAGAACAAACTAAGATAAAACAGTTCCAGTTATAGCAACATCAAAAACGAATATTCAGTTAATGTTAGTTGCCTTCCTTCTGATCACCCGGTAGCTCACCGTCTTGTCTCTACATTTAGTAGCTGAGACACAAAGCATCAGTTCAGGATCACAACAAGGCCTAATGGAAAGACGCACTGCCCCCCCTCCCCCCCGGTTTTCCATTTTGCGTACTCCAAAGAATATTGTCTACTATCAACCAACAAATGCACAGTATAACTGACATATATAAAATAAATTGACAGCCGCACATATGTTTCAGCAACGAGTTGCCATTTTCAGGTTTCTTTTTAATAGAGAACTGCAACGAGTTTTTACACCCAAGTACACAGTACGGTTACATATTAAAAATTTTTACAGAACATACATACGTCATGGTCATAGTTCACATATGTATGTTCTGTAAAAATTTTTAATGTCTAACCACCATACTGTATACTTGGATGAAAAAAAGTTCTTGTAGTTCTGTACTGAAAACCCCCTGAAGATGGCAACTCGTTCGCTGAAACATACGTAAGCGTTTCAAATATACTTTATATATGCATTTGCTGGTTGATATTAGACTTAACGATAAAATACACGGTATATACAACACAAAATTCCGAAGAATAGGTAAATTACCGTTATGTATACAGAGCTGGCTCCCTGTCAACGCCGTTCTGGAGGCAACAGACTATTTAGGCCTGATTTTTCAAATCGAAACCCCTATTAACCCTTTAAAGACGAAGCGTATCTTTTTCATATAAGTACTCAGTGCGTACCGCTCGGTAAACACTCTCCATCGCAGTTACAAAAACCGATCAGTTGATTATGTATAAGGCAAAAGTCGCTGTTTGTTCTGATATCCGTACAAAACACATAAACGCAATGTGGGCACCACGCAGAATTGTTGATTGTTAAACCTGGCGGTACATAAAGTTACCGCTAGGCTTTAAAAGGTTAACACCATTTCTTTGTACTAGAAATTAAAGGTTCTTACGGCTGTAACTATGAAGCAAACCGTCTTTTGACACGTGATGTCATCGGCTTTTCGTAAAACCTTACTGCTTTTATCTTCAGGGTAGAAAAGTATCCTGATGATGGAGGCGGCATGTTCCTCCGAAAAGTCGGCAGCTTCGTAGCAGACTGCAAAACGTCATATCTCAGAAAACAGCAGCATGCTTCACCAGGGCTCTGGAGTCGGAGTCGGAAGGAATTTTAGGTGGAGTCGAAGTCGGAAGGAATTTTAGATGGAGTCGGAGTCGGAAGGAATTTTAGGTGGAGTCGGAGTCGGAAGGAATTTTAGGTGGAGTCGGAGTCGGAAGGAATTTTAAGTGGAGTCGGAGTCAGAAGGAATTTTTAAGTGGAGTCGGAGTCGGAAGGAATTTTAAGTGGAGTCGGAGTCGGAAGGAATTTTAAGTGGAGTCGGAGTCGGAAGGAATTTTGAAGTGGAGTCGGAGTCGGTAAAAATGTACCGATTCCGACCTCAGTCTAAAATCTCACCTAGATACTCAACTCCAGAGCCCTGATAATAACCATTAGACTTACACTCAAATATACGTTATAAGTCAAAAAAGTAGCCTGATGATTCGCCTGGTGGTGATGAAATGTCTTATAGGTTTACCGTTATTGATACATGTTGAGATTTTACGAAGGAGTTGGAGTCGGAGTTTTTGTGTACCGAATCCACAGCCCTATGCTTCACTTTAGTGACGCACTCCACCCATAAAATTTGACAGACTCTTCCTGTATAACGCAGTAAACTGAGCAGGCAAATCGCTGTGTTGATTGGTAAACAAATACGGTTTAAGAGGACCTTATTGCATTTAAACTCACGGTCAAGAAGTACAACAAGAAAGTAACACAGAAAAAGATTCACGAAACTCTATAATCAAGCAGGAGTACGTCCTGAAAACAAACTAGTGAAATCGTCCTGCTGAAATTCCCATGCGATGCCCTGACACATTAATAATTGATTATTCAGTACCTGAACCGGAAAGGGAACAGGGTCCACGTCTCCATGCTGAAACACGCAAGGCTAATTTGGTTTGCAATCGATTCCCAAGCAGAGGAGTTCCAAGGACAGGAAATTGCATTTATTACTTGGTACCTCGTCTATTTTTTATGCATGTTTCAATATCAGATGGAGGTCATGGTTGGAGTTGATCCCCGTATAGGATGGGGACGTAGTTTGTGGAATGGTACGCGCATCAATACTACATGGAAAGAGAATCCTGTGTATAAAGAACCCTCCTTGTATCACAGCCATACACACTCACATTCACACAAACTGTTTATTTCTGCTGCCGTATCGATCTACCTTCTAAAATTCAGCTTCACTTGTCATGCATTGTGTCTTGGTTCCCTCCTGCCCGCATAGTAGGGAAACCTGTAAACATGTTTAAAGCTCCCCCATCTCTCCCCCTATATTACAGCAGCGCACCATTGTCTTGTACCAGACACAAAACATATTTATACATCTTCTACCCACAAGTGTCTACCTATCTTCCGGAATACAACATTTTGGACCCTCGCTTCACAGATTTCATTGTCTCGCTTTTTTTAAATTAATTATTCAGTGCGACATTTTAACTTCTCTCGACGATGATTATGATTACTGCTGTGTACTGGGATTTGACACCGTTTAGTCCGGTAGAAACTTAAAGACGGTAATTTTAATTATCCGGTGACCACAATTAATATTAAATGGCAGTAAAGAGCGTATCTTACAGAAGTATTCGTTAAAAAAATTATTGTAAAGTCTGGGATCATTGGCTGTCCTGTTATGACCCTCGGATGGAAGTTTTGGTCGTTTCTGACTTTATCCAACAGCTGATGGCACAAAAACACACTCAGCTTCTTCTGACTGTCGATGAGCACTCGACAAACAAACCAGACTGGAGATCCGCCGCATGTTGAATCCCTACCTCAGAACCCGCTGGCATGCTCCATAAAAGGCACCTAACCCCTCAGCCATCTACGAAATGACACTTCCTTGGACTTCGTTGACGAATGTTCGTAACTTTCTCCATGCTTTCGTGTGTGTGACCAGTACAAAGACGACCTGAATGTTCACATTCTTCAACCGATGTTTCTCTACGTCTGAGTCGTAAAGATTATTCAGAAGTCTGTGTTCTTCCCATGGCATTGTCACCTAAAGCCGTTTTGGTATTTAAATGTGTTTCCGATGCAGTCTTCCCGACCTTGAAGCAAATTTTACGTCAAAGGCGTCGTTCCTTTAAATCAGTCACTTGAAAATCGCGGATCGCAATTAACACGCACAAAATTAAACACACGCTGAGAAGTAATACGGAGGGTTATGGCTGCAGAACCCTCTAGACTGACTCAGAAGATAGCGGTATTACGGCACCTAGTGACAGAAAATTGTCATACTTGTCGTTCTCGGCACTAGCAGCAAATTCGGGAACTTCGTGTGGTAATGTAAACAATGGACGGTTATATCTTAAAAAATGTGACTGAAGATAACTTACAACAGTAGATAAACATGTCGCACCATTATTACTATTTAAAGCAAGGTAAAGACGTCCCTGTGTATGCCAAGAAAGCATATTAGGGGAGTAGAGGATCCTTCAACTAGGCACTAAACTGGATGTGCTAGCTTCACGTCTGTAGGTGCTTTTTAACTGAAGAAAGAGCTCCCGGTAACCACCGACCGAGTGCTGGTACGCCCCTGAGCTGGTCTGGACCCTTCGGAACGAACCATGTGTCCTCGACCGTTCGGCCCGTAGCTTAGTCACTACACCTACTGAGCTACCCCAGCTCAGTTCACTATTAAAAAACAAAATATAACTGCGATATGAAATAAAACTTGTTATTTATGTTCCGAACTAATCATAGGCCTTTTAACGCCGTTGACTTTGTGACAGTAATGTGGGCATACGCACCAACTTGGGCTGACATACCTGCATCCCTCACTTAAGGACAGACACAAGGTCTTCCATCCGTCAATGCCTACCAACTTATGTGACAGCGAGAACATTATTATGCACGTATCGTCGTCGAACGTAACTTCAACAGTCAAGGCCATCTTCAGTCTATACTTGAAACTGAACAATGTGTGGGATGTGACACCTGCTAATCGCTGAATAAATCAACACTCGAGACTACGGCGTGTTTCGCTCTCTTTAAAGCCTAGTGGTCAGTATATGTATTGTCGGGTTTTTAACGCAAAATCTGTGCAGTTTGTCCAGACAGTGTACCCACCTCGTATGTGTCTCGTATGGTTGTTACAACAAACAGCCATTACGCTCCTTAACAGTATTAACCGACCAGTCTTTGTAATGGAATCACAATGTGTTCCTTGTGGGGTACAAATGTAATTTTTATACACATGTATCGTTTCGTTTCGTAGTCCTTACTTCTTCTACCCAGTGAGAGTAGGTGTCGAGGTTGTTTATTTTCACTTGATCACACTGAGACACACACCACAGTCGGTAGGACTCCTCTGGACGAGGGATCGGCCCGTCGCAGAGACCTCTACCTGACAACACAAACACTCAGAGACAAACATCCATGCCCTCGGTGGGATTCGAACCCACGATTGCAACAAGCGCTCGGCAGCAGACCTACGCCTTAGACCGCGCGGCCACGGGGATCGGCTATGCACATGTATATGAGTATGTAACGCAGGGTGTGCCATGGTTCTAGCGGTTAGTCTCCGGCCTCTCAGCGCGACACCCCGGCTTCGATTCCAGGGTCATTCCATGCGAAATTCGTGGTGGATAAATTGGCAGTAGAACTAAACATTCTCCGAGTTCTTCGCATTTTCCGTTAGTATCATTCCACCGATGCTGTATAATCGTGTTCACGTCAATAACACTCTTATCAGGACAGACGGGCAAAGCCTGAGCACCTTCCAACAAAAGCAGTGTTCTTTCGCACATCGGGAAGCATCGAGAAAAAACTGTTTCCGTTTGTATACATGACGCACGAGCAGATACATTTTGGCCTTCAAAGGAGTAACTAGTGAGATTCGAGATTTGATGTTCTCCCAGTAGTGATAATAAATATTCAGGTCTTATGAGACGTTACGCCGTGTCAAATGGTAAACAGAAGTCGACGTTTCGAATGACCGCAGTGCTTTCGCCTTCAGTTTCAGTCGTCTTCTTGGACTGCTTGACCATAATGATGAAGGCACTGCGATCGTTCGAAACGTCGGTAACTATTAGTAACCATACGGCGTGACACCCAGAAGAGTCTTCTACTGAGACCGTTCCTCACACTTGAGTGGTTCATTACACCACGTACTGCTTACGGGTATTTAGCATACAGCAGCACAGGCTGGGGTGTTTGAAAACAACGTGCTAGGGACAATATTCGACTCCAAAATAATATAACGAGAATCTTTGTAATTTATGTCCGTCAAGAAATATTACGGCGAGAAAATCGACAGGAATACGATAGGCTAGACAAGTAACACGCACGGAAAAACTGACATATCAGCCAGAAACCTGACGGGGAGTTATCATGTGGCACACCTACACTTGGAGGCGAGGAAAATACAGTTTAACCCGGTTAAAACAACATCGGTTTACATGAAACCTCGACTATAGCGTCAGATATTTTGTGGTACCACTTAATTCCTCCCCGTTAACCATAACATTACACTCCTCGGTTATAACAACACTCGTTTATAACGACACAAAAGATTCAGTCCCTTTCGTGATGTTATAACCGAGTTCGACTGTATTTAAAACACTGGTTTTAAATAAGCAAGGCGTCAGGGTGTGGACTCGATTCGCCTGACTCAGAGAAGAGGTCCAACGGTGGGCTTTTGTGAATTATGTAATAAATCTTTGGGGTCTGTAAAATTCAACTACATTACCATCCGAACGGCCATCAGCACACATGGAAGACTGTGGTCCTACAATTAGTTATTTTGGCCACACGTATTTAACACGCACGACGCTTTCAGAGCAGACTCAGTTCTCTGGTGACTGCTTGCCACGCTGACAGTAGTTACAGTTCTTATTTTCAACATTCGTGACGATGCAAATTCTAATCATTTTAATGCACAGCTTGTATACTAACCTCTACACCGCAAGGCAGAAGAGGGTCAGACTAAGTGAAGTAAAGTGCTTGTATACTAACCACGAAGAAATAAGAGAAGCGACTAAATCTGTGGGGCAGAGTCCTTCTTGACATGCTAACAATCACTCAGCTGGTCAACAATAACGTTACCTTCTACATCGCACCCAAGGTCACTGCTGTGCTCACCAGTGTTCTGCAGTACTGGTCTGGCGGTCTGGCCAGCGGCTGTGTAGGATCTACACAGCACAGCACAGTTCTACTTCATCTACGTTCCTCCTAATATTTATCTTACTCTTGTTCCTGCTGGGAATATATTTCTGTAGTAAACTGTTCACACTGACTTAATAAGGTTTTTACGGTTTAAGCATATTTCTTATTTATATATGTCTCAAATTGAAATGTTACCGCGACTGTATGTCTAAGCGATCCGTGAGTTGAGATAATTTTGGGAAGGAGGCCCCCAGAATAAGTGACAATCTGTAACGGGCCCTTGGCACCACAGAAGATGAAAACCTATGCGTCAGTTTACTCAATCCTTAGCCAGACGAATCAAGTGCACAGCCTCATATCCCATTTAAGATCCATTTTAATAACATCTATCTACACCTAGGTCTCGCAAGTTCTTCCTTCCCTTGAGGTTTCCCTAACGACAACTGTGTATAAAGTTCTCACCTCTACAATGTGTGCTACATGCCCCGTCCATCTTTATCAATTAATTTTGTTACACTGCACTCAGGGCCGACGAGAGGGGGATGCCAGTACAAATTAATGGGGCCCAACAATGTTGCATAAGTTTTTTGTCTTTCTCGATAATATCATTTTTGTCGATAGACAAATTAACCGTTTCAGACCAAGCCGAAGGCACTCCGCAACTGACAGTCAGTCTTTCCGATTTAGTGTAAAGAGTTTTAGCCGGTCCGCCCTTGCTGAAGAGGGGGAAGGGGAGAGATTTTTTTCTTATCGGGCCCCAAACGCGCTCTCGGCTTCCCTAGCTGCACTGCGCTGTGTACAGTAAAAGAATTATCAACATGACGACGTCATTCGAGTATATTTGTCTCCTTTTTTGGGAACTGGCCGAGTTATTAAAATTTATCGCAGCTACTCAAAAAATTGTTCTGCGTCGCTGTATGACACTACTTTCCCTCTGAATCATTAAATTTATTTCAATATTAGGCCGATAAAATTTGGGTTCTTATTTCGCAGGGAAGCATACTGCATGTCCAATGCGAAGACAAAATCGGTTAATACTGTCCCACAAAATACTGTGAGAACCACATATATGTTGGTTTACACTCTGTTGGCAAAATGCAGAGTTTCTGAATGCCAAACAAGGTGGTACGTAGAGTCACCACTGTGCTTTAAGCTGTTCAAAACGACGCGCTGAAGCGTCACAAAGTCGTCAGCAATATCGTCAGATTTGTTGCTGTCAGCCACAACGCTGCCTATTTGTTTCATTCCTCACAGCAATGCACAACAGCATCTAGCTTCGAGCGTGTATGAATATCCTCGTACTTTATACACATAACTTCATTCGATGTACAGTCTGTGCTACTATAAGCACAAACTAAACCATACTTTTGCACAGCCGAATCCACAGAACCGTACAACTGCCTTAAAACAGCGCTAAGTGCTTTAATGAGCCATCTGTGTGCCCACGTCCTTAGCAGGCTAAGAGTAACGTGCACAGGTATGTAGTAAAGTGGGCGAAATCTTCCTTATTCAATAACGTGTTTCCCCAGAATGCTTCAAAAGCTTATACCATTAACCTTTTAAAGCCTAGCGGTAACTTTACATGCGACCAGGTTTAAAATTAAAAAATTCTACATGGTGCCCACATTGCGTTTATGTGTTTTGTACGGATCTCAGAACAAACAGCAACTTTTGCCTTATAAGACATTAAGAGATTGGTTTTTATAGCCGAAGTGGAGAGTGTTTACAGCGCGGTATGCACTGAGTCCTTACATAAAACAGACACGCTTCGTCTTTAAAGGGTTAATATTCTGCGAAATCGTACCGCAAAGTGTCCCCCCAAAACACCTACAATGTACTGGACAGCGTAGTAGGTATAGCGACTCGCTACGGGCTGGACGGTTCGAGGATCGAATCCCGGTGGGGGCGAGATTTTCCGCACCCTCCAGACCGGCTCCGGTGTCAACCCAGCCTCCTGTACAATGAGTACCAGGTCATTCCAGGGGGTAAACCGGCCGAGGCGTGCCATTAACCACCCACCCCCATTTAGCCCCGAGGTTAAAGAAGGAGTAGAGCTATATGTCTACTCCCTCTCTGTGCCTTCATGGTGGGTTATAGGGTGAACTTTACCTTATAAATAAAAGGGTTATCTGTGGAAATCGCAGCTAGTTTGGATTAAAAACGGGGAAGAGAGGCCGTCATCACAACTACACCTTTGTAGTGTCTTATGCGCCGTACCATATGTTACGGCTTTAGCTAAAAGCCATAATCAGGTACTATAAAAATGCCCCTTGAAAGAGGACTCGTATACAACATGACAAAACGTCAGCTGAAGCTTTAGTGAAACTATACCGTTTAGATTTCTTCTGACACAAAACTGCTAACTTTACCAGCCCTTACAATTTCCCACATTTCGGATAAACTAATATAAAATCCAAATATAAATCATATATTTAATTTATAAACTGTATTTAATCACAGCAAACACTACGAAAAAATCTGTCACCATAAAATCACCGATGAACCCGCTCAACACAGATTTTGATGTCTTTATTATAACGGCATGAAAATGAGGTACTGATCCTCATACTAAACAAATTTTCTTCCATGGAGAGTTTTCAAAATTTCATGTTTGACGGCTGTGGCACGGAAAAGAGCACTGTGGTAAGTACAAAACAAATACATCGATTTTTACGAAACAAAGGCAAACTTAAAGGTATAAATATAACTCTGTCCCCCTCAAACTACTACTTGTGGGTGTCTCCAGCAAACGCAAGTGGAGAGGGAGGGGACTGACGATCGCAATGTGTCATGTTGCCTATAATGTGGGGGAAGAAACACGATCATAAGTAACTGGAGCAAAGCCCGTCTTGACAAGCTAACAACTCCTATGCCAGACAAATTCCCCGCATTTTATGGAACAAGAAGGTTTATTTCAAACCAGCCTACCACTGGTGCCGCCCCTACACCATATTCATCCACTCTAGGCCATTCTAACCGACTTCCTAAAGATCCGCTTTAATACTATCCTCCCATCTATGCCTACAATTTCCAAGGGGTCTCTTTCCTTCACGCGCCCCACGAAAACTTGTATGCACATCTCTCCACCATACATGCCACACGTCCCGCCTGTCTCTTCTTCTTCTTCATTTGATTATTCTAGTAACATTTAGTGACGAGTGAAATTCATGAAGCTCCCTAGTATGCAAATTTCTCCAGTGTTCTGTTACTTCCTCCCCCTTAGGCCCAAATGTATTCCTCAGCACCCTACTTTCGAGCACTCTCAGCCTGTTATTCCCTTAATGCTGAAAACCAAGTTTCACACCCACATAAAAGAAGAGGCAAAATCATAGCTACGTATACTTAATCTTCATGTTCTCAGATAGCAGATGGGAACACGGAAGATTCTGAGCCGAATGGTAAGAGGCACTCCCTGATTTTAAATGGCTCTTGATTTCTTTATGCATGTAATGTAGAGCTGTCGATATCATTCTCAAACAGGATTTGAACTTCATCATATTTTCAAAAGCATCTAGGCCATTGCCTGTCTTTATGTCATGATTCTGTCCTGCATTCTGTTCACAAGACATGAACATATAACCAACTCTGTTCTCTCAGCATTTGCTTTTAGACCAACTTCCTTGCTAGCGACTAATAAATCTGCTCCGTTTTTAGGCGCGTTTTCAATTGCAAAAAGCGACTATTAGCTTCATCAAGCCTGTCTGTCTGTCTGTCCGTCCGTCCGTCCGTTCGTCCGTCCGCCCGCCCGCCTCCCGCCCGCATGGAACAACTCTGCTCCCACTGGACGGATTTTAATTAAATTTGATATTTGAGTATTTTTCGAAAATCTCTCCAGAAAAATCAAGTTTCATTAAAATCTGACAAGAATAACGGGTACTTTATATGAAAACCTACGTTGTTGCTGCAGCTGTCCTGTAACTCCTAAATGGAGCATAGGACCTCGAACACCCGTGTACCTGTATGAGATCGCGCTGAATCCTTCCCATAATGAGAAATGTTTCAGACAGAAGTTGTAAAGAAAATCACAAAACACATTTTATGTTCAATAACTCTTTTCCGAAAATCGTGCCGTCTATGAGGTAGGCCTAATGTGGAAAAATACGGTACAGCCAAAACAGGCCACAGATAACAATACAACACGGCGCAGAAAAGATGCGATCTGCATACTGGATAACTAAAATAAGAATACAGACACATAAAGTTTATTACTTCTTGCTTTTCCACGACAACAATGGTTACGCGAACGCACCTCAATGTTATGTTATACATTCACTGACTGTCTCGTTTAACAGTTTAACAGCCCAATAAATTAACATTTCAGCGTACACCAGGGGCTGACGTGTCCCAGGCCGTATCAGTCCTCCTGGTTTGCTTTTGCTGGACCGCCGTAATGACATATTCAAAAGTTCACAACCGCCATATTTACACTTAACTTTGACCGTCGCATATTAATGTCGTTTTTAGTTTGCGTCTCATGCAGGGCTACTTGGCGCCCAGACTCTGCCCATTAACGCTTCCCAAAATAGATCCTTCCCGCCCTCAAAAACAAACTGTGATGGTGACGGTGTGGTTGTCGTCTCAAGTGTTGGTTTTGTTTGCTGAGGTTGTGTATGTTGAATTTCTACATGGTGTTTATATGTTTCCCTCTGTGATGGACATACTGCAAATCTCACGTCAATGACGCCCAGGGCCTCCTATTTTCCGGGTTTCTCTTTGTAGACAGCCAGTAGGGCTCCTTGCCGTCGTGTGGCGTTTACATATACAAAACAACACAAAGACAAAAAACCGCTGGACCCCATACCCCAGAGTGGTATGCGAACCCATGATCCAAACATTCGAGCAACAGAAGACAAAGAAAGCTGCAGTCTTGGTCAGCAACTTCCTCTCTACCCCCCACCTACGTGAAACACTCTTCTGACAGACAGACGAGATTCTGCAACTGAAACGTTAAACGACTACCCGCACTGTACCAAGTATCGTGCATGACTTCAGAGTACACATTAAAGTAACACCGGCACGTATCTGAATAATAAATGACCATGCGGCTTAATGCGGGATCGCATTGTACTTCATACACAACCGTCACGTAACAAACAAGCTGCAGTTGAGTATTTCCTACAGCTGAACACGTCACGCGAAAACTTAGAAGCTTATATTACAGTCGTGCTTCCCGTCTTTAGTTTTTGAGACCCGTCGTCTTCCCTAATCCACAGTCTAAAAAACAACTGACAAACACACTGACCAGGTTCAAAGCAAAGTCACTGGAAGGAGAGCGAGTAGGGAAGAAGTCCTGCCGGCCTCTGCTCAAGGAACAGCACCCACGTCAGACATTCTGAACCGGATAAGCAGAGCTTAAAACGGACGACGACAAAGAGCATGTTGCTATGCAACCATACTGTAGATTTTGCAACTCCTACTTTTATGAGAACAGAGGCAGATGTTAAGACACCTACAGCTAACTGCGGCGACGGTCACCGCGTCTCTCTTGGGAATTCACGTGGTGCGACGGAAAACCCACAGTTACTACCTACTGCTGCGACGTGTGGGTGGTATGATCAGCAGTATTAAACGTCTGCTTTCCTATACCTACATACCTTAAAGTTCGTTATCACAAACGACATTCTCACTAACCACCGAACAAAGGCTGCATGATTACGTATGGTGCGCAGGAAATGTCATTTACCTGCTTGAAGCGAACTCGATACAGCATTGTGGAAGCAGCGCCAGACCCTACAACCGGCGCAAAGCCCTGCAAGAAGCAGTCTCCCGCTCACATGGAGAAGGGCTCACACACACAAGAAACTTGTGTTACTGGATGGCTCTACAGCACTGCACATGCAAATAATACGGAATCAATTCTTTTTTTCTTCTGGCGTGGAAGAAATTTCACCATCGAAAATTAGGCTTTACTCTTACGCCATGGTTGCACAAATCTGGGGCAAGTCGCCACAGCGATTAAATTTTCTGTACGGTGGCGCCAAATATTTGTGGGTCCTCGGTATGGAACTTCCTTGAAGTTTTGAAGTGGCTCCTGGATTTTTGGGAAATTTGTGCACCCATGCGGTAAAGATAATCATTATTTTTAAATGTTAAATGTTATTGCGTGTGCAGTTGTAAAAATGTATTACCGACAGCAGTGGTCTAGCTGGGTATTTTAATATGTAGGACCACTTACGCACGCATCACCTCAAGCGATCATGTCTCTTACGTACTTCCGTCAAATTAATGAATTAATTAATTTCCGTTTAATGAACTTACGGGGAACTAAGACATTCTCAAGGACCGCATCCATTTCGTAAAGCGAGAATTAAATGTAGACCGCACATTAAGTTTACAGTATTCTGGAATGACAGCGTGTACGCTTGTAGTAATCGATGTTTCGGAGAAATCTTCTGCCTCCAACTGAATACCTAATCTCAACATTCGCCGCCACGAGAACCTCCACATCCTAGCTAAACCCTTCAGGTCTTCTTTGCACAACCGACTGAGAATTTCACGTCAGTGTGCATCTTGAAAACTTGATTTAACGGATCTACAGCAAAGCCTTGTTTTACGCCTTTTGTTTAACGCTCCTTGCCAATTTACACCACTTCTTAACTTTCGCTCTCTCATTTTCGGATTAACGCCCTTTGGCTGGTTTTATTTACAAGTCCTTTTCTCGAAAGGGAACATTTTTTATTGACGCCTTTTTTTATTTACGCCCACTTTTTCAGGAACGGAACTAGGGTGTACACCAAGGACGTGGTGTACTGTCGAAAATTACATACCCTGATAAGATATACTTCCAGCTTTCGCTTCTAGAATGCCGGGATGGCTTTACAAGCCTGTTGCACCACGCAGCACTGTCTCGACCTCAATGTATGGTCGTGTTCACTGCCCAGCATCCGGACGGGCTAATAGGCCAAAGTCGGGACTCCGTGCACAAAGCTTGTACACAGACCATGAGCCTCCGGTTATGTGCGTACAGCCACGGCCGGAACTGTCGTAGGCAGCAGTGGCGTAGCTAGGATTATTACGTCCGGTTCGAGCATTACAATGGCCGCCTCTGACATAAATTACGAATTTTAAAGAATCACAATCGTTTATTCAATCCCCTTTTGTCTCAGTAAATTAAAATTTATTTAAAGCAGAATTTTTTTCATTCAACATATTAATTTTGCCACCCCTTTAAAACTCTGCTGCCCAGGGCGGCCGCACCACGCGCCCCACCTAGCTACGCCCCTGGTAGGCAGAACAGAGCGCCGTAATATTCCCAGCTGTCCTCTAAGATCTGTGGCAGTGGTCACTGGACACTGTCTGCTGTGTTACATACATACGTGCACTTAACACACACAACAACGATTCATTAACTGGCTATTATGCTGGATACTCTCCGCGGTCTGCGGAACATTTAACACAGCACTAAACGATGCCAGTAATATTGTGATGGTTTGTGGCAACAGCCGATCCTTTAAACAATCATCACTGTGGACAGAGTCCATCGTCTGAGATAAGCTTATATTTAATATCAGTATTAAATTCTTTTGCCGACCCCAGTGAATGCGCAATTTAAGGGGTGGGTCTACGGCCGCTCGCTTGTTGGGATTCCGGGTTTGCATCCAGCCGGGGCATGGATGCCTGTCTCTTTTAAGCGTTCTGTGTTACCAGACAGAGGTCTCTGCGTCGGGCTGATCACTCGTTCAGATGAGTCCCACCTAGCGTGGAGTGTCTGAGTGTGATTGTTTAGCCTCCACAATGTGGAGGCCCTGGCCCACTAGTGGCTGTCGCGCCATGGAAGAAGAACGAGAAGTGTCACGCGTAATAACCACACTTCATTGAATATATAACATACACGTCAAATGCAATGCGCTTAGTCGATCCCGACGAAAGTTACCACTTGAACTGCCCAATATTTTTTGAACTTGCGATCAGCATGTGCCAAACGACCACGCCATCTGAATTGGACGAACGGTAGTCGAACAAGTTGCTACGCATTCGCCCACGTATTTAACCTCCATAGCCGTAAATATCAACCACAGTTCAGCACGTTTCAATCTGCTCCTTACTGACCATCCTTCTTATTGAGAAAATGTTCATTATTTCAGCGAAGGGGAACCTGAAAGTATTACCCGCCTTGAACAAAATACGAGCATATCCCGGATAATAGGTTCCTCAAAATCCCATTGCCGAGCTGAGATGAACTGGTTAATTCCTGCTTACGAGGCTTTGGAAAGCTTCTGCAGCTCACAGCGTGTGTGGTAGAAAGAGCAAAAGACTTTGGGAACTAGAAGCTAGAGGGCTCAATATGTATCGCCATATTTCCAACATCGCCTTCCCGTTGGCCACCCTAATATATGAAACGAGAATGTATCCAGTCAAGTCAGTACTAGCGCCACGTGTGATTTAAAGCAAAGTGAAAACAGTACTTCCGCTGACCGAGTTGGAACTACAAAAGCAATTCATCTGGTAAAGAGGAAATAATATCAAAATTTAAATTTAGCATCGAATTTAGTAATGATGATAATAAGGAACACGCCGAGTAAATAAATACAATTACATAGAAAAAGTGGTATAACAAACAGAAGAAGGGAAGAGAAACCTTTAAGAATACTTAAAATTGCATCAGGCAAACAAATTATTTAATCTTTCATGCAGAGTGAAAGTTTTGATAACGAATGAACGTGACATATGTAGTACGTCGCTGAAATACGATCTCTCTAATCAACAGCGCGGTAAAACTGTGAATCAAGTAAACAACACACACAATGACGATTAAAATAATATAATTTACGAAAATATGTTACAAACTAAATTCTTATTCTGTAAACAGCCATGTTTAGCGATCAGAAATGAAGCCCCCAACCTAGACCCAGATCTAGACCTAGACCTAGACCTCGACCTAGTAGCCCAAGACTGTCAGACGCAGCGAAGTATGGTCACGAAGCAATGGTGGAATGATGATTTGCACAGGAAAACCAAACAAACCCGAAGAAAAGCTGCTCCATGTTCACTTCGTTGCCATGAATATCACGTCACCAGGTATTAAGCCCGAGACCCGACAGGGGGACGCCTGTGTCTAGCCGCTTGCATGAGGGCACGACTTCCGGGACTAAATGTTATTTAAATAAATTACGTGAACACGTTGGAGGAAGAAACACAACGGGTTTTGAACTACGGGTCCCTGAGAAAGACATGATTGGCCAGAGGTGACGCCTAAAATTCACAAGACAGTAACTATGAAGTTTTCTGTCATGACAGATGAAGCGCGGTGTAATTTGGTACACAGGTACCGGCTGTTGGGTGGACCGTGCTGCCTCAATCATCAGGACACAAGCGAGGTGGGTATGAAGATAAAGATAAGTTCCTCCGAAACGTCGGTATTTACCTACCAAACATGGCCTCACATCCGAGAAGACAGTGGTCTTCAGATTCGACAAAATACAACGTAGTACAGCAAAATCCACTGAACGCGCCGTAAAACACCAGCAGTTCGAGCTGGGTTACTCTTGCTTACTCCTGTTACAGGCCCACTGAAATACGGGAATGTGAACCTCACTACTGCGTTACATGTCACACCGTACTACTTGGTGTTAAAAGAACACTTTACGTGGGAACTGCGTCTGTCCATCCGTGACCTAGAATCAGTAACTAAACCACTAACAGATTTTCATGAAATTCGATATACGAATTATTTATAAGAAGTTGCCGGGCAAGCACGAATTCGTGAAAATCGCCGCAGTGAGTCATAATTTACTGCGAGACATGAATTAATTTCTACCCATAGTTTCCACACTTATTCACCGATTTGGATGAAATTCAGTACAGAAGATATACACATGACGTTGTTTATCAGATACGGTTTTCGTGAAAATCGGTACAATACAAGCCATACTTTACGTAAGGGCGTAAATGAGATTTTACCCTATCTATACATTTTCGTTCGATTTTCATAAAATTCGGTAGAGGAGCTGTCTACAAAAATGTTTAGAGTGACGCAGGCTTCCTGAACACCGCAGCTGTGGAAGTCGTAATGTACTTCAGGGCGTAAATGATCTTCTATCCGCACCTTCCACATTCATTGTACGATCTGGGAGAAATTCGACACAACAGATCCGCACATAATGCTGTTCAGCCCTTTCCGTGCAAATCGGCGTATGGAAGGTCATAAAAACTTTGTTTCAAACGTACATGAAAAAAATTCGCGTGCACCGTGAAACTGCACCGTATCTACCCATAAATGAACAAAACTCCGCGTTTACTGTGAAACTGTACCGCATTTACCCGTAAATGAAAAACTGCGCGTGTACCGTGAAACTGTGTCGTATTTACCCGTAAATGAGAAAAAACTGTGTGTGTACCGTAAAACTGTACCGTATTTACCCATAAATGAAAAATGCGCGTGTACTGTGAAACTGTGTCGTATTTACCCGTAAATGAGAAAAAACTGCGTGTGTACCGTGAAACTGTACCGTATTTACCCATAAATGAAAAATGCGCGTGTACCGTGAAACTGTACCGTATTTACCCGTAAATGAGAAAAAACTGCGTGTGTACCGTGAAACTGTACCGTATTTACCCATAAATGAAAAATGCGCGTGTACCGTGAAACTGCACCGCGTTTACCCCTCAATGAAAACAAAACTGCGCGTTCACCGTGAAACTGTACCGTACTGACGCGTAAATAAAAAAAATGCGCGTGCACCATGAAACTGTACCGTATTTACCCGTAAATGAAAAAAAATTGCGCGTGTACCGTGAAACTGTACCGTATTTAGAAGGTAAATAACAGCTCTGTAACATGCGTGCCACGTCCTGAAGTATATCATTTGCAGTCTTTTTGTGTGCCTTACCTTGGTTCTCTCGATGCAGCAGTGCATGGCGGCAAAGATGTCGTACGAATACATGGTACCCAGCACAAGGGATGAGCCGTCCCAGGGAGTCCCACAATACACACAGCGCAGTATGTGGTTCGGGCCCCAGCCCTCCAAACACGCCATACACACCGCCGACAGGTACTGCGTGCGCCCTTCCACCTTCACCTGCACACAGACAGTGCTTCTCCATTAAAACTCACATGTAACGTCAATTGTATCCCACTCAAGTTAAATGTCAATTCTGTCCTTCATCTAGATTAATTTGTAATTCAACAGAAAAGTCCATCTGGTGTCTCACACGAGAGGAATGGTACTGTGAATCTCACAAGATACGATTAACCCGCTATACTTCTCGACAGCAACGATAACTTGTGCCTTCTCAGAACAAACACAAGGCTGATTCTCACAATCCTGACAATTTTGGGCCCCATACGAAAGTTTAAACCTCTATAAAGCGGTAACAATTCTGCGCTTCATAAGCGACGAAACTATTTGTGGTTTCCCTTAACTTGCATGAGATTGATCTTGGGTTTTGTCTTTTTTCCATACCTATGTTGTTTGAGTTCCGTAAGTTCCCAACAGGTGGCGTTGGGATGTTTATACTGGTTCAAGATTATTGTGACTTTCTTTACGTGTGTTGCTGTATCTTGTTTGGAATTGTTACCATTTTTTATTGTATATTTGTTTGGTATTTCTATGGGTTGATATTCGGGTACTGTTGTAATCGGTTATGGTGATACTGTTATAGTTGGAGACATGTTGGGTTTGGTATCTCCTATGGTTGGTTTGATGTGTCAGTGCCAACATGTGGATGCCTGGATTTTTAACAGCAAGACGTGAAAAAGTTTCTTCCGTAACGTTATGTTTCAGTGTTTTTATTTTTGTGGCGAAACTGAAAAAAGTTCTGAAAGAAGGGTGTGAAGTGAATAAGACAATCTTTCCTTCTCAACGACAATGACAATTTTGTATCTCACGTGAAGATAGAGCTTCTACACAACAATACCAATTTTGAACTTAACAAGACAGAAAGAATAAATTTTTATTCATCAAGAGCAATTATAGTTTAGTCTCACACACGAATGTACAGACAAGTAGGTAGCTCTCGCGATTTGACTAGGCCTATACCACTTTACAAAGATGACAATTCTGGTACGCCAGACGACATAGTAGAGCTCAAAAAAACGTCTACTGCATTTCAAATGCCAGGCATAGGGCTTTCAGTTAATTTCTATACACGCTGTATCATGACAGTTCAGTTCCCTTTGAACTGCAGAAGCCACAACAAACATGAAGAACAGCAATTACCTCCGATACGAACAAAACATTCTTAGATGCACTCGCAGAATTGCGAAAAGCGAATACGCTATTAGTTTCCTCATGTCTGTCTGTCTGTCCGCATGGAACAACTCAGGTCCCACTGAGCGCATTTTCATAAAATTTTACATGTATTTTCGAGAATCTGTCGACAACATTCAAGTTTCATTAAAATACGACAAGAATAACGGGTTCGTTGCATGAACACCTCTCTACATTTGTGATATAATCTCGCTGAATCCTTCTTAGAATGAGATATGTTTAAAACAAAAGCTACAGACAAAATCATAAAACACATTCTATGTCCCATAACTTTTATTCCGAAAAACGTCCCATTTATGAGATAATGTAGACAAATATGGTGAAGCCGGGCAGGCCACAGATGGCAATACGGCGCATGCGCACTGCCTACTGGATAATTAAAGCTACAAACACACTCATAATATGTAACACTTATTGTTTTGCCACGTCAAAAATGGTTTCGAGAACGCGCCTCAATGTTATGTGTAGAGGTAACACTGCCTGCCTTGTGTCTCATTCCAAATCCCCAACAACCTAACATGTGTTAACTCGCAGTAAGCAACAAAATGTTTCTGGCTGCATAATTCGAATGGTACGATTAATCTGCAGCAAATCAGATTTTAAATAAGTCTCCGCGCATCAAATTGACACCAGAGTCTCCATACGATACAACTTCACAGCTATAATAAACTACATGATACCAGAACCCCAACGCAATAATGCCTATTGCCAAGCGTGACATCGAACAGCATCTTCAGGTACTCGTAGATCCATCCACCTCCAGTCCTCACAACCTACTTCCCGAAGATTCATCATCCTGCTATGCCCCAATCTCTTTTTCGATCTACCATGCGGTCTCCCCACCAACACAGTGCAAGCATCTGTTTCCCCACCCAAACTTCATTTTTGGCTCATCGTGTCCTCCTTTCTTTCACTACCCTAATAACAACAGTAGCACAGATGTATACGTCACTATATTCCTTATCAGATAACAATCTTATGTAGGCATCTAACACGGCACACTCAATTCATGTATCTTAGGTAACAAAAATAATAATACAAAGTTCTCTTTACGTTGTCGACGTGTTGGGGCAGGGAGGTTAAGATCCACATACTTTTAATCTCTACACTGTACGGAAGTGAATGATCGGCTTCACGCACCGGCCACATCATGCGCGGTAAAGAGCCAGTGGCACGGACGGTGCGCAGGCCCCACAACTGGTACAGACGCGATAGCTAAAAGCCAATTCCCGCCACTGCCAAGGATCAAACAACGGTCTTCAAGCTCTTAGCCCACTACCTACCGACTGAGCGTCCACAATATATACAATTTAATATTAACAAAAGTAATTACATATTATTATGATCATCACAACTACCACTCAGTTTCTAAAAATCGGGGCGACAAGACTGGGGATTTACTACAGTCTTATAACGGTTTCCACGCAAGTGGTGTTGTCAGCAATACAATCATTGTTTTGAACACAGATGCAGTGCCTAACACCGGACAATTCACAGTAACTATGTAGTTTGATTCACCATAATAATAATAATAATAATAATAATAATAATAATAATAATACGAATATCAAGTTCAAATGCCCACAGTCATCCGTGTCACAGCAACTTCTCACCAGCGAAATGTGGTCCTATTCAAATCAATGGATTCACAGGAGACGTAACTACGAAACCCAGTGAGCTGGAGACCAAGCGGATCAAAATATCCCTGAAACAAATTCCTTTAACTTGTGGGGTGGTGTCAGAAAATCCCTAAAGCAGTTTACCGCACCAGAAAGAAAACTGACATTTTCGGATCTGTGAAGATTTACGCTGGGGTTACGACACTGTCCAGGTGGTAAACAACGTGTCTGGCAGAACCTTGTGCCTCACAATTCTACAGTCTGTTTCTCGGCTAGCACAAGCATACGAAGCCGATCACATTGGTGTAGCGTCCGGTTACAACCTCGGTCGGACGACCGAATATCATAAATAAAGTTTCTGGTGGTTTTCCTCAGTCCCGCCATGCAATTTCGGGAACAGTTCATCAATTAGGTTTCGACTATTTCTTTTCAAATCCCTCCCAATTAATCAATCACCCTACCATCGACGCTAGAGTCTCAGATACTGACAGCGTCGATAAACAAACCACAAAATAAGCACGTACCAGACTACACTGTGTCAGACCCCAGAATACTACATTATAACAGCAGGAAGTCTGAAAATGTGTGAACTGACGTGGTTTCCAATGCTATTACCGTTTACACAAAAACGTAGCTTACACAAAACAGATCGCATCTAATACCGACGGCATACAACAATCTTCGACATCGAATGATAGTCTTCTGGGTCACTACGACGTGTAGGATCATGCCATGATATCGACTTTGTGCAGCAAGGTTCTGCCTCCATCGTCAGGGTAAATGAGTTAGGTTCAGGTGGACAATGAAATGATGAGCAGCAAACAAACATGCCAACTAAACACGGTTACTTGCGCGTACGAAACGAATCACGGAGCTACAACATGAATATCTCACAACGATAACGCGGACTGCGCTTACGCTAACGGGTTTACTGTCTTGGCTGAGGGCCTTGGCATGGCCATACGCGTCGTGTCGTAGTAAGAACTTGCGCTGGAAATGGCAGCATGTTGTGCTTGCTGGTGGGTAAGAGCTTCGGGTGGATGGATGTCTGTGGTTTGACCTTGAAGTAGTTCGGTACAGCAGGCTGAAGGCCTCTTCGACCTGAAGGGGATTCACTCTGGCTGAAGCCCCCAACTGCTGGGAGGAGTGGGGTGTGGGCGGTGCCCCTTATTTTAATTATGCCCTGGCATTTGCCTTGCAACCGGGGAAAATAACGAAAAACCTCAGTCAGGATTACTGAGAAGTGCTAGGCACACTTCTATGTAGCGACTGGGTCACTTCTGTAAGAGCAGCCTCGACTGGCCTGCTGATTTATAGTCGCTTTAAAGCTCCTCGGTTGGCATACGCCGCCGATTTCGGGGGTTCTCCGCACCAGCTGTCGAAACCCTCGGTCAGCGTTCTAATGTGACGAGCCAAGAAACGGACCCGCAGGGGTTGGGGGGGGGGGGGGGGGGGGGGGGGGGGGGGGGGGGGGGNCGTTGACTTTGGCCCCCCCACACACCGGAACCCCAAAATTACCCCCCCCCCCCCCCCCCCCCCGCATTTGCTTGTCTCTAATGTGAGCAGGTAACTTGATCCCCATTAGGGATCAAGTTGACGCCGCCTGCTCTCCTTAGTCATTCCTGCACACGAAACGCGCTGCTGGGCTGCGAAACCCCAATGTTATAACCACACTGGCGATTCTCCGTACCCTAACGGCTATGCTGTATTGGCTCGAGGCCTTGAAATGGTCATGCAAAGGACTTCTGTTACAATCCTTCTACCGAACCAGTTGGGACTCAGATCTCTTAAGAGAGACAACCACGGCACCAAACGGCACTGCGAATGCAGTGCCTGCGACCTTACATACATACGGTTTTTCTCTTCGCTGTAGCAGTCAGAAGGTGAAAGGTAAAGAGATATTTCTCTTAGTTATGTGGGCACAGGTCAGGGAGTGCTGAAGCGGTACGGCTCGGACTGTCTAAACCAAGGCTATGAGCAGCCGATTTATCGACGAGGATATTCTAATTTCACATTAATAATGTTTTATCGAAACCGTTCCAAGAAAAAAATCATCCACGCAAACAGGTCAGTCTGGGCGTAACAGTAATGGTGGCACTTGAATCATTGGGAGGAATCACGTTCAGTGCGCGAAATATCGAACACAAAATGTTATGATCAAAGGTTCAGAAAAGGAATGGCTCCTCTGATTTCACAGCGAAGATTCTGAAAATAAAGAACGAAGAATGAAGCAGTGTAGGCCCTATTAATTCTCATGCAGAGCTGATGTTCGTAAGTCAGAACCGTTTTATTTACAAAAGATTCTGTCTAGTCCGTTTCTTGCCTGGTGGCGAAGACTCAGCACACAAGCAAGCTGAAACGAAAGGGAACAATGACAGAGGAGTGCACTATAAATGTTGACTTACTTTCGCTTTGGTGGAAAAGACAACAAATCAAAACTATGGGGTGGGAGGTGGGGAAGATGAAGATCAAAAGCTACAAACACAAACAAACTCCAACAAGCAGATAGTCTCAAAGTTTCCAATTAAGAAGAAGCAAAATCGTAGAAGCAACCAGGAGGAGCACAGAAAGAGGCAGTACTTTCCGCTCAAACACTGAATTGCTTCATGTCTCGCTGCCCCGCAACCTTCTCCTCTCAAAGCATCCATCCTTTCCACTCCACAGTCAGATGTCCCTCGAACGCAACTTCCACCATTCCATTCTCGGAATCAAAACAAGTTACGCGAACGACTGCATCAGGAGCGCATTCAGACCTTCAGCAAGCACACTCAAAGTAAGAAGGCAGGAACTTCAAGAACACATCAAAGTGCGGGCCTTCTTCCACGTGCTGAAATCTTCAACATATGCTTTAAACCGCACTGCGCAATACCGCGGTGATAAACGTGACGGGCAGGCTTGTGAGACGCCTGCAAATTAACCCCAATGTAGGTTAATTCTTGCGTCCCTCAACGGCAGCAAACCTACTTGGAAGAGAATAGGATCAGAATTACACTCATGATAAAATTTAATTTGGGTCACCTTACATTCCCGAAACTTGTATACCTCCTGCTAGTGTTCGTACAACATAAATAATAAAACAAGGTATCATTTACCTTCGTGGTCTAGGGCTGGGTCTGCAGCCGTTCGCTTGCGGGGATTGCGGGTTCGAATTCCGCCGGGGACATGAATGTCTGTCTCTTGTGAGTGTTGTGTGTTATCAGGTACACGTCTCTGCGTCGGGCTGATCACTCGCCCAGAGCAGTCCTTCCGAGTGTGGTATGTCTTGATTGTGATCGTGAAGCCTCGATAATGAGGAGGCCCTGACCCACTGAGGGCTGTTGCCCCATGGAATCATTTACCTTATAATTATTGTCATTTCTGCATGTAAAATAATCCGGTTGACGAACAGTGTCTTACTGGACGTGCCGCCGCGTAGTCTGGCAGACATTTACCGACGTTTAGGAGGGCGGTGCTGTCTCCATACTCAAGGTAGTACAGTCAGCATGTTCCTTCGAAGCGTCCGCAGATTTGCATGAGACTACACGGCGTCACATACCAGAAGACGGCTTTTGTCTCGATCACCGGCGCGAAAACCGCATCTCTCGCAACGAACCGGATTTCAGGCGACCGGCAAGTTCGATTTCAGCTTGACATGACCAAACATTATCGTAGTCTATTACACCGATAATGACATGGCGTGGCACGTTGTTGTGAAAGCTATTAAATCGAAATGTCGTCAAAATCCGTTTATTAAACTCGCAGATGAAAGAGACGGGAAGACCGGTGGACAAGCATTCTGTACGACCAAGACATGAAAGTGAAAGGCGCAAAACGGGAAAACAACAGAAAAGAATACGACGGTGACGCTGATGGTGGGGGTGATACTAGTGGTGATAACGGGAAGGAAGAGAGGCTATTGTGCAAGAAACTACAATAGCGTCCGTGTTTAAATATCATGCTACAACGACGCAGGGAGCCTAGGTTACAACTCCACGCATTCTGACATCGGCACGAGACGGACTCAGTGCTGATTTCCACGCCACGGCGGCATTACGCCTACTCCCGGCGACAGATGGGATAAGAGGCTGGTTGGGCCCGAGAGCTCATCTAGACAGGGTGACGGAAAGAAACAGTTCTGCTCCCGTCTGAGACCGAACCCTAATCGTCCATGCAAGAACAGGAGAAGTACAGTGAGCAACGGAATTAAATTCCACATTGAAATTTCTGGTGACGGAATTCGGAAATTCATAACGGCGAGCGCCAACCCAGAACGCAACTCTATTCGGACCAATGTTCCCTGCAAGTTGCGCGGCCGCGCAGTAACTGAAATGCTCCCGCGCAGCTGTATTTTCTTATTATGCATATCACACCAAAAAAGTCTTTTAAAGCGCCGCGCTGTCGTCGGGTTGTAAAAAAATTAGAGGGAACGTTGATTCGGACCCAGTTCAACCCAATCCCAATCCTGTTAAGCCGTTTCGGATAACCTTACCAATTTCGTAACACGCCTTGTTTCGTAGTATTATGATCGAATGAAAAGTTTTTTTCGAGCGTTCACAGTTTTGTCGCTTTTAAGAATATCGCACATGTTTAGCTGTGACTCGCAACAGTCAAATGACAGGAACTTTCGATACCCAATGAAGGCTGCTTGGAAGCGTGGAAAAGCAGGTTCGAAGCAGTTAACATACTATTGTTTATTCCCGTGACGAGCCGGGATAGCGTAGTTGGTATAGCGACTCGCTACGGGCTGGACGGTCCGGCGATCGAATCCCGGTGGGGGCGAGATTTTCCGCAACCGTCCAGACCGGCCCTGGGGCCCACCCAGCCTCCTATACAATGATACCGGGTCTCCTTCCCGGGGGTAAAGCGGCCGGGGCGTGGCGTGGCGTTAACCACCCACCCCATCTAGTGCCGAGCTTAAAGAAAGAGTAGAGCTATACCTCTACACCCCCCTTGGGCCTTCATGGCCTGTTCTAGGGTGACCTTTACCTTTACCTTTTGTTTATTCCCGTTTGTCCCCACCCGTTCTAGTATGACACCTTTAACTGTATCCATCTATGGAGAATCATTAGCCTTACAACTTGCTGTGAAACACATGGACAATTAAAAGCTTCGCACCAAAAAATACGGTGGGCTGTGTCACTTAAATTTCAGTCGGCGTACAGACCTGGCTACAGACTGGACACGCGCCACGCCTGTGTTGTATTCTACGACAACGGCACAGCGTCCACACCGGCTCTGAGATTCACCCAGCCTCCTACACACCGAACAATGCAGGTTCATTTTCCGGGGGTTTAAGCAGGGGGTGCGTGAAACTGAAACACTCACCTGCAACTAGCATTATGTTAGGAGTGCGCGGTGCTTCAAGGACATTCCCCATGTGTCTTGGTAGCATGGTGCTTAATTAAGCATGGGATAATTTTACCTCTTTACTTCTGCCACAAAACTGGGCAGGTTTGCCCTCCGGTAATAAAGACAGCTAACCCCCAAGTTTAGTGATTATTAACCTTTTAAAGCCTAGCGGTAACTTTACATACCACCAGGTTTAACATTAAAAAATTCTACGTGGTGCCCACATTGCGTGTATGTGTTTTGTACGGATCTCAGAACAAACAGCAACTTTTGCCTTATAAAACATTAAGAGACTGGTTTTTATAACCGAAATGGAGAGTGTTTACAGCGCGGTACGCACTGAGTCCTTATAAAAACAGATACGCTTCGTCTTTAAAGGGTTAATGTATCGCCAAGTTCACCACTTAAAGCTCCACATTTTTCCCGCACAGTATAATATGTGTCCCATATAATCCTTACAACAAACAGCCACTATTTCCATAAACAGCACTGACCCATTGGTCGTCCTAATGGAAGCACAGTGTTCTCTGTGACCGAATCCTCATATAGGCTGTCACAGAGATTAATCCCAGTCTTCAGTGGGTTAATGCGTAACAGGCCTATACAAAAATAAGACGCAGTAAAGACCGGACGCAATATGCAGCAAGCCAGCTGTTGGCCGCGAGGGACCGCCATGCATGTACGCAGGCGACGTGGCTCCCGAAACAGGATGTTTAATTGCCCACATGTCAAATCCTTTACTGTTTCTTTTCAAATTTCGTCTTGAATTCCCGCAACAGCACGCTACTATGAGGAAGTTTACATCGGGTAGTACCTTTAGCGTGCAGCCGATGTGTTTTAAGCATGTCTGGAACACAAGGTCAGCGTCACCTCAAACAACCTTCGCTTTCAGCAGTGACTGCTAGTGTGGCCTGACGTTCGTCACATCGCATCCTTCCGGTTTGATCACCATAATAATACAATTACGTCGTATCAGCTGTTATGAATCTCATCAACTTCTAATTTTCATCTTCTCCTATTACTTGCTCTAAGTTCAAATATTACCCCTTAACCTTCAAGCGGAGACGGAACGGAGTATGACAGTTGATCAGAACGCGTAGGTTTCTTATCCAAGTGTACCTACACGATTACATTAGGGAAATCCGTCGCCGATCGTATTATCACGTTTCCAGTGCTGAAACCAAATCTCCGCGGCCATAAATTTAATGATCGCGAACTGGAAACAGCTGTGACACGATGGCTGATAACACAGGACATGAACTTCTACCAGCACGGGTCCCACAATCNGTGACACGATGGCTGATAACACAGGACATGAACTTCTACCAGCACGGGTCCCACAATCTCGTAAGTGCCTCAGTTGTGGTGGGGACCATGTCAAAACGGAGTGCGACAGCAGTACAATTAAACCTGAACTGTTATTATTAGTGACGAAAATGAAGAATATGTTTGAAAACAAATCATCCAAAATACGTGCATGGTGAACTTCATTTTGTGACCGACCCTTCTACATCCGCTATACATTCAGACTTCTTACAGCATCACATGGAAACGTACGTAAAGATACAAAATACGTTACGTCTCGTCGCCAGCGGTAACCGAAGAATCTTCAATGACGAGTGGTTTCACACTGTGTGACGGACTTGGCCTTCGAGTTCTGGCAATTTCACGCGGTCATTTATGGACACAGAGAAACCACACCCAAGGAAGTTACGAACAGCGTAATTTATAACTCACACAATTAATTGCCTTTTAAACTCGACTTTCCCAATTATCTTATGTCTGACCCGAGCCTCTGTTCAATTTATCACTCACATGCCTTTGGAGTGTGTACAAGGACAGTTCAGTTACCATCGTCGCTACATCACGTACCAGATACTGACGGCGTCGCAAACTGAACCACAAAAATACTGCTTCTATGAAAACAAAACATTTGGTTTAAAATATTACATTCAAAAATATATACTTCATTTTTTTCTAATGGCGCAACAGCCCCTAGTAGGCCGGGGTCTCCTCGTTATCTGGGCTTCACGATCACACTCAGACACACCACAGTCGATAGGGCTCCTCTGGACGAGCGATGGGCCCGTCGCAGAGACCTCTACCAGACAACACACAACAATAACAACAGACAGACATCCATGCCGCCGGCGGGATTCGAAACCACAATCCCAGCAAGCGAACGGCCGCAGACCCACGCCTTAGACCGCGCGACCACTGGGATCGGCATGTAGTCGAACCCGGGTATAAAGACATCGGTTTATACGACACCTCGCCTACAGCGTCAGATATTCTGTGGCACCGATTAAAACCTCACCGTTAACTGTAACATTATACTCCTCGGTTATAACAACACTCATTTATAACGACACAAAATATTCAGTCCCTTTCATGACGTTACAACCTAGTCCGAATGTACTTCAATATTCACTGAAATACGAGGTGGCACGAAATTTTGCACTTCCTGTGGGATTCATCCTCATCCCTCGATGTTATTCATGGCTGTATATAATCAATTTAATATCACACTGTCTTGAAGAAGCTTGAAGGAAACCCATCACAAGACACAGTTCTCGCCCCCTCAAGCAACCAAACACGCAATCAAAGCAACGGTGGTTTCTCTTCCGACCACTTGTTACAGTGTCTCCCGGAAGGAGGGGAGCAGGTCTAACGGGCAGCCGACAGCTGCTTAATTATTTAAATCCGCCACAGCTGGAAGACATGCTGTCAGCTTAAAAGTAGGTCAGTATTTTTAATTGTCGGTATTGAATAAAATATGAAACAAGAACGCGTATTTCTTCTGAAGAAAAATAGAATTTATCCCCACGGCCCCCCCCCCCCCCTTCGAAATGGTTAATTTGGTATAGATTAATACAGCATTTTATTGTAATGTACGTAACCTTACCATCCAAAATGTTAAGTAAGCACATCAGTCCCACAGAGAAACGTATTTCTCAGCTGCCACGAGTTCTACAGACGACAGGCAATGTACTCGCACATACAACGTAACAATGCGACACATTTGCGCAATCACTGTTGCCGCGGAAAAGCAGTAGTTAAGTATTATATATTATGGGCGTGTGCGTGTGCGTATGTGTGTTCTTCAGCTAGCCGGCATGCAAAGCGCATGCGCCGAACTGTATTGACATCCGTGGCATTTCTGCATTATCTCATAAACGGCACGATTTTCGAAAAAAAAAAAACTTATCTAATATAAAATGTGCGTTTTGATTTTCTCTACAATTTTTGTTTCAAACATTGCTCATTCTTATAATGAATTCAACGAGATATTATCACAAATGTACATAGGTCTTCATGTAAACTGCCCGTTATTTTTGCCAGAATTTAATCAAATTTGAATTTTCTCGAGAGATTTTCAAAACATACTCAAACATCAAACTCCATCAAAATCCGTCCAGTGGGAGATGAGCTCTTCCATGAGCGCGGACGGACGGACACACAGACAGACACTCATTGCGAAGCTAATGGTCGCTTTCTGAACTTCTGAGACCCCGCCCGAAATGTCAGTCTACGTAACTATTACTTATTCTTACATGTACACTACGTTTCTGTACTTCTGTCAATCGTGTGTATTCAAAATCCGTTTCAGGAATTTAGTGTTACGCATTGGTGGGAAGATGATTCTGGAACTGAGTATAAAGTACTCGCAGAAAAATCGGTCTCATGGCCCATATGTGCACCACATATCCCATATGGACTAGCCTGGCTCTAAAACTAGGCCTCTGCGGTGAACAGATGGCAACTACCGTCTTGAGTTACAGGACGGTACAATGTTAGTTCACTACAATTGCAACAGGATGTGCTGGAGTCAAATGGTGCCCATTTGAGATTCAGTTGGTGTCTTACCACCTTAAGAACCAACATCCGGTGCGAATAATTTATCAACATTGTAACACTGTGTTATCACTATATAATTAGTTTCAATTGAGCAATGCCTGTCGTTTCCGTGGAAACTGCAGAACTAATCTCAGTTACAATACCACTATAATCTCAGTCTGCTACAACTTAAGGCAGAAGAGAATAACGGACAGTGTTTCAGTCACAACTGCTCTGCCACCAGTCCGTATTGCGCTGCATCTATGGTAGACAAAAAGTTACATCCAGACAACCACCACCACCGCCACCGCCGCCGCCGCCACCGTCACCGTCACCGCCGCCGCCGCCACCGCCACCACCACCACCACCACCACAACATGAGGCTGTTTTCCAGAACTTTCTCCAAGTTCACAGCACATGCATGCAGTTAAACAGTGACACCAACGTGTCCCTGGCGGGCTATATACTGTGAAAGATTGGATCAACAGAAGGGTTATCTGTGGAAACCGTTGCGAGATGGGAATTGCAAAATTTCATCCTCGATTCAACAGACATTGCACTATTTTTATGTACTTCATATGCTTACGCAGTATGTTCGTTCAATGTGAATAACATTGTACCTACGTTGGAATTCTCAGTTTTCATATTTTTTACCAACACGCTCTCCAGCCCGTGAGTAAACCATTTCCAAACCCTGATTTAAAATGAACTCGCTTATTTTAGGTAGCCAGAAGGTAAACAAACGTGGCAAGCGATGCGGTAGATAATCGAAGCCACTGACCACTAGCAACTGAGTTACGTTGAACTTTCGTAAATGTCATTGCACCTGGGTTCCCGCCTTTACGGTCATTGGTGAAATCTGGCATGATTCACTCAGGACCGAGCTACGACTTATATATATGCAGACTGCTTTCAGACTTAAAGACAGGGTTTTAAAAAGTTCACTTTTATTCCGTGCGCTCATGCCAAATTTGACAAAGTCGTCTAATCGAAACATGTCGGGTATAAGTGCATAACTACAGCATTCAACACACCACTCACCATGCACAGTTACCACGCGGGCTAAGAAGATTTTATTGGATGTTACGACTGCTGTTTACACTTTACCCTAGCCATTATTCTCTCCTACGTAGCCTCTGAATTTGGGTTACCATTTTTAAACAAACAAAACAATTCGTGATTTCAGGCTTCCACAGCGATATTGATGACATCTGCGCTCTTTCTGGGTACTACCCAAAGTCGAATGGTAATTCTTTACCGATAAGTTGTCCCGAAACGTCGGTAAAGGACTGCCATTCGACTCTGGGTAATACCCCAGAACAGCGCAGACCTCAAACAAATAATCAGTCACGCCCCGTTGACGGTAACCAATATCTGAGTTGTGGGATTTTAGGGTTCTCATCGCGGTTACTATAGACATTACGATGCTTTTCATCTACTCCGGAGAGAAAAATTTATTGAAGAACCGCGTTATCCATGTATACGGCCTGGAATGAAGACCACGCACAATTTCTTCGTTATTTGATTCCTTGTCCAAAAAAGTCTAAAGTTCTGTACAAGGTTACGTCTTCAGATATTTAGTTTTCGACATACGTGTCACCGTCATATTAGCAAAAGGCTTCGAGCCAGAGTAGTTTATCAGAACCATAAAGCGTTATATACCTATACTGTTCCTGTACAGCAGGGCTCTGTTGTGAGATCTAGTGACAATAGAAGACACGCGCATCGAGCAATGCCACATGATCTTAACCCTCGGCGTCTGTAATAGCCGAAATGACACTTCAGGCAGAAAATGCGCGCTGTTATCCTGGTCGACGTCACCCAGATGGCATTGTGTTTCGACGGTCGGGGCCCTGTCACCGACAGAGAGCGAGAAAGCGTAAGAACTACCGCACTTGTAAATGCAGGTCTACCCCGGACTGTATGACACCAGCCAATAAAGATGTCAAAATTCCAGCTGTGAAGGGACAGCCATGGAGAAGCTAAAGCGATATCGCAAGGGTACTGGAGTATTCCAACTAAGGGTCATGAAAGTACTTTGTGACAATCAGTTGTCACCATTACGTGCGGGGCGCACATCTATTTCTACAAACTCGTCCGATTCGGATGCAATTTTGCGAATGGCTACGCCATCACACTGTGGGTAAGCTAGGTGAGGGTGCTTTCAATGTCCTAAGTCCTCGCCGGGCAAGGGATAATCGTCATCCTATCCACGATTCAGGGTCAACATTTGGGCTGGTATCATCGGGACACTGTCGTGGGGCCCGTATATTCTGACACGCTAACTGATCAACGACAAAGTAAGTTTCTCGAAACTGTTCTACTAGGACTGTCTCTAGCTATTCACGCATAAGTTGTGGTTTCAGCACGACGGAGCTCCAGCACACTGTGGGTAAAACGTCGGGCAATGGTTGCTCGCGACATGTCCAGGAAGGTGGACTGAATTTGGAGGGTCGACTTCGTGGCCTTCTAGATTACCGGGTCTAAATCCGATGGACTCTTTCCTGTGGCGACACCCGAAGGAAGACATCTGCGCAGTCCTTCCCAGGACAATGAAAGATCTCGTGGCAGGTCTTCAGACAGCTGTGACAACGGTCGAAGCCGACGCACAGTATGAAACCTTGCTGGTGAAAATGCCACCCGCACACTGTCATCGGCCTTGAAATGGATGGCGGTCCCTTCGAACTCCTACCGTACCTATGGGGCGCATACGTTTCGATAATCTGACACCTTGCGCCATTTCACGGTTGCATGTAACTCAGTACGTATGTTACGCAACATTTTCGACCTATTTTTAACCAATAATTGCACTATGGAAAGCCTGTGAGCACCCTGAATACAAGATTAACATTTGCTGCCGAGTCTTAATGTATGCTGGCTAGCGACTACGTAAATGACTGGAATATGGCAGCAATAAACGACAGAGTAAGGTATGCCTAAGTCGGTATGTTATACACATCTTAGGCGAAAAATTTCAAGCGTGAGTGATGTACACTATTATTCTACCAAATTTAGTCATTCATTCAGTCGTTCATTCATACATTACACTATACTGCATTCATTCAACCTGTAGCCTGCCTTACGACAGGCCCATAGCCTTTTCCAAAACTAGTTCTCCACAGAGTGCAATCTAGTGCTTCCTCTTTCAATTTAAAGTATCTTCTCTTGTCCTTAAGATCATTCAGTAGCTGCCTACGTCCTCTTCAAAGTCTTACCGTCAGTTTTATTCCTCCTTCTAGCTTTACTTCAATCACGTGTTTCAGAAGGCAGCTCCTACGCAAGATGTGACCAATCCAGTTAGTCTTCCTTTTAATCCAGTTTAGTATCATTATAAATGCAGTCGTCTTTCCATAAATGTATAAATAAATAAATAAATAAATAAAAGAAACAAATAAACAAGTTGCTGGTATAGTGGTCAATATTCGTATCAGACACACACGGGAGAGCGACCAGAAGCTCTAACGCTTGCAACAACTTGCTCCGCCATAGTGCCCGCAGCACAACATACTGCACCAAGAATAAACACACCGACAATGAATTACTCGGACAGCTACGGCCTACATTTCGCCAAAATGTTTACGAACAGTTCAGAGTGGAGGAAGTGCAGTTTGTAATTTATCGTACAGCATGAGTTACAAGAAGATTAATGACTTTTAAAATTGGGCCTGTGTTTTTGACCTTTTATACTGCAGTGCAGTATCCTGCAGAATATACAGTTTTCAAAGTATTTCTGCATGGGCCGTGCCATGGTTCAGGCACTTAAGACTTCGCCATCTCAACGCGCAGGCCCGGGTTCAATCCCAGAGCAGTTTATATGGGTTTTGCGGTAGACAAAAAGCTGCGCAACAGTTCTTCTGCGAGTATTCCGATGTTTCGCTCCCCGTAAAATTCCAAGAATTGTACAAGCATAATTATAGTAGTAGTACTAGTAGTAGTAGTAGCACCAGTGGCGGCGGCGGCTGAAATGATCCAATTGGAATGAGGTTCTCACGGTGGTGCCTTTGTGTGTTTTAAAAGTACGCTGCCAACTGCTAAGATTATATAGTGTCGGTGACGAACAAACATGGCGCATGTGTGGAATCATACCGAAAAGACAAAGCACGACTACTCGGATAGAAACCGGGTATTGCCCAGCACCAATTTCCCACCAAAAATCCCACACACGGACTGTTCTGGGATGTAACCCGTGCCTCCCCGGAGAAAGGCGGACCACTAACTGCCAGCGCCACGGCACGGCCGAATGGCCCTAACTACGAAGATTAGTCTCTACTGGAATATGACGCCGTATAGTTTGGCATATAGTGCCACGGTTTAGGATAAACCTTCGACTGCCAGATTAGAAGATTTAGATATGCAGGAACATACTGTCTCCTTGGTCAGGCCTGAAGATGCAGGAAGGATATTTATACAATACGCTGAATACCGCGTTATGGATATGGTTCTTCTGTTGAATTATACGCGGTTAAGGTATTTGTTCTTCTACGATGCTGAATGGAGTAACCTGGTAGTTTGTTAGGGGCGTTATGGGACAACGCATCGGTCCCACTTTCAAGGCTCAAACCTGCCGCCAGATGGTGGTAATGAACTGCCAAACAACGCGGCGCAACAGCCCAGAAGAGCCAAAACCTCAAACTGCACTACGGCTGAAGTCTACAGTCTTTGTAAGCGATTAATCAGACCGGCTCTTTGGGCTGATGCATTACAACAGTTTTTCAGCCAAGTGTACGCCTGTTGCTATGGGATCAGAAGGGGCAACAATGTTCGGAACAAGGTCGCCTACGGACGCGCTGACATAGCGAACTGTTACTGAATATTAGGCGCGTTCGCAAAATTGCGAAAGGCGACTATTTGCTTCGTCACATCTGACCGCATGTCCGAATGGAGCAACTCGGCTCCCGCTGGACGGATATTCATTAAATTTAGTATCTGAGGATTTTTCGAATACCTCTCGAGAGTGGTCAAGTTTCATAAAAATCTGACAAGAGTAAGTTACTTTACATGAAGACGTATGTACGCTTATGACAATATCTCGCTGAATTCTTCTTAGAATGGAAAATTTTCCAGACAGAAGTTGTAGAGAAAATCAAAACAGGCATTTTATGTTCAATAAAGTTTTTTTTTTTCGAAAATCGTGCCGTTTATGAGATAATGTGGGAAAATATGGTACAGCCAGACAGGCCACAGATGGCAATATAATACGGCGCACAGAACATGCGATTTTCATGCTGGATAACTAAGGAAAGGATATAGACACACGTTCAGAATATGTAACAACTACTGCTTTTCCACGGCAACAACGGTTACGCGAACGCGCCTCGAAGTTAGGTCATATCTGAATGAAGGGGCGCAAAATTATTAGGCTGCCCGCTACGCAGAATTATTAACATGCCCAGGGCACCCACATGTCTCGAACCGGCCCTGGATACAGTGACAGCCACACTTTACGTGACGGACTAAATGAAATTTTGCCCGAACTTTCTACACTGCACACCCTATTCGGATAAAATTCCATGTAAATGTTCACAGCATTTACTGATCGTGAATTTCGAAAATGCCGGAACACTACATGCCACACTTTCCATAAGGGCGTAAAGAAATTTTTGCCCTCTTCTCCATATATTTCATACCATTCTGATAAACTTCGGCACAGTAGACGTCCACAAAAAAATTTACCGATTGCTAACGTGTTTCACAAAAGCGACGCACTGTAAGTTACGCTTTGCTTAGAGGGCCACCTGAATTTCTATCGCTACTTTCCACATATTTGCAGATTTTGGAGAAATTCAGTACGCCTGATCTGAACATAATGCTGTTCAGATTTTGTGAATTTCACGAAAATCGGCGCAGACAAGACCGTAGGTGTCCCACGGGCGTAAATAAAATTGCATTTATACACGAACCGCGAAATCGTTTGGCATTCTGACGGTAAAAAAAGCAATGGTGGTCTCTTTACAATGTCACGCAGTACAAAACTTGCCATCTTGCTTCTTTTATGCTTAGCAAGTTCATCACTGCATTCGTGTAACTGGCACTGTCGCTATTTAAATCTTCAACCGCTCAATGAGAAGGGGCAATCCAGCGGCAATATCTCCCGATTTACGTATTTACAGAACTCGATATTTCGCCAAGAGAATTTTCATCGCTTTTAGAATAAAACAATTTTCTTGAACGTCTAGCAGTCGAAAGAGCTTCACAATTCATACTCCGTTTTCTGTGACGTAGGAACTAAGATTTCATACATTATTCCCATCAGCATCGCCTTTGAAAGTTCATAAATTAATACAAGGACGTGAATATATTAAGCCTATTTTTACGATATTACCTACTACTGGAAAGGACCTTTCAAATTCAGAAGGTAATTCCCTATCTTCATCCTCTACCCTTTTCTTTTCTTTTTTCCTTTATTCCTTTGCCCCTCCATCAAAACAATGAATTAATTTACATCCTATCATTCATGCGGCACCGTTTTGTCTGTGTATTAGTAGTCCAATTTCGGCTTTCATCCGGCGACATCTGTCGCCCTAGTACTCGAGTGGATACGTCTTGGCGTCTGATGAGTTAGGAAAGTGTGCGCGCGCAATCTAGTGCCACACACACACACACAAACACACACACACGAACGTGTTTACCTAAATCCGAAGTATTATGGCAATACAGTCGTAGTCATTCAGCCTTGGGTTGTTACAACTG
Organism: Coptotermes formosanus; assembly: GCA_013340265.1. Lineage (NCBI taxonomy): Eukaryota > Metazoa > Arthropoda > Insecta > Blattodea > Rhinotermitidae > Coptotermes > Coptotermes formosanus. The sequence goes on along the minus strand of BLKM01002804.1, from coordinate 107,839 downwards.
TCAACCTGCAAGTGGTAACGGGAACGCATTAATCGCCATTTAAAAACACGGCCAAGTTCTATTACAGAGGCCAAAAAGAGTAAAAAGTTGCAGTAATATACCGCAATGTTAATCAGCTCCTATCCCATGTTACCACAATCAAGGTTTTGTAAATTGCGTCACGACACTACGGGCATAAATAAAATTGTCCCTATACACGCCACGAGAGCATAAGGCGGTAACTCTCCGCTTATTCTTAACGTCGGCACTAGACTGATGTGAGTGGTCAGCCTCACGCCCCGGCCGCTTTACTCCCTATACCCTCTGAAGACGGGGATCGGTGGATCCCAGAGCCAGCCTGGACGCTTTGGAGAAGAGAAAAATCTCGTTCCTACTGCGAAACAGAACACGATTCCTCAGTCGTCCTGACTTCAACAGTCACCCACATAACCGCAACATACCGACTCCTAACAGCAGAACCGTTACACCTGCCTAGGAACACTTACATTATTACAACACTTTAAAGTACAGTGGTTATTGTGCGTACAATCCGCATTATGATTCAAATACCTGCATTTGCCCACAAACAGCATTCATCCACTTTCTATAATATTCGGAATAATCACCGGTCATTTCTCTACGCTGCATTAACCTAATGGTCTTTGTACTGGAGACACAATGTGACATGAAGTGAATTTTCAAGCATTAACCCTTTAAAGACGAAGCGTATCTGTTTTATATAAGGACTCAGTGCGTACCGCGCTGTAAACACTCTCCACTTCAGTTATAAAAACCAATCTCTTAATGTTTTATAAGGCAACAGTTGCTGTTTGTTCTGAGATCCATACAAAATACATAAACACAATGTGCGTATCACGTAGAATTTTTTAATCTTAAATCTGGTCGTATGTAAAGTTACCGCTAGGCTTTAAAAGGTTAAGTACGTCAACTTCAGGCATCAAGGCCTAAACCTTAGAAGTCTCTCCAATTTCTGCTGTCTAGGCTTTTAAATTCGGTGGCAGCTGCTGCCAATGGCATGTGTAGTTAGTCGACTATTAATCAACAACAATCGAAAAATAAATCTTCTTCCTCGTACAGTGAAAACAGTTAATGAGTTACTGAGAATGTCGGGTTTCAGTGGTCCAACTTTCGGTCCAATAACGAGGCCATCGAAGCTCGAAATCACGGCAGCATAATCAATTATCCCCGAAATAATAAACTATTAGTACCAAGACTTTAGGTTACAAAAATTCGGCACTGAGTAATAAGACCACCGTCTTCTGGGATGTGACAGTCATGTAGTAACGTTTCGCAGGAACCTGCTGCCACCATCTTCAAAATATAAGACTGAAGGCCGTAGTATGACGTTCTCCCCAAACGTCTGGCACCTACCAAACTAAATGGCATCGTACTCCGAACACTGGTGCATTAATAACGTCATATTGAATTAATACGTACGTATTTGCTCGATCATATTTGCGAATCGCTGATAAACAAGTGTTTCAGTTCAATTGACACACATTACCCCTTTAAAGACGAAGCGTATCTGTTTTATATAAGGACTCAGTGCGTACCGCGCTGTAAACACTCTCCACTTCGGTTATAAAAACCAGTCTCTTAATGTTTTATAAGGCAAAAGTTGCTGTTTGTTCTGAGATCCGTACAAAACACATAAACGCAATGTGGTTACCACGTAGAATTTTTTAATGTTAAACCTGGTCGTATGTAAAGTTACCGCTAGGCTTTAAAAGGTTAATCAAGCAATGAACAAATTTACTGGAAAACACGACAGCATGCACTTTCAATAGTGGTACACAAGTTCGAGGGCAGAGTTCCACAAAATTACCGCACAATTCTCCGCGACCAAAGTCTGCTGAGGCATACACTTCAATAAGAAGCCTTTTTCATCTTCTAACGAATGCCCTGCTTTTAAAAAATCCAAAGGTTCTACACCTTTCTCCACAGCACCCAAGCTGACCTGAACCTGGACCAGTTCAGCCTCGTCCAAAACTCCACAATGTATTTCACTTTAATATCATCCTCCCATTGCTAAACCTAATTGTCACAACATGTCATCACTTCCGACCACCGCACTTCTCACTGCCACCGATTCGTGCTGTCTCACCCATCGGATTTTTTCTTTTACCAAAGTAACATCATGTAAATAGTTGTAAAATTACGGTACCGTGCACTACATAACATCAGATGAAGAGTTACAAAGTTATGGCACTGCACATTACATAATATCAGGTAAAGTGTCACGATGTTACGGTACCGTGAAGTAAATACTATCAAGCAAAGAGTCACGAAGTTACAGTACCGTGCATTATATGTTAAGTGAAGTGTCACGAAGTTACGGTACCGTGCATTATATAATCACGTGAAGAGTTACGAAGTTACGGTACCGTGAAGTAAATACTATCAAGCAAAGAGTCGGGGAAATTACAGTACCGTGCATTATATATTGTCACGAAGTTATGGTACCGTGCATTATACATCAAGTGAAGTGTCACGAAGTTACGGTACCGTGCATTGTACATCAAATGAAGTGTCAAGAAGTTACGGTACCGTGCATATATAGTTATCAGGTATAAAGTTATGGCAGAGTGCATTATACAGTGTCAGTCGAAGTATGGTGCGGTTCATTACGCATCAAGTACACAGCAATGTTATGGCACTGTGCATTATACAGTATCAGCTAAAGATGTACGAAGTTACAGTGCAGCACGTTATATCTGCATAACATCCTAGCGCCTCCTATTACTTCCTTCTTTATATCCGATTCCATCACTTCCCGTTTTCAAAATACGATTTCTTCAACCATACATAAAAACCTGTGCATTACAAAAGATTACATCTTTCCAGACAGAATTAAATTCTAGAGGGAAAAGATAACATGGTTCCCATCTAAGCAACTCGCAAAAAAGAAAAAGGTGGTTAAATTTTCAGCTTCGCTGCCCTTTATTCGTAGTGCAAGGTATGTGTCTTTGTGGTCGCATGTGACCCAGTCACCTCACACGATATTTATGCTTTAATACAAGAATGAAGCAGCTTTCCTTGAAGCGTCTAAAAGATCAAAGCGCACAAACAAAAGCGTTCGAGCCTTATCTCTCTGCCGCTCTGATATTTAGAATATTACTTTTACATCAGTATAGGCCGGGACAGCATAGCCGGCACACCGAATCGCTACGGGCCGGACGGTCCGGGGATCGAACCCCGGTCGGACAGAAATTTTCTGCACCCATCCAAAACGGCCCTGCAGCCCACCCGAGCCTCCTGTACAATGGGTACCGGGTCTCTTTCCCGGGGGTAAAGCGGCCGGGGAGTGGGGCTAGCCACCAACCCTCATCTAGCACCGAGGTTAAAGAAAGAATATAGCTATACCTCTACTCTCCCTCTGGGCCTTCCTGGCCTGTTCTAGGATGAACTTTACCTTTGCCTTTACATCAACATCACGACGTAAACACTAATCCGTCTACTTCATACTAATATTCTGTCCCTAGTATTTACGAACAGAACCATACGAAAACAAACGCTTCAGATTCTGTCGTTAAGAGTGTATGTTAACTGTGAGATGACAGCATAGGGTGGTTGAATTGATAGTACTTGCGAAAAGGAACAGAAGATGGGAACAATAAACGGCACTAGAAATATATGTGCGTCCTTCATATTGATGTTAAGTTTAGTTTCTTGGCACACATGCAGATTACAACATGTTATATTAAAATGGATCGCCAAATGCTTGACCAATGCGACATACGGTTCTGGGTTTCTCACAGCTGTAATTCTTAATATTCAAGTCTTCAAGCAAGTTAGCCTTCTAAAGCCTAGCGGTAACTTTACATATGACCAGGTTTAACATTAAAAAATTCTACGTGGTGCCCACATTGCGTTTATGTGTTTTGTACGGATCTCAGAACAAACAGCAACTTTTGCCTTATAAAACATTAAGAGACTTGTTTTTTATAACCGCAGTGGAGAATGTTTACAGCGCGCTACGCACTGAGTCCTTATATAAAACAGATACGCTTCGTCTTTAAAGGGTTAAGCAGTGTCGACCAGTGAAGTTACCGACGTTTCGAAACTTCTTACTGCCTTCATACTTCGGGCCAAGCAGTTCACTCTTCTTGGCCTGTCAGACTCTGAAGACTAAGACACTTAATCGTTTCAAACGTCGGTAACCATTTAACAGCCCGTGTGGGGCACATTCTCAGAAGACTGGGACCTTCGACTTTACTGAAGCTACACGTTTCAAACGAAGTTCGTTTTTATACGCAAACAAAAGTTTCGAATGCACAGATACTGTTTCCTCAATACCTCCCAATGAAGCCTCATCACAGCGTACAATAGATGACACTGAACCACAGGCTGAGTTACTTCACAGCTCGGACAAACAAAATGTCCATGTCCCTGTAAAAGATGTCACGCCCTAATGGCGAAGTACTGTCCCCTAGTGAAGAGAATGCAGTTGACATGCACAGCTTCAATGGTGGGTTACTGGTCACAAAGGACGGTAGGCTGTGTCCAGCGCAAACCACTGCCAAGGTCAACTGTAAACTCCACAGTTAGAAACTATACTTCCGCTTGAAACAGGGTAGAAAGGTGTACTGAAGTTGCGTGTTTTGCTCACACCACTAGCCTTGATGCTTATTTGCATAATCCATATTTGCGAAATTAATTACACCACCGATGTCACAACACACAGTCTTTATTTGTGGGTTAGTTCCCGATATTGTCAGTATCAAAGACTGTACGACATCGGATGAGAGGTAGACTGACCACTGATAACCTGGGAAATATTCGGAAGGTTCGGTCGTACCCTAAGCGACGTACCATCCTGAAATTTGCCCCGAAGGACAAATCAGAACCAAGAACATTTCAGTCCCGATAGCCTGTGACTCGGCTGAAATTTGAACCAATGAGCTGCCGAAGACAATTTTTTAGCTTCATCGCTACATAAACACAATGCACAGTCATAACTGACGTTAGTGGTCCTTGTATTCCTATAAAATGTTCACCATATCGAAAAAAATACAACTGAGAGTTAGCAATTTGATGACCTCTACTATTTCATATCACGTACCAATTTGTGTAATATTAGCCTCAGCACTGTAACGATACAATAGCTAAGCTTTGTGTCAGCTACGAGTTTTGCTAGACTGATACTAATAAAAATTAAATTCCCCCAAAAATTTTGATACAGACATCGATAATACGATATTGAAACGAAATCTGTTGAACAGTTTCACATGACATAACATGTGGATGGAAAAATGATCTCTCCATGCTGCCTTTATTTTATGCACCTCGGTACTTCGTTCTATGGGCGTAGCAATTTTTATTTTTGTCAAAAATTTGAGTATTTTACAGTGGTGGGATTGGGCGGTGTGATCCGACATGCAGCGTAATCAGGCAGTAGGCCTACAGCTAACATGGTGCCACTAGTTTTTAAAACACTGCTGTCCCTATCTTCCGGGTAGAAACGATAGACATATACTGAAGATGGTGGCAAAAAGTCTGTCCGAAACGTTGGTCCACCCGACAAGACTTCCCAGTGCCATAACACAAGGCACTACAATATTAGTAAGTTGCCGTTCATTAGTTTCTTTATAAATAAGCAGTGTTTCTTTCTTATGTGAAAAACAACATATGTACGTAAATGAAACATTACATGTATATATGTACCTATGTATGTACATATGTAGGTATGTATGCATGTATGTGTACATGTTTATGTATAAGTATGTGTGTAAAGATTCATTAAATATTCATTTCTGTCTCACAGAAAGGACGGTTTGTTTCGATTAGACAACCCGAAAACGGAAACTATGTTCATTGCCAGAACCATAAAAGACATAACTGTACTGTGAAGATAAATTCAGAGTGTTTTGTGATAAACAGGGTGGCACACGTTCCTAAAATAACCAATTGCTTCAACTGGTTAATTGGCTCGACAATTATACTAGTTAAGTGCGACACAGCACAAAAGCGTAACGTACCAACAACAGGGTACTAATTTTACACAGAAAATTACAGACGCAGTGCTTGAGTGTGCAGCTATTCGTCTCTCTTCCTCTTTCACCTACAAGAAAACCAATCAGCTCATCTTTACGGCCATCTGGATGAAAGTCAGATTCAAAACATCTCTCATTATACTGGTATGACTGGTTTGTCAAGTCCGTTTGAATTTGGTGATTTCATTTTCAACGTATAAACCCGAGTTCGAACGAATTAAAATCTATTAATAAGTCAAAACATTTCCCTCAGAAAGTAAATCCACATAGGAAGAGACGTCCGAACGTTCGTACCGTGTTATTCCAGAAATTGCCTCAAGGGTCTGGGGTAAAATAGAATGTCTCCTGTCTCCGGATGAGAAACTCGTCTTTCACAATGACATGCTATTTCTTCTCTGTTCCGGTGACTGACTGCACATACGTATTTGCTCAAATGAGATCAGAGAAGCCAGGAAAACGAAAGGCAAGGCCTGCTCCCCGTTCATTGCATTTTCTGTCAAAAAATGGAGATAATGGATTACGGCTTTGTTTCTTGCTTCAGTGTCTGTCGTTTCTGAAATCACATACACAAACCACATACTGGTGAGGATTTTTCATCGAACTATCGATACATAAATCATATTTCGTAAACTTACTTTAAACCAATGTCTACGTAAACATATCCAACTAACTTGCTGGCAGTGAAACACAAATGTTCACTGTTACTACCAGGATGATGGCCAGTTACCTAACAGAATATATCCTGACGGTGGGAAGCGAAAGAAACCAGCTCAGCTCACCTAAAATTGTGGGATTTTGTATTAGCGGTGCTGAACGCTCGGGTGTTACTACAAGAGATTAGTTAGATAGGCACTTAAGCAGGTTTAAACTTCTTTGCTGCTACACTCCTGGACGCTGGCCGAGGGATTTGAGGACCGCCGTTTTGTTGTTACGATACGATTCCAACAGCGTCTTCACTTCTTGAAAAGGCAGCACGCTTCGTCTGCTAGCACCCAGCTTACAATAACGTCGGCCCATAAAGCGGTTCACGCACATCACTACTTCATTAGCGCTTAGCAGCAAAAACGTTAACTATTGCGGCTGGCCCCCCTCCCCCCCATTAAATTAGTGTAATGCAGGTGCAGCTAATTAGATTTACTGCATGCCGCACGTGGTAACCGCATTTTCAGAAAGTGGCAGGTAAAGCGGGGCTTCAGTTTGAGTCTGTATTGGAATTCGAAATATGTTGGCTCATATATGCTATATAGTCGTTTTGCAAAAGCAAAAATTAAACAGATTTGGTGGTTCCGGGCTTGAGTTTCGTTCCCATGGTACCATATATTCAGTGACTCATTTTCTTCAGCTCTTCCGTAAGTGACGCTAGCTGACATTCCCTAACCATCGTGTCGCAAAACCGAAGCTGCTGGTCCCAGCTTTAATGGCGAATCTTGATGTGAATGCAATGCCGTATTAAAACAAGACTGGAAAGATGTACTCATCTCTCTGGATTTGCCTCCCTCTGTCCTCTTGGGAAATAATATTCCTTGTATCTTTCGTCGCGTGTAATCCTCTGACAAATTCTTGCCGAAAAAATGTATACAAAAATTCGTAACGTACCGAAACAGAAAACACGTTTATAAAATTAACTATACACAGATAAAAGGATTATTTTGAGTATATTTCGTAAGTACAAACGGTATTAAAATTACATTTCAAACAAATCTGTAGATATTAATAATACCAACACTATATGACACGTACCAACTTCCTACACGATAATCCACTTTAAGACAACATAAAATACCTCACTTAGTCTTTCGTACGTATAAACCTCGCCCAAAATCAGAGATTTTGAAAAAATGTATAATGTTTCGTTCAATCCTCATGCAAAGTTAACGGCACATGCGGCCAAAATCTAATTCCGTTGACAAGTCAGTCACAGACCGCCCACACCAAACTTGACAAAAAATGTTAATCTGTTTAATCAATTACGGAGGCGAAAATTCGGCGTGACTTGGTAGCTAAAACCCATAAATTATGCAAACTAGTGCGCGTTTTGTGCAAACAACGCGCAGAAGTGATAAACATTTCAATATAAGTGACTACAAATTATTATAAAATGTCCGTGCCGGTGTATAACATCTTTTGTTCAACAAGAAAATTAAGCATGCTTATTTCAACCTTCATCTGGTGAGCTCCGTCCTTAATAAAGTAACCAATGTCTCCGAAATGAACGGACGTCCCTCAGCCTTTAAAGTGTGCCACTGAGATCAATCTAAAGTTATGCCGTAAATAGCTACTTATGCTCACAGTACCAAGTACCGGGATCAGTCATGTTGGTTCAACACGTCATGCATAAAGATCATGAGCCATCTTACCTCCAGGCAGCATCTGCTGTACTGTCGCGGACTGAGAAAGAAGGTCCCGTCCACCAGAGGATATCGGTCAAACACCAACATTGACGAATGACAAAGCAAACAGGCCATGCGTGAAGTGTGCAGTGCTGCCAACGTGGACAGGATGAAGCAACGTGTGTCATCGTTCCCATGGTTACCTTCGTCCTCCATCTGCAAAACACAATTGCGTTAAGATCAGATTGACGTTCTTAAAAACTCTACATGTTCGTATTAAGAGAAACACGAATGCACGTACACACAATAAAATACATGAAAAATGGAACGACTGGTCAGAAATTGTACACAAAAATTTCTCTGGGCATGAAAATAAATGGAAAAGCAACAAAACATTACACGGAATAAATGGGAAAAGAGAAAAGTAAATTTTGTTATTCCATCCGTGCCTTATAATCAGTAATCCACAACAACCTACCAAACATGCACACAATTTGTCACACATTCATAGCATATTACAATAATGAAACCTCTTACATGTTTCGAGCCTTCCACGTTCATCATCAGGGAGTACATCAAATGGTTTTGTATAAAACAGACCTAACAATTTTTAGATGGTTGAAACTTGATCAGGTTTCAACCACTTAAAAAATAAAGTTTCATTGTTTTAATATATTACGAACGTGAAAATAAGAAATTCTGTGCACTTTTTGATTAATTATTGTAAAAAGTAAATATAATAGAAAATAATGAAATCTGCATGTACTTGTACCGTTCTGTCCCTACAAACGTCTGTTTCTATCTCCTGCCCGGGCTACGAGCATGAAGACGGCAGAATGTGGGTTCGAATACTTGGACAGAAGGACTGTTACCTTCAGCACCACGTGCGGCCCGGCTCTTGGGGCTCATCTAGCCTAATATGAGATAGGCACAGGGAAATCTTTCACTGGAGGTGATGCGATCGTGGCGTGAAGCTGACCGCTCACATCCATCTAGTGCCAAGGCTAAGAAAGAGTTAGTGCGCCTTCAATAAAGCGTATGTTTCTATGTGCTTAATTAACCTTCCAAATCCTAGCGGCCAATTTATGTATTATCATGTTTAGCATTAAAAAATTCTACGTTTGCCCACACAGCACATTTCTATGTTTTGTTATCTCACACCAAACGGCGACTTCTGCCCTGTGCAACATTAACTGACTAGTTTTTGTGACCGACGCGGGGAGCAGGGGCGCACCCAAACGGAGGAGGGGCTGCCGGGTTGCAGCACCCCCCCCCAAAAAAGGAATTGCAGACACAATGACATTAAACATCTAATGTACTTGAACTTTATACCGGAATCAGCCACTGAAACCGTCTGATGACTAGTATATTAGAATTCTGAAAATAAAATGAAGAACTTATGATGTACTGAATGAAATTAAAAAACAAGACGTGTGATTTAAATTAGCTGAGTGAGTCATGGCGCATGTACTGTAATTATATTTATATGCATATAAATACGGTTTCAAACAGTGTTATGTTACACTTATATTTTTGTCATGATTTTTATAACATAATTTTTAAAATCAAACAAATTATACATAGCCTCAGGGTCAGCCCCTCCCCACATAAACAACTTTGGGCGCGCACCTGACAAACAGCGTTTATCGCGCAGGTACGAACTGGGCCTTTGGAAGTAAAACAGATAACGCTGGGTCCTTAAACGGTTAAACACAGTGGAACTTCGCCCTTTACCTTGCGTGTACAGTAAACATCAAATTTGCAATTTAAAAAACGAAACGAGTTAAATTATTTTGAAATCATATTTTTGTTGTTGCCCTATTCATGATGAAGTCTTTGTTCATAACACAGAATAAAGAATTAAAGAGCCGGCAGCGGCATTTCATGGATCGCTGTGCTCAAGACTACCGGTTCGCCTTCACTCTTGATGGATGCGAGGCCAGGCATGGCTTCCACACGGCCAACAGAACAGGTTCTCTTTATGTGCACCTGCACTTTCTCCTTGCAATGAAAACACAACGTGAATTTCGCAGGTTCTGAAAGATATTCACTGGTCCATAAATATGCCACACTACACGAATCCGGTTCCAGCTGCAGGACTACAACTGCAGACCTTATACCGCGGAAGCCCGGGTTCAAGTCGAGGACAGTCCATATGGGACCTGTGGTGGACAAAGTTGTACTGGGACAGGTTTTTTTTCAACGTACGTCAGATGTCAATTATCAAAGCACTGCGTCCTATTCATTCGTCATCCGAACGACGGAGAAGGGACTCGCCCATTATAAGCCACAGTCGCACAGGAAGTCTCATTTCACACTAAGAACAGCAGGAGTAGCTCAGTCAGTATAGTGGCTAGGCTAGGGGCCAGAAATTCTAAGAATCGTGTTTCGATAACCGGCCGGGGCGACAGATCTACGACTTCACGAAAGCGTCCAGACCAGCCCTGGGGCCCACCCGTCCTCCTATTTCCCTGGTTGTATCGCGGCAATAACGTGAAGCTAACCACACCTCTTTGCTTAGGTAAAACATAAGTGGAGTTATATATCTCCAATCTCCCATATGCCTTCATGACACCTGCATACATTTAACGACCTAAGTAACAGAAGAAGATCCGAAAAAACAAACAAGGTCACGCACTCAAGTCGGTGCAGACTCTGGTGATCGTGGCGTCGAAAGAGGAGCATAAACGGCCTTTTATGGCTTCTAGTTTGGAATTCCAGAGCCACTCAGTAGAAAAGTTCCGCCACTTTCTGAAATCCATTGTCCATCAGCCTGCAACATCGAATATTTCATTTATACTTAGCCAACGACACCTTCAAGGGTGGCCTTCAAAATTACGTTGCTGCAGCTCACGCGTTGAGTCCCTTACCGTGTTTCTTACTCAACAGACTACATGGCGCACACTGTCTTCCTTGAGATGTCAACTCGATGTGCTGATCACGAAATTCCCCGAATTTTATGGAACCCATAAATTCTTAAGTCCGGTTTTTCGGTCACGCGTGGAATTCTTTCTACATAATGTTTCCTTTCACCTGGTACACCTTTGTGAAGTTCACACGATCAGCGGTTTCACTATTTAAATTTGGAATAAAACCAACATCTAATCAGTCGAACAAAATATTCATTCTTAACAAGTTTGAAAGACAGTTTTATGTTTCGGCAAAAGTAAATAGCATCAGACAGCCCTCAAGAACAAGTAAAAAGTTAAACTTACAACTACAATTTATTAACCTCAGATCTCAAACTTCACGATGTTATGATTCTAACATAGATAAAAATGTAACAACATTTTGTCTAGAACAATATTTTCTATATAAATATACACATATACATATACATAAAATATATACGCGTAGTCAGGCGTAGGTATATATCGTTTATGTTGAAATCTTGTAACTCAAACACTGTTACTTCGTAGGCAACTTATAGACTCGTTGAAGTATCACGTATGCGTTATTGTTCGGAATCCAGCATGTGATCTACTACGGACCGTAAAAATTTACTTGTCGTCAAAACCTATTGCATTCACGTCTGAAAATATAACAATATCGTTATACGACGTAAGATAAGAACTTACAAATGTCGTATTTTGTCGCAATACAAACGTGACTGCACTGAGCATTTTGCTAAACATTACCAATCCACGGACCGAAATTTGAAAACACCTGGCTTTGGCAGAAACAGTTACTAATAATATGCTATTGTTTGTTTTCCGATTATATCAATAAACTGTGTCCAGTTATGAGAAACAGTGACAGATACTGGCAACATTTGGGCTAAGGAATATTTGTCACTGTCGCTTCGTTCAACCGGCGAAGGTTTAAAAGTAATTCTTCCACCTTCTGCAAAGAGATTCCCTAGGGCCATTTAGGCATAATCACAGTCCTCCCAATATGAATCACATCGAATCCTCCCGTTTAATAATTACGTGAAAAAGGTAAATCACTCCATGTACAGGCGTTATGGGTTCCAGGAGGTTGACGCTCACAAATTCAAGACAATCACCACATGAAGGTGGTAGGCTGTCAGCCCTACGACCCGGCCGCCTTTACCGCCCAGGAAATGTTTCTGGTACTCATTTCTGTTAGAGGCTGAGTCGACCCCTGGGCGAACTTCCGACTTGTAACGCAGTGCCTTAACCAATTGCACTACCGCGTGCCCCTTAATAATTAAGCAGAAGTTAAAAAATTACTTAGTTCTTCTAGTTTGACGAGACATACTTAAACCACTTAGGACCCAAACTAAGGAACGCCCACATCAAAACTCGTATGCGGAGAGGAAAACTGATGCATTAGCACATATGCAAACACGGACAAATTAATATAAGAGTTTAAAATCTTGTACTAAACATTAAAAATTTATCCCCTAAAAAACGGGCTTTAAAGGCAACGGCAACATTTTATCTGATTTAAATTGAGTCGCTACTCTCTGTGTCATATAGGGCTTTACATAACATGCTTAAACTTTGTGTGGTTGTTACGGATTACAGCAAGGTATATTCGCTTCCACAGAACTGAAGCTGAAGGTATGAGAGCACAAAGCAGGGGTAGGCTTATGTTAGCTACGTCTTTGTTAAGCTGAAATAATCAACCGAATTTATCCTTCTTAGTTTATCAGAGATTGCAGCCTCTTGTCTGTTCTGACTCATAACTATTTCTGCATCAATGAATCCTTCACAACCGCCTTTCTAAACCGGCAGTCATACATGTACCCCCCCCCCCAAGGGGGGCGGCAGAAAACGATATATTTCACACACTGTCAAAAAGAGTTAAAAAGAGCTATAAAAACGCCTTGAGAACTTCCTTTATGTACAACTTTTTCTGTGTGTGGAATAATTTTAGTGCTACTTTCTACACCTTATTGTGTTTAAAACAGGCCACACAACGAAGGTGGAATTAAAAAAGTACATCGCCATTGTAAAACAATAGCTACATGAAGTTTCAATAAAAGACCAAGAGGTAGAAGGAACTGCACTCTGCGACCAGCGGGTACATCGAACGAAAAAGGTGAAGGAATTCTGATTTATAATTTCGGTAGAACTGATCTGGTCTGTGGACAGACCGATGTCGAAGCACAGAAAGGAATGTGCGCATGCCGACTGAAATTCTTGTTGCAGGCGAGATTTGAATTCGCAGTCCCCCATATCTGGGCAGCTGAAGAAGGCACGGACCACCACACAGCCACCTGGTCTGACTTACCCTCTCCAAGATGACACTGATGACATGAAAAGGTACGTATGCAAATGTTTTAGCCCAGCAGCTTGCTTTGTATGCCATTCGGAATGTGAAAAGTGTCTGCCGTACTCTTCTGTCTACTGCGATGTAACGTGTTGCTTATTACAGGCACTGAAGTTCCAGGAAAACGCTACTACTTCATATTCAGCGTTGTCAAATATGGAGGCGCCACGTTCCTGAGAGACATATCTACCAGACTGCATGGTGTCACATCATACAAGACCGTAATTTTAATATTCACTACCACTAGAACCTCAAATATAAAAAAACTTCTGGGCTGTAGGTAATTCAAAGGATGAATGGTTTCTCTTAATTATGAACTGGAATACGAATGTATTGCGGGTTTTTAAGTAACAGTGATACGACTACGCGACAGACGACCGGGAAATTGTGGTTCGATTGCCGGAGAAAGAAAACACAATCGAACGCAGTTATAACGTCGTAAAAGGGACTGAATATTTTGCGTAGTTATAAACGACTGTCATTACAAACGAGGAGTATAATGTTATTTTCAATAGAGACGAATTAATCAGTACCACACAACATCTGACGCTACAGACGAGGTGTCGTATAAGCCTATGTCGTCACCGCGTCCTACCGTATTTTCATTGTCTTCACTCAGCCCAGATCGGCTTTGGGTCCTCCATCACTAGATGTTAGAAATGTGTACAGCTATACGTCCACTGCCCTACAGTCACCATGGCCCCGTGCTTAATTAACCGTAGGGACAGCTTTATGCTGTTCGTTTATTTTCCTACAGATGTCTCTGAATGAAGGTACTATATCGAAATTTATGTTTTCCATTACGTTTGTGTTCATGGATTTCTACTTGCAACGAAGAAAGAAAGAAAGAAAGAAAGAAAGAAAGAAAGAAAGAAAGAAAGAAAGAAAGAAAGAAAGAAAGAAAGAAAGAAAGAAAGAAAGAAAGAAAGAAAGAAAGAAAAAGAAAGAAAGAAAAAGAAAGAAAGAAAAAGAAAGAAAGAAAAAGAAAGAAAGAAAGAAAGAAAAAGAAAGAAAGAGAAAGAAAAAGAAAGAAAGAAAGAAAGAAGGAAAAACCTGGCCAATGTAACGGGGCACTGAGTAATTCCTTTCTAAATCCAAAGGTCTGCAGGCCCTAGGGTCGTTAAATATGTGAACTCCGGGGAGCCCGAAACCTTGCCACACTCCACTGAAGAGCGAAGCTGGCTGCGAGGCCTTGATGAAGTACAAGCACGAACTGTGGAGAGTGGGAAACTCCCGTGGGGACGTAAGACTCACAAGGACCCACAAACGTATTTGAAATTAAAATAACTTGGCAGACAAGTTAACAAGATGAAAGGTGTTGAAAGTGTTCATCGTGCAACTGACCCCTGCCCCTGCCTTCCCACCGACAGCAGTTCAGAAACCTTGGCCAGCAATGCTTATTGCATGAAACCTACTTGCAAGTACTTCCTCTTTATACACTATCAGTGGCCCGGGATCCCTGTGAGGCTTGTAGATTTGATTCTGTGGGCACGTACGGTCTGACGCAATACCGGTACGTACGTACAGTTTACAAACAGACCTTTAACACTCGACGATGAAAATGACACTCCTTCGAAGAGGCAGGAACCACTCACCCAGACACGCAGCGTCACATCCCAAGAGGCAGGAACCACTCACCCAGACACGCAGCGTCACATCCCAAGAGGCAGGAATCCCACAAATGTTTCACTTTCACACCTCACAGCACGGTATGCTGTTTACTACAGACACAAATGTATCACGCCGCTAATCCCTCTTGTCTGGAATTATCTAGAATAGTCGTGATAGGGAAAATGTTTAAAACAAGGGAAAATGTTTAAAACAAAGTTGTATGTGTATATATATAATGTACACATATATACACACAAACCTATTACATATAGATAAGGGCTTTCAGTACGATTCCCCAAGTCACATAAATTAAATGGTCACGTCATTACAATGTTAGATGTAATTTATTTATGCCTGGAAGTATAATTATTTCTCAGCATAATCCACAAGCACACTGGGGTATTTGCCCCATCTTGGTACGAGTTTAAAAATGCCATCAGGCACTTAGCAGGCGATGAAACGTGACTTAACCATTTCAGTCCTCATTCACAATAGTTGGAATGCAGTTCGGGCGATAAAGCGACACTTGGGCACATCGCCGACACCATTGTAATGAGGAAATAGCTATTCATGAATGGCTGCGAATTCAACAGCCCTATTTCTACAGCAATGTAATTGTTAAACTCATGCCAATATGGGAAAAATACACCAATGTGCCCGGAGATTAATGATAGCTCACTAAAAGAAACGAGTTACATGTAACGCCGTAGTGACTGCCCACGTGATTTCAATGACCTACTCACGCGACATCCTTTGTGCGCGCGCATACACACATCACTTTCTTGACTATGGGCAGATTTGATGAAGACTTGTCATTTTTAAATTGGGCTGTAAGGGAAGTTACCGTTATACTGACCGCTATGAACCAGAAGTATGGAGTTTGATCAGAAACTGGTCAGCTTCACCTCTCAGAAAGGAACATTCGAGAGGGACCGCAGTAGTCCAACCGGTAGCCTAGCCGCTGTACTGACTGAGCTACTTCTGCTACCTGTTGCAACAGTGGAAGAACTAACATGCAACTTCAAGGTCCTTATTTGAATTCTGCAGTAAGTGGCAAATAAAGAGACATCGTCAATAACAGTTTGGTATATAAGAACCAATGTGCCGGAGGAAACCCGCTGTCTTCATCTTCAGGGTAATTCAAGAGTCTGTTCTACCCTTAACCTTTTAAAGCCTAGCGGTAACTTTACGTACTACCAGGTTTAACTTTAGTCAATTCTCCATGGTGCTCACATTGCGTTTATGTGTTTTTTACTTATTTGGGAACAATCTGCAACTTTTACCTGACATGTCGTCAAATGATTGGTTTTTTAAACTGAGGTAGAGTGTTTCCTGCGCGGTACGCCCTGAGTATATTAGACAGAATGCGTTTCGTCTTTAAAGGGTTAAGATAAAGACAGCAGGTTTCTCTAGTATGCTGGTACCTATATGGCGTCACAGTTTCAAAGTTACCGCTGTGAGCACCTCAAATCTCAAACATGAGACAGTTCACTTCGCCGAAAGCATGACCAGTCAAGGGGATTTCCCTTCCCTGCTGTGACGTCAAGTGCTTTGGTCGCGCTGCTAGTCAGTTCGCAGTGTCTGTCGATTGAGGCCTCCCCCAATAACACAAAGCAGCCATGTAACCAGGATAAGGACTGTGCACGATGTAATAAGCCGGGCAGCTTTCCATTACCAGGTGCTGAGTGTGTCGAACTGCGCCATAACAATTTATTACTAAACGCACTCAGTCACTTACAACCTCTGCGTACTGTGGCAATAATCTTTTCTGATACAAGCAATCGCGAAAAAGGAAATTTTCAAAAGTCAAAAGCAGATCCTTCGCAAAAATTAACCGTTCAAAGCCTAGCGTTAACTACATGCACCATCTGCTGGAACACTACAAAACTCTGCATTTTTCCCCACAGTGCATTTGCGTTGTCTGTGACGTTAACACCAATTATTCCCATGACTATACTTGATCTAGCCTTCGTAATGGACGTGGAATTTCTTTTCTATGAGATAAGGACCAGAGCAGCACAAATAACTGGACGACCGACGTCTTTCTGTGTTTTCCCCAGTCGTTAAAGGCATTCGGAAGTGGTTCCTGAGTTATAAATTTGTAATGCCTTATTCTCATGCATAATGTCCGCATTATGTATTTTAATAAAAGCTACTTGAGATGAGGTCAGAAGGCTTGGTTGGGGTGCGATGCGCGCAGTTCACAATGGGTAACTTCTCTCAGAAACCAAGTAACTACATACTACTTTGGCCGCAGTAAGGCCCTGGCATGTCGTGTGCATGACATTCGAATACAGTAACGAGATTGATAATATTTACTCTGCTGTTCCCAAGATTCCCTTTAGGACAGTAAGGACAGGGAGGGGAGGGGGTTAGACGTTTAACCAATCACTAAACGAAGACTGAGTTTTAAAACTAAGGTGCACAAACCAACGGCTCTGTTGACATAACTGTTTGGCCTATCTCGGTATCATTTGGTGGGCACATTTCTCTTCCAACCATACACAGTCAGGCGGGCAGACAAATTCAGAATACTTCGAATTCAAAACGAAGTCGCAGCACATGTCTAAACTGGATTAAAATCCAATCAGGTCGGTACCTCTTCATAACAGCATTACGGGCCCACTGAAATATACCATACTAAATAGGATATTGGGAAAGAATTTAAGATACATAAGTACAATCAGTACAAAGGAAAACATACATACAGGCACCATTTGATAAACAATTTGCGACAGAATGATGAAAGAATGCATACAGCATGCAACAAGAGGACGCCGTAACAGCGGAGGAGATGGAACGAGTATGTGAAGTCGAAACAGGCTACACTGCATGTAACCTACGGTGCAAAACAAGATAACTGCATGATGTAACTCCAGTTGCATGCGTACAGAATATACGTCCAAAGATATGGCGATGTAAGACGTTGTCACGGCATGTCTGAATCTTTCTTTGTACATGAAAACGTTTGTTTATGAAGTGCTGACATGTCCCCTTACGAACTTTTGGAACCTAGAAACGGTCAACACTGTTTCAGATCCTGCTAACAGAGCAAAATCAGTCGCATCAACAGAGTTCGAGTTTCTACTTGTACTACTCGAAGTCCCCGACACTTTTTCATACACGAAATGTCAATCACAATCAAAACAGCATGAGTACAGCTACATGTCTACTTCCCTCTGTGTCTCCACTGGCATGTTACAGGGCCACCTTTACCTTCACTAGATTGCTATAGAAAGCGTCTGAAGTATCAAGAGTGAACTATACATTAAAGGTTACTTTCATCTAGTCGCATGTGAATTTAACCACCCCCCCCCCCCCCGCCGTGGTAGCTATATGTACCAACCTACTGTAACATTAAGGAGCTCTGCATCTTGCCAAAGCATTCATGTTTCGTGTGATCCTTACAGCAAATGCAGATTGTTCATCTGAACATTTTTAACGGACATCAAGTGCGTTCTCTGTGAGGTACGAACCGAAATTTATACTCGTATGTAATTTAGACCAACGTTCATCTTCGTAAGGTTAATATGGTGGTAATACAGGAAGTCGTAATGCCGACACTATATAACCAGAGACAAAGGGCTGTTTGTGGTTTAAAGCGACAGTTGCTCTTTTAAATCCAATGACCGCCAAAAGGGTGGACTTGCGATAAATGAAACGAACAGAAAGGACTTGATACACTATTTATTTATTTATACTCTTTTTTTATGTATGCACTAGGACGATATTAAAGAGAGGCCGTTGTGTCATATTGAACCACTGGTCCCCTGTGGGGCAGATAGCCCGTGGAGCAGAACACTCTACTTTCACTGTGCCCGACGTTTGTTTTATGTATCTGCCGACATTATTTCAAGGAGTGTAAACAAACTGAACAGTAATTACTGCACGAAAACGAGAGTGGAACCGCAGCTACAGTCTGCGGTATTGTACACCGCATTGGCTGTGATGTCCGTATATTTCGAACACAAATCTCTTGTTACAAAGCTTAGGCGTTTATAAGCATTGCACAGTAACAAACAGGGGTGCACAATCCTTCATGATCTAGCAGCCACATCAAAATTCTAGAGACTAGACGCGCGTAATATTTCATACCGAGAATCTGCACGCAACGTTCCTTTTAACTTTTTTACAGCTGCGCGGACCTGCTATTGCTCACACCAGAACACTTTTACACGACCTCACGACTGCGCGGCACTTTTAAAAGTTTTCTTTTTTGTAATATGCATGATAAGAATATTTACAAAGAAAATTGAAAAATTCCAGCTGCGCGGCAACAATTCAGGGCGCGCGGAAGCATTTCAGTTACTGCGCGGCCGCGCACAGGCGTAGCTTAGAAGCAACACTGTCTGCACGTATAAGGCGCCATCGTCAGAATTCTGTGATCATGGCGACCTGGTGCCCGGGTTTTATGCACCCCTGGTGATAATAATGGCAATCAATTTCTTATTACAATTTATTGAAGAAACGTCTCTTAATAAAAGTTATAGATTTTAACTAGCTCTGTGTTTATTAATGTATAAGATGTTTGCACGAAGAATAGCTTTCGCAAAAATTATACAGGTGAATGCAACCGTTCAACAGACATTGCTAATAATGCACGTCATTCTTTTGTGACGTTAATAAAAAGTTTGGCATTTCGCCTGCCCAGAATCTGTTACTTCTCATCGCCTCTCAGTAAACAATATTCTTCCTGAATGCCCACTAGCCAAATTAGCTTCATAATTGAGATACTTAAATAATTCCATGGAGGAGAGCCCTCCGTGAGAAGTTAACAGGTCCTCAGCTAACCAATAATTTCCCCCCATTTTATGGAACCCGAAGGTACATTACTGCATTCATAAGCGCCTACCACCTGCCCCTATTCTGAGCCACAGCAATACAGTTCATGCCTTCCCGTCCCACTTCTTGAAGATTCATTTTAATATTATGCTCCCATCTACGTCATAACATACGCTCTGTCTTCTGTGAGATAAGGATCGAGCCGTTATACGTTATTGTTCTTTTCAGTGTAATGTGTTCATTTATTGTATATTTAACGACGCTGTACGTAACTGACATTACGTGGGGTCGGGGGAAGGATAACGGCAAAGCATACGTAGCCTTCTTCAAGATGCCATTACGGAATTTGCCCGAAGGAATAAAGACAAAAAGTCTGGTTCAGGTTAGTTGGTGTCCTGGCCGATATTCGAACCGGGCACTTCCCAAACTGCAACTCAAAAGCGCTGGCGATTTAGCCATCTTGTTTTGCACATTCTGTATAAAGTACGAGTCATGGGCCCACTGAATTCATACAGTCACGGGCCCACTGAATTTATACAGTCACGGGCCCACTGAATTTATACAGTCATAAGCCCACTGAATTCATACACACCAAAATTAAATTCGGATAACAATTTTTTTTTTAATAACAGAATCTTCCTACCGGTTTTGGACAGGCCACCGAACTCGACCTCCCCGGTTTAGTTTCGTTTAATGAACACTGCACAAAGAATTCATAAAAATACAGGACAATAAAACAAACACAAATTGCGGAACTAAAAAAGGCACTAAATGAAGGAACGTTAAAAACGACAGAACTGAGTACTGATTGCGTGAAAAGCAAATAACGATACGGACGGTTGCAACAGAAGTAACCTTTATTGACAGGAAACACAACTCTTCCCACGATATGACAAGTTAATACGGGGCAGCAACTTCTCGGACAAAAATCTCCATTCACAAGCCAACAGCCAAAGAGTTGGTTACGAGTTTCCCCGCCTTTTGTGGAAACCGAAGGTTCGTTACTGCATTCACATGATCCCTCCACTTGATTCTCTCCTGAATCACATGCGTCCAGTTCGCACCCTCGCATTTCATGTTTTCAAATACATTTTAATATTATTCCTCCAGCTATGCCTCAGTCTCGAAATTATAATTAACATTATCCGCCGCCTTTCTTTCTTTTTCCATCGTCAGAGCCCATTAAAGTATTCAGTACATACAGTGTCAAAAATCCACATTCATATTTACTAAACAACGCAAGCAAGCACAGTACGGAACATAATTACACGAATAAAAATAATAAGCGGGCTTTCCAAAGAGATAATATTTTCTTAGATTCAATTTAAGTGGTCGCAAGTGCTTCCTAAAGGTGTTTTCTGGCCCTCTTTCACTCAGAAGTTCGAAGTACACACGCGAGACGCAACTACATACGCTGTTCACTTGTTTGGTGTAAGCTGCTTCTCATACTGAAATTAGTCTTGGAGATAACTGGGGCCCCACGTTTACTGTATGCCGAACCGATGGGATTTTTGCGAAAGATACATATATTAAAATGCATACTGTTAGGCGGTTCGTCTGGACCAGTGACAGCCGAAGCATGAAGTTACACAGAAAGTAAAAACAGTCCACAGCAAACAGTAATAAAGCATTACAGCACGAACATACCAACTCACCGAGATAAAAAAAACACATAAACATGAATCTGACTCAGAAAGCAAAGTAAAAGACTGCAAACATCACTCGAACTAACGTTTTAGACTGTTTTTAAAAGACTCCCTTTTCGGGTTATTACTGTCACATTCAGCGAGTGACAGTAAAAAGAAAAGCAACATACAGCTCAAAGAAATAATGGAATAATAAAAAGAACTTCAAAGGTACAAAATTTTGAATAAAGAAACATGATATTGAAACTTTCAACACAATTGTATATTACTGACGCTAACCTAGATGCTGGCATATTATCAATTAAAAGATTTAGACATAAACCACAAAGAATTCTAACAAAAATTTGGTACATGTTGCTTACACCGGCGATATGAAATTGCGAAACATTGCGTGTAGACATTTTTACTTATCATTCTACATGTAAACTAACTAAATAAACTGAGAGACGCCTTTTTGTGTACTATGTTAAAATACGTTTCAATGTTGTTAAGTTACTCGTTCACTTCAAGTTCCTACAACAACAAAAAGACCCCCGAAGGCGACTACATGGACGTCGAAATGTATAAGGCAAATATTACATTACGTTCATGCGCTAATAACACTTCGCCAAGCTGTGTTCCAATTTGGAGCGATTTCAATTTTCATTCGCTGACACTTCGCTGCTTTAATACAAAATAGTACCACCAGAGTTCTCACAGACGTCAAATTACGTCACAGGGTTAGATGTTCTCGATTTGTGTTTGGCTAGATTGTTACAGCTTGCAGAAAAATGAGATGGTGATTCAGGCGAGGGGGGGCAGCACAGGCAGAGTGGCCGAACAGATGGCCCGTGTTCATTCGATCAATGACTCGAGTACAGCACCACTTGATCGTGTCAGGGGAACCGCTGCACCTTACAATTAGTATCAGCCTACATGTGGTAGTCACGAATAACAATCACTACCTGTTACCTCCATTTCAAGTATTTGAGCTTACATACTGACCCTGAAGTCATAACGGAATGTCCAGACAGAGGGTGCTAAAAAGAATATTCGGCACCAACAGAGACGATAAGCCAATCCCAGTGGCCGCGCGGTCTAAGGCGCAGGTCTGCGGCCGGGCGCTTGCTGGGATTGTGGGTTCGAATCCCACCGGGGGCATGGATGTTTGTCTCTGTGAGTGTTTGTGTTGTCACGTAGAGGTCTCTGCGACCGGCCGATCACTCGTCCAGAGGAGTCTCACCAATTGCGGTGTGTACTTGAGTGTGATCAAATGAAATCACAAAAACCCTCGACAATTGCTGTGAACAAGTAGGTAAAAGAGGGAAGGACTAAGAAAGCAAGAAGAGAGACAGTAAACAACAGGGGACTGGCAAGTACTGTATAATGATAAGGTTTATAAGATATAAATTATAAATAAATTTATAATTTATAAAATATAATAAACGTTTATAATTTATTATCTGGGCAAAATATTACTATGGCGACGCAATAGGTGATGAAATGGGCAGGACACATACAATGCATACAAGACACGAGAAATTGCATGCAATTTTGTAGAAACGCCTGGCAGGAAGAGGCCCCTTACGAAGTATTGATGTACATGGTACGATAGTATTAAATTTGATCTTAAATAAATATGTGACGGTGTCTGCTATGTCTAGCTCACCTAGGAACCAATGGCGAACTCTTGCAAACATGACAATGAACCTTCCGGTTCTATAAAGGGGAGGGCATAAATTTCTAACTAGTTGAGCGACTATCAGATTATCAGAAAGGGCTCAACTCTGTGGAGTTAGTCACAACCCGAAACAATTCAGTACGTATAATACAAGGACCAGAGGGACTCTTACATACTAATTTTAGGGACATCTACTGTAATCAGCGTGCGACGACCGAATTTCTGTTCCCCCTGATCAGAACTGCTATGTGTAACTGTTAATGCAATTGCCCGACCCAGCTCGGTTCCGTGCATAACGGACACACAGGCAAGTAGGTATTACTACCGCCCTTGAAAATAGGGCTTTGACGTACCCTCCCTTAACACAGTGGTACAGAACACTAGCGGAGGAAAGTAACACACACACACACACACACACACACACACACACACACACACACTCTCTCTCTCTCTCTCTCTCTCTCTCTCTCTCTCTCTCTCTCTCTCTCTCTCTCTCTTCCATAATGTGTTCTTTGCTATTCTGCTCACACCACTATTCTTCCTTTTCATTTTCTCTCATGCCTTCACAAAAAATTCTTGGGTGAGGAAAGTTCTACAAGATGTCATTGCTAGTGGATTAACCCTTTAAAGACGAAGCGTATCTGTTTTATATAAGGACTCAGTGCGTACCGCGCTGTAAACACTCTCCACTTCGGTTATAAAAACCAATCTCTTAATGTTTTATAAGGCAACAGTTGCTGTTTGTACTGAGATCCGTACAAAACACATAAACGCAATGTGCGTACCACGTAGAATTTTTTAATCTTAAATCTGGTCGTATGTAAAGTTACCGCTAGGCTTTAAAAGGTTAAGTACGTCAACTTCAGGCATCAAGGCCTAAACCTTAGAAGTCTCTCCAATTTCTGCTGTCTAGGCTTTTAAATTCGGTGGCAGCTGCTGCCAATGGCATGTGTAGTTAGTCGACTATTAATCAACAACAATCGAAAAAGAAATCTTCCTCCTCGTACAGTGAAAACAGTTAATGAGTTACTGAGAATGTCGGGTTTCAGCAACATAAAGGCCGTTATGTTTAATCAACCCTTTAAAGACGAAGCGTATCTGTTTTATATAACGACTCAGTGCGTACCGCGCTGTAAACACTCTCCACTTCGGTTATAAAAACCAGTCTCTTAATGTTTTATAAGGCAAAAGTTGCTGTTTGTTCTGAGATCCGTACAAAACACATAAACGCAATGTGGGCACCACGTAGAATTTTTTAATGCCAAACCTGGTGGTGTGTAAAGTTACCGCTAGGCTTTAAAATGTTAAAATACATGAATAGGCTACAGAAGACATACACGTGTTGTAAGGTATATTCCAGGTGGGTGTGTGTGCACGCACATGCATCTATGTACGGGCGAATGTAGACCTACGGCTGTGCATGTGCATCACTTTTCGGGATGTGTTATTTGACATTCGACGTAACTAATTTACCTTGAAGTTTAGTTAATGTAGACAGAGATATGTTACCGAAACGCTACGCGCACAGCATCCATCGCTCTGTAGTCAAGACATTGCTCATCTTCGTAATTCGTTAACAATTCGCAGCATCAAGAAAGAAATGTCTAAGTTACAGCCTCACTGCCTCGTAGCTTTATGTATCATCATCACGTAGCTTTATGTATCATCATCACGTAGGTTTATCCGCTTTCTTTTTAAAGATCGATCCACAAAAACATTACTGCACGAATTACCATTGCCGATCCAAGCATGGGTCTACGGCCGCACATTGGCTGAGATGGTGGGCTCGAATCCCGCCGGGGGCATGGATGTCTGTATTTGTGAATATTGTGTGTTGTCAGGTAGAGGTCTCTGCGACTGGCTCATCACTCGTCCAGGAGTCCTACCGAGTTTTGTGTGTCTGTGATCGAGGAACCTCACAGAGGGGGCCTAGGCCCACTAGGGCTGTCGAGCTATGAAGAAATGAATTACCATTAATACTTACAAATTTTATCTGAAACATTTCTTTTATATGGCAGATATTCAACGAAACACAAGGGCAAATATTACCTGTAAAACACATTACCTTTACGTTTGCAATACATAAACATGAATACAGCTTGGGTGTACAAAATGGCATCGGGAACATCTAGAAAACAAGGGGTAACACACTGCCGCTTTCTGTTCAATAAACCACGGAGTTCTGGAAACGAGATTCGTGCAAATTTGCAGCAACGTTGCGAGATTTCTTAAGTTTACAACTTCACGTCACTTTTAGCGAGGCCTAAACGACAATGAAGTTAAGAAAGCAAATTACGATTCGTAAGCGGCTAACAACCTGACATCTAACTTAAATTCATTACGTACTGTTCAACAAAAATTACGGCAGCTAACCAAAGAGCAATAAAACCTACTGGAGTTACGCTACTGGCAACACAAGGGCCACTTCAAGTCTAGGGTACACATGCATACTTACGAGTGTCGCTTGGGAAACACGTTCACTTGGCTGGCGTACATTTCGCAACTGAATGACCTCGAATGACAGTCACGAAAAGAGGCGAATTCATCGGCAAACTGTTATGTTTCCAACGCTCACGCAAAATCTTGGCGGCCACAAATTTAAAGATGATCGTGAAGTGGAAAAAGTTGTGACACGACGGTTAATAATACACAACACGGGTTTCAAAAGGAAACAGAAAAGCTCGTTCCACCATATGACAAATGCTTCACTCATGGCGGAGATTGTGTGGAGAAGTGCTGGGAGAGCTGTTCCTATTACAGGTGAAAACAAAGAACACAAAAATATGCATTTCAAACGTATTTTCTGACCGACCCTCGCGGCTGGTGGTCCGGGAGAGCCTAGTTGGCATACCGATTGTCTACGGGCTGGACGGTCCGGAGATCGAATCCCGGTGGGGGCGCGATTTTCCACACCGGCGCTACGGCCCACCCAGGCACGTACACATTGGATACCGGGTCACTCCCAGGAGTAAAGCGAGGGGGCGTTAACCACCCATCCCCGTCTAGAGCCGAGGTTAAAGACAGAGCAGACCTATGCCTCTGCTCTCCCTCTGTGCCTTCATGGCAGGCTGTAAGGTGAACTTTACCTTCTGCCTTTACCCTCGCAGCTAACTTCACAAGTGATGGACCGTTCACTTAATTTATCCCGTCCGAGGACTATTTCTCCACTAGCACGCGCCGTAAATCTGACGAAGCTAAAGTTATGAGAAACTTTAGATTCGACGCTGCAACCTAGGCAGTAAGAGCCGCAGCCACGTCACGGTCCAACAAATTCAACAATCGAGGTCTGCTGGGATGTGCCTACTTCCAGGACACTTGTTGCTGCTACTGACGCAACACCGCTACTCGTTTCATTCACTCTCTACCCTTCTCTTTCTGCATCCACCCCCCCCCCCCCACCAACCTCCGTCTAACTTTCCGTTCCCATCACTTTTCCTATGTCACGTAACCAATTAACTGCAGTAAATGTATTACCGGCAACCGGAGTTTATACTAATGGACATTCACAACCATTTTGATAAATGAAATGGCAAGTGATAAAGTCGGATTTGCCGAGTTATCGTTTTGATATCATTCCAAACCATCTAGCAATAATACGGGCTTAATGTATCGCACAGTACATCATTACTGTGGTAGCAATATGCGCAGGGCATCTCGATGACTGGAGAGTGTGTCCCCAATACTGAGGACTAAGATTGAATTCCGTCCGGGACCAAACGCTTCGAGAGAGGTTTCTTATTCAATTTTGCTCCTCTTTTCTTTTCCTCCCTGGCCCAAATCAAATCAAGTGTTGATACCCACAGGCCATGACAATCTCAACCTCACCCCACGTTAATTTTACAATTCACAATCCTAATATCATAGCCCAGCCAGCATAGCGACGTGGCTAAGGGATGAAGCACTTACAAACCAGGGTTTGATTCCTGGCAAGGCAGAAACTTTCCTGTTCTGCACAGCGTCAAGACGGACTGTGGAGCCCACCCAGCGAAATTTATTACTTTGCATGTACTTTTTTCAATACGCACCTCGTCCAAAACACGATATTTCAGTAAGTAACGATAATATTAAACATGCAGTATGGCCTATACAGCTATCCTTCATCTCATGAACCAATATCTGTTTTTGTGATAAGGCTTTCTGACTTAACATGCACCAGATTAAGTCTCCGGAAGAAATTCTCGTCCTTACGTTCAAACAGTCCATCCACAGCCAGACAAATCCAGTCTACACCCTTACACCATCATTCTGTAAGGTCCACTTCAATATTATCCTCCCATCTACATCAGGTATCCTATGCGATTTCCTGCTTTTGTGGTTTAACCCTTTAAAGACAAAGCAGATCTGTTTTACATAAGGACTCAGTGCGTACCGCACTGTAAACACTCCACTTCGGTTATAAAAACCAGTCTCTTAATGTTTTATAAGGCAAAAGTTGCTGTTTGTTCTGAGATCCACACAAAACACATAAACGCAATGTGGGCACCACGTAGAATTTTTTAATGTTAAACCTGGTCGTATGTAAAGTTACCGCTACGCTTCGAAAGGTTAACGACGACACCTCTGACAATACAGCGTCGCTTGAGGTTTTCACAATTAAAGTTCTGTATTAATTTCTCATATCTCTATCCTATTCTTCTCGAACTGATAACCCTAATATTTTGTAACGAGTACAAAACACGACAAATATAATGAAGCAGACATGACCTCGGTAGACAATATGAATCTCAGTCGGCCAATACAGAAAAGAAGTTTACATTCATCCGCCAAATTCTGTTGTATATAAATACGTTCGGTAGTTTCGGAGATAACGCATGATGTGAGAATAACCTGAAGGACGTAGAGACAGGGCACTCCCACTGCGCGTTACTTTTATTGGCTTCAGGCAAATAATCGAACAAGAACACGTCCAAGACTGTGAACTACAAAAAGAAATAATTAAATCGTTCTCTGTCAGTGGCGTGTAACTGCAATTAGTCACTCTAAAAACGGGGGTATTTCCAGCTCATGATACTTCACTCATCGCATTGAATAATTTAATTGTGCTTTCTATACGTCACATTATCTATAATCGAATGACAGGACGAATACAGAATAATTAACTGGAGAGGACGCTAGAAGAAAGCGGTCAAGGCCTAATGAAGTAATATCCTGGCATCTGCCTGGAGTGACTACGGAAAAACCACGAATATTCTGTCAAGTCATCAGGTCTCCACACAGATCTGAACCCAGGACCATCTGAATACGCACCAACAGTGCTAACCACTGAACAACGAACTTTGACACAGTATATATCAAAGAGGTCTGGGTCTCACACAAAGGACCGTGTCCATCGTGGAGTTTAACGTGTCACGATTTCTGTTGTTTCATTGGGAAGACGTAAAACGCACCTGTTAAGGTACAACAGGAAGATAAATGTGCGTCAAATAACCGTATAATGACTTAAATTCGTCGAAATTCAGCATATAATTTCAATTTATACATCGCACTGAACAAACCGTGTCTCCACTGCGAAGACCAGTGATTTAATGCATTTTTTAAAAATCTGGAAGAGGCTACGGGTTTGTCGCAAGACAGACTACGTAATGAATGAAACGATACAAAGTGTACGAGCCATTGGGCGGGGGGGGGGGGGGGGGCGCCACACGCTGTATGGGCAAGACACAGAATTCTTAAATGTCACAGTAGATGTTACACTGGGCATTAAACACGTAGACACCTGCCGTTTCTCGCTTCTTTGATGGTTAGCAGCGTCTTCGTTCTTTTTCGTGGTTTGCCAATAACAAGCGACGGTTATGGTAGCCCGGCTAGGTATGGAACTACTGCTGAGGACGTAACAAAAATACACATACTTTATTCTACTATAAAACACGCTGAACTACCACCAAATCGATTTCCTATAACTTCTGAGTTGCTGAATAAAAAGTAGGGATCTTAACACACGCATTCAACGCCAAACTACGTCTAGTTTCCGCATCCACCAACAGATGGCTCTGTGATATGGTCAATGCATATCCCAGTCAGAAATCGCTACAGGTTTATTTATTCATTTGTTTACAGTACGGCCATAGAGTCGGCAACCCGCCGCCCGCCTATGCATGATACCAGTCGAGAAACTTTGATGCGTGAACCAAAACACGAAAAAACAGAAGTACAAAAACAAATAATTTACTGTAGCTTTAAGCAGCACATAGGATAGCACATTACAAAAGCTGGGACCCCGTTTACACGGTAAATATGTAGAAGTTTAAGTAAGTAAGACCAACTCAAACACAATGCATAGATGTTATTACAATAACAGAAGTATAATTTATGGTCCAACACGTTTCGGTGAGGTCTTCACCATCATCAGGGACCCAGCTGTCTTAAAGCAAAACGTTACGGCGTGCTGTCTGGTAAAAGTCTAAGACTGGCCACATGGTATCACTATAAGAACTTTAAAATATACTCTAAAAGATGCATAGTTCAAAAAACACTAAAACACGTAATAAGATATTTGATCAGCAGTGCATCACTGTAGTTGCTTCACAGGGTGGATGTATGCGTAGTGGCTTCTGTGCACATTCGATGTCCATTTAGTGAGTTTTCGTAAAACATAAACAAGCACTAAGTGGCGGACCTGTAGCACTGTATGGATTGTCTTAAGCACCGTGCAGTTCTATGGATATGTAGCCCGTGTAACATGTCTTCAGCGCCACGAACTCCCGTGAGATTGGTTTGTGCAACAGGATCTACAGCGCCGTGCGTTGCCGTTGGAGTGGTAGGCTCACAAAGTTGTCGGGGTTACACGTCTGTCGTACTAGATGCAAGTTTTTCTGGGTCTAGTCTGTTAGGTTACGTGTATTCAGGCGAGGCAGATACACTAACACGTATTGTCATTTTGTTATGTGTTTTTAGTGTTTTTTGAACTATACATCTTTTACAGCACGTTTGGAACTGTCTATAGTGTATACCACGTGGCGAGTCTAGACTTTTCCCAGACACCACGCCGTAACGTTTTGCTTTAAGAGAACTGGGTCGTCCCTGATCTCACCAAAACATGTTGGACTATAAATGGTACTTCTAATATTGTAATAAACGTCTATACATTGTGTTGGACTTGGTCTTATATACTTGAACTCGAACAACCAGCAGGGAATGGAAAACATCAAAAATGTAGAAGTGCTAGCTGCAGACGAAGTGTTGTGACAACAGTGGGGTAAAAGGTATCACCATATCAACCTCTGCCCGAAGTTGTACAAGGCGCATTCAAGTACTGGTAAAAACTTCATTTAAATAACTTAAATTACAGGCAGCCGATCCCGGTGGCCGCGCGGTCTAAGGCGTGGGTCTGCGACCGCTTGCTTGCTCGAATTGCGGGTTCGAATCCCGCTGGGGATATGGAGGTCTGTCTCTTGGTTTTGCATTGTCAGGTAGAAGTCTCTGCAACGGGCTGATCACACGTCCAAAGGAGTCCTACCAAATGTGGTGTGTCTAACGGAGTGTGATCTAGAAACCTCATCAAGGAGGAGGCTTTGGCCCACAAGGGCTCTCGGACCATGAAAAAGAAAACTGTAGGCAGTCACTTCATTGTTATGCACTGACAACGGATGAACGTTAACTGAAATACAGACCACTAAGCAATCAATATTTATTCGTGGCACTGAGAGTGCCTTTCATGTTCACGAAGAGCTGCTACGGTGCAAAATATGCAGCTTCAAGTTCACTACGACTGGCGAAGATCTGTCTCTGAATGTAAAGAAAACGTCTGCTTCTTTGAAATCGGGTTGGGAAAAATGAGAAATGTGACGAAGAGCGACAGTGGCAGAAGTATGTACAGCTCTGAGACAGACACAGCGGGACGATAAGCAAGGAATTTACGTAAATGAACTCTACCAGTCAGACGGTGCTCCGCTGCATTATTCATCAAGAGCCACTGTGCTAAAAAATTGCTTTCACTCGAGATACAGGAAGTTATGGACACTGTGATTAGAGACAACATTTTCTGGATGAAGCTGAATCAGCATATGGCGATGCACTACACAGTGGTGTACATGGCTGAGTTGACGTGCAGTGTTAGGTACATTATTTCATCTGCGAAATGGAATAGACATTTTCATTACCTTGCAAGGTAAAACTGTACAACAATCATCTGATGAGAAATGGATCACGGCTCTCGCATTTACCGCGCACATAACAGCTTATCTCAATGAATCCAATATGAACTTTCAAAGGCAACGTCAGTTACTGTATAACATGTTTTCCGTCTCGCAAAACAGCGTCTGACTCTCCCATTTCACCAGCTAATTAGCAAACGCTGACAGACAATTTCCTTCTCCGTACAGAGACCTTCACAAGAGAATAAATAACATCCGAATGTTCCAAAGTCATCAGGCTGCAGTTCAGACGGAAATGGACGGACCTGAACTGCGAAAGAATGACACAGATAGATAAAGATTCTTTCACCGAGGGAAATCAACATCAGCTTTAAGACAGCCAAGTGAAAATTTCAGCATTATCAAATTTTCTGCAAAAAAAAAATGATAACGGAAGTCGGCATCGCTTCCTTCTGCGAACAAGAGTTTTCGGTCATAAATTTTCGAAAAAGTTAATTCTTTTCCGCCAGCTTACTGAAGAACGTCTGCGTGCTAGTTTTCGCGTTTCTGCTTGAATTTTCTAAGCAGACATTCACAACTTAGTCACGGACATCCATTCTCAGAAATCCCACTACAGAGGGTGCTGAAATAATGTAACGCCTTTGCAAACATCGCTGTTCAGTCAATTCGTCTTTAACGCTCCCCACGTCCAGTTCAGTGGGTATGGGATCTGAGATTAACTAATGCGAATAAATTGTCATTGTGCTTAAAATTAAAGACCGCGCTCAAGATGGTATATGGAAGAGTGGAAGAACAGTTCCACTCATTCCTAACCTCGGCACTATACGGATGTTCAGCTTTGCGTCTCGGGCGCTCTACCTCGAAACAGGGGGCTGGATGCTCCTACAGCCGGTGTGTATGTTTTAAAGAAAAGGCAGATTTCTTGCGCCTACAGGGAATAGGGTCCTAATTTTCCGGCAGTCCAGCCTGTAGCCTAGTCAGTGTACCAAATGAGCTATCCCGACTCCTGTACATTAGCTGGTGGGTAGACGAAATAATCACAGCGAAAGGGTTTGTGGGGGATGGGAATAGGGTTGAATGTGACGGGTGTGTTGACTTGATCTGTACGCGCAGAGCAAACAGATCAGCGCGGCAGGGTAAGAGATTACACAGGCAGAGTTGCCTCGCACTCGTGCACTCACTGCCAGTATTATAACACATAATGCTGAGTCTCTCAATATTGGTCAAACTCGTCCACTCGCCGGTAATGGACTGCCGATTATACAACTACGAGGCGTAAAGGAAAGGCCCCAATCCCGCATGCAACTCCTCAGCAACGACGCTTTAAAAATATACAGGGTGTTTTATGAGTTGTTGGTATTACTGTATGAGATGATTTCCTGGGATTTTTGTGATCAAGAGTTGCTATCAACAGGGGCCCTATTCTCGGCGTTTAAGGTGCTATGGGTGTTTTTGCTTCCCGTGAAGGCACTCCTGTCAACCGTGAGTCATAACTCCATGCAGTCCGTTCTACATTACGCGACATTGAAAAATCTTTGATTGTGCCGCTGAAAGGCGGGGGATGCAAGCAGGTCTCAGGCTTATCACCAGCGTTCTACGCACCATATTCACAACCAGCGGCGAGGATTCCTTGCGGCTAAGGGTGCAAATTTCTAAAAGCTGCTTTGAACACAAGTCAGTGTAAAATGAAATACAGTGTCTTTCATAAAATTAAATTTACACGTTAAAATGATCGGGTAATGTGTTTATTATTTTTATCCGTTGATTCTTTCAATAATCCTTACCTTTTATTCTAAGTTTCGAGCTGTCATAACTCCGAAACCGTTCAACATCGGACACGTGTTCCTATAAACCTTCTTGATTACAAAGGAAAAGAAAGGAAACTCATCTCCTACAGTAATGTCCACAACACAGAAAACACCCTGTATATGCCAGGTTTTCAAGTGCCACAACATATAGGACTGTGGATCAAGCGGCAAAGCTGCAGACAGCAAGTACGTTTAAGGCTACTTATTTGAATTTTGTCCACAGCCTTAGCGTTTTAATGCAGTTACTACTTTTTGTAAAGATTTTTAATTTCTTCTTCAGGTGGGGAGGATAAGAACAGCATGTCAGTCTGTTAGAACTGCTCTCGAACTAGGGTCTCATAGAGAAGGCTCCCATTATCCTGCCTGCTTGAGGACAGACATAAAGCCCATTTCCACGCCGTTGTGGTTTTCACACTGAAAAGCTGAGATGGTGGACAAATTCCACACGAAAAGCCTTAACCCTTTTAAAGCCCAGTGGTTAGTACATGCACGGCCACTGTTAAAATTACAACTCTGCCTTTTGCCCACACTGTGTATTTATGAATTTTGGCTGAGTTTCCCCATAAACAATGATTTTTTCCCCTACACAACATTGACTGGTCTTTCTAATGCAAGCACACCGCGTTGTATGTGAGGTACGAACTGAATCTCCCTATATAATGTATACAAATTTTAGTCTTCAAAAATTCCGTGCCATGGCTCTAGCGGTCCGTCGCCGTCCTCACCACGGAGGCCCGGGTCCGGTCCTGGATTAGCCCAGGTAAGGTTTATGGTGGGCAAAGTGGCCCTAGAACAAGTTTTCCTCTGAGTACATTGGCTTTGCCCTGTCACCATCATTCCACCAATGACCCATACTCATTTTTATCTCTTAACTGTTATCAGACCGACGAGCAGGCGAAGCTTGAAAAACTCCAAACAAAGAAATGCTCTTTCGGATATCGGGGAGAACCTGACAGAAAAATACTTTCACGTTTATTCTTCAAAGTGTTAAACGTTGGGTCACGCTGTCGCTGAATAACTTCGAGGTGCTTCGAAAAATTCCTAGAAGATCGAATACTTGCAAGACCATGTCGAAGTTAAATCCATATTTCAGTAGCTTTCGGGATGGCACACCTAGTATGTCCCGCATCAGTTGGCTGGTACTTCGCAATTAGTTTTCATCAATTTCGGAAAACATTGAATATTTCGATAGGTAATTACAATTATTTGTGGCAGTGGATGATGCAGCAACACCATAATTATGTTCCGTACTGTCCACGGTACGCCGATCGCAGTGGCCGCGCGGTCTAAGGCGTAGGTCTGCGACCAAGCGCTTGCTGGGATCGTGTGTTCGAATGCCACCGGCGACATGGATGTTCGTCTCTTGTGAGTGTTTGTGTTGTCAGGTAGAGGTCTCTGCGACGGCCGATCCCTCATCCAGAGGAGTCCTACCGACTGTGGTGTGTGTCTGAGTGTGATCAAGTGAAAATAAACAACCTCGACACCTGCTGCGAGTAGGTAGAAGAGTTGAGACGGTAGACTACGAAACTGTCCGCGGTGCGAGACGGACAGCTCTGGTCGGGCGACTGACTAGTCGCACGGGCAGGGGATTCCTCCGTTCTCCAAAACGCCCATGCCGACTCTGGGCCCCATCGAGCGTCCTAGTCAATGGGAAGCGGAGGCGCTACCACTGGAGTTTCGGGGCGCGAAGCTGGCCACAAACCTCCATCTTGTTCTGAGGTTAGGAATGCAGGAAGCTATACCTGCCCTGCCCTCCCCCTATACGCTTTCATGGCGTGCACAGGGGCGACTTCACTGACATTTTCGATTGTCGACCGTCAAAAGTATGTTAGTTACTTCAGCAACTGGCTCGCCTCCTGTCTACACTGACACACATCTGTTGATGGATCACATAAGACTAGTATTAGAATGGATCTTGCAGGATACTATAGGATACCGTGGATTGGATTCGTGTGGATCAGAATGGGAACAAGTGGCGGAATCTTGGCAATACAGTAATGTACCTCCTTGATCCATATAAAGCGGAGAATTATGGTTTAGGTGAGGAACTATTCAGTTCTCGCAGTTAGATGTTTTTATTTTAGAAATCAGTTCCGTCTGGCAAAGACTACGAACCGTCAAGTTGTATGCTAACCACTTCCAACACTGTGTCAGTTTAATTACAGCAAACTACCATGGACGGCAGTGTAACCAATCCCTGAAAGGCTCTGGATATGAAAGACACCTCAGAATTCGGCAGTGTATAAAATATCCTAACTTCGCTGTAATATCGAAGGCTCACTGCACACTGTAAAGCCACAAACTGACGGTAGCAGTAAAAATGTTAGTGTAGTTCTCAGCTGCAGATTTTAGTCCTGCTTGCTGGAACAAATTAGCAACACCGGAATGAATGTGTCAATCAATCAATCAATCAATCAATCAATCAAATCTATCTATCTGTCTGTCTGTCTATTTGCCTACCTGCTTGTCTGTCTAATCTAATCTATTATCTATGTCCGTCCGTCTGTCTGTCTGTCTAATCTAATCTAGCATCTATGTCCGTCCGTCTGTCTGTCTGTCTGTCTGTCTGTGTCTGTCTGAAAAAAATCTCACCCTCCAACCGTAGGTTAGGTTAATCACACATTAGTTTGTCATGTGTGTGTTAAATTTCATCGCCTGAATGTTAAAATGTTGCAGTTAGACAAAAGTCGATTAGTCGGATGAAAACCCATCCGTCGATATGCGCTGTACTTAACACTCTGCGGGGAACGCTAAACCAGACCAACTTAACGTACCGTAAGAAAGGAAACAGGCTGCTTCCTGGCTCTCTCAGTCTATTTCTCGGTATTCCATTAACTGGAAAACTGCGAAAGTCTCGTTACTGTTCCGACTGAATAGCTGTAAGAAGCGAAACTTTTCTTACAGAAAAGCCAGACAGTTTGCGTAACTATGAAGCCAGTTTGCTCAAAAACTTTAAAGTAAATTCAGAGCATTTCTACACCAGTGATGTACAAATACAGCTATAATGAACCATAAGTTCGATTTCACCCTACGTAAGCACATATAAGCTACTAAACTGAGACCACAGGAACGAGCCCATGGATGGTGGGAATGACGGAAAGCTCCGGGCTTCCCACTCTGTGTATTCTGTTACAGTCTATCTATTCTATTCTATTCTATTCTATTCTATTCTATTCTATTCTGTTCTATTCTGTTCTATTCTATTCTGTTCTGTTCTATTCTATTCTATTCTATTTCATCTTAACTGAGGTTCTCCATCTTCAGGTATATGCTGGGAAAGCACTTAAAATTACACCACGATCACTTCCACATCATTTCAGATTAGGCCACGGCCACTTCCTCCGCCATCACTCCATATTCCTTACACATTGCTCACGCTACAATTCGATATTACGTAGTCTGATCTACTGAAAATGTAGTCAGTAACCTCTGGCCTACGTCAGCCAGCCCAAAGCGCTTGTACATAGCGAAGATCATGACAAAACAGCTAGATGACTGGGACACAGGTAAGTATGCAGGTATGGGCAGCGTAACGGCTTGAGGCAGGTGCGTATGTAGGGTGTCGAACCACGGGACTTCCCAAGTTCCCACCCTTGCCGCAAGCACTGAGCGCCAAATAAAAGTAGGCTCCTGTACGCGTTAATTTTTACAGTATTCCAGTCCGTTCTTATCTGGGGTTTACTCCGGAAATCTGAATGTAGGGAAGTTCAGATTCTGCATCAATTAAATCGAGTAACAGACTAAAGTAATTACGCCTGATAATTTAGAAATAAAGAATCCGACCAATCAAAGGTACGCCACAAAGTATTCTGCACAAAACTATAACACAAGGACATGTCTTTCGACAATGTTGAAACTATAACATGAGCAGGCCTTTTTGGAAACAACACTGAAATGAAAATGAGGGCTATCATTTACTTTGGAATCTACCTGCGCCCCATCTGAAACTCATGAGTACTGACACAAAGAAGGTCTACGGAAAATAATGAGCGTAATATGGTACAAGCGGCCAGGGCGTGGCACTGACCACCCACCATCTAGCGCCAACGTTAAAGAAAGAGTACAGCTATACCTCTACACCACTCCGGGACTTCACGACCTGTTCTAGCGTGAAATTTACATTTCTTATATGGTAAAATGTGAGGCCTATTCATACAGGCCCAACCATACCTTAGACAGTACGTTACATCTAATACACTAATTCATTATGTTGACGTTACGTATGATATGATTCACATACAATTCAGACAACACCCAACATAACGTTAACATCAGATAAAATTACTCTATCTCGTATAATACAGTCTAACCCGGTTAAAACGACATCGGTTTATATGACACCTCGTCTACAGCGTCAGGTACTCTGTGGTACCAATTGAATCCTCGCTGTTAACCATAACATTATACTGATCGGTTATAACAACACTCGTTCATAACGAGACAACATATTCCGTCCCTTTCATGACGTTATAACCGAGGTCGACTCTATTTCAAATCGACTACAGCTCTTTCAGCCAATAAACAATGTGCAATAGCATACTGGTAGGTCACATAACAAATCAGTCCGTC
The DNA here is from genome assembly GCA_013340265.1 of Coptotermes formosanus. Taxonomy (NCBI): domain Eukaryota; kingdom Metazoa; phylum Arthropoda; class Insecta; order Blattodea; family Rhinotermitidae; genus Coptotermes; species Coptotermes formosanus. The sequence goes on along the minus strand of BLKM01002804.1, from coordinate 70,109 downwards.
ACCAACAGGTGTACTTCGCAAAACGAAAATTTACTGCTCTTTCTCAGTGGACCCCAGAGCTACTGAATGCGGACAGAAGGAGCGGATCACTTGAAAATTTCAAAGGAAAATACCCGGAATTGAACCACCGTCTTGTAGCGCCGTGCACCAACGAACTGCGCCACCGCTCGCACCGACCGAAATCAGTTCCTCTTAAAATAGCCCCCCCGCCCCCCCCCACAATTTCACACCAGCCACTAGTGGGCTAGGGCCTCCTCATTATCCAGGCATCACAATCACAGTCAGACACACCACATTCGGCAGGACTCCTCTAGACGAGTGATCAGCCCGAAGCACAGACGTCTACCTGACAACATACAACACTCACAATAGACAGACAACCACGACCCCGGTGGGATTCGAACCCACAACCCCAGCAAGCGAACCGCCGCAGACCCAGCCTTAGACCGAGGGGCTTAAAATCGGTTACCACCTAAACTTGTTCTGTAACCTGATTAAAATCCTAAATACAACTAATTCGTCTTCACCACAATCACACGATATGAGGACTCACGCACCTTGATCACAGTCTCAGCCCAGACGAGTCACAGTAAATATTAAAACACAAAGACTTAATTTCAGTGTGGTGCAGGGAATGAACTTAATTTCAGTGTGGTGCAAGGAATGAGTAACAATTTTTACAGATCATCAACCAAGGAAAAAGAACTGCCACGACACGCCATTCAGCAACATACTTAGTTCTACCAAGAAATCCTGCAATGCTGACTGGAACATCATAAATGTCAATCAGAATGCAGAACTGATGACACAAACCACAACTGTAATAAAACGGGAGGTTTTGCTACAAACAGAGCTACAAACCGACAAGTACAAAAATTACCGTTGAAAAATATCTGCGTATCTGCAGCCAAATACGCTGGGTGTACAAGCAAATAGACTGCGCGGCCCTCCAACCACGGGCAACGTCAATGCATATTCTATGTCAGTTCTATAAACAGGCCTCGCTCCTTCGCCATGCAGTAGTCTAGCCTGGTGCTTCCAGTTTATCTGTGAATTCCATCAGGTTCATTTTCACCACGAGAAACGAATGGAAATTACACACTTTTCCATTCACCTTTATACATGCAATAGCGTATTTACAATATATGACTAAGCGTATCCACGCGTCAAAGTTCTGAAGTTCTGAAGCTAACAGCCGTTCACCTAGTCAAGAAGTTACCCACGCCTGTCACGACACATGACGGTATATTAGCGCGTTAAAAAAGCTCCACATACGTCCTTCCATTCTGGCAAATTAATCGCGACAGGCCATCCCACCGTCACGCCCTCTTTTAGGCGCTTTCGCAAAATTACGAAAAGCGACTATTAGCTGCGCCATGTCTGTCTGTCTGTGTGCCTGTCCGCCCGCACAGAACAACTCGGCTCCCATTGGGCGGATTTGCATGAAGTTTGACATGTGAGTATTTTTCAAAAATCTGTCGAAAAAACTTAAGTTTAACTAAAATATGACAAAGTAACGCGTACTTTACATGAAAAACTGTGTACGTTTATGATAACGACTGGCTCAGTTCTTCTCAGATTGAGCAATGTTTCCGACAAAAGTTGTTGGGAAAATCAAAACACACATTTTATGTTCAGTAACTTTCTCCCGAAAATCGTGCCGTTCTTGCGATAATGTGCACATACATGGTAGAGCCGGACAGGCCACAATGACAATATAATACGGCCAATGCGATTTGCATGCTGGATAACTAAGGCCACAGACACACACTCAGAATATGTAATACTATTGCTTTTCCACGGCTACAGTGGTTAGGCGAACGCAACTCAATATTTATACGTATACTGCCTGCCTTGATAACATTATTCGCATCTACGACTGGGCTTCCCAAAGCGGTTTCTTCACTTCACTTTCCTGTCTATCGAGATGGTCAGGGAAACTTCCCACTTTCTGAAGTCCGCTGTTCATTCGAAACACGTGCATCGGACGGGAGTGACAAACCAACACAAAAATTACGTTGAAAACTATTTGCAAGACCTAGCAATAGGTGGGATAATATTATTAAAAAGGATCGAGGGTGCGAAGTGTGGACTGTAACGCAATGATTCAGGATGGGATCAACAGACGGCGTCGTGCTCGAGGCGGCCGTGCTTCAGGCGGACAGTAAAGTGATCTGTCTTTATCTGGCACATGAATACGATAAGAATATTGAAGTTACGCGAGTTACACAAGTCCATTATCTGCAAACTTTCCCTCGCCCTTTTTTCCACACTTGAATGTCTTTACAACATTATGCACACAAGAAGCCTTAGGCATTCAGTCAGTCAGTCAATGAGATATTTTCATTATTTAATATTTCAACCTCCACAAAAAAATCAGTCACAGCCAACTCTGTTATATCCCTTTATTTGGAGATTTGCGCTACAAGTTTCGGCCTGCTGTGGCCATCATCAGTCTCGTCTAAGAATATGAACGTTGAAAACTCAACTTTTCTGAATGGAGAAGGCCTTCCACTTCACAGTGGGTTAAAATATACAGTCTGTGTGTGTATGTGTGTGTGTGTATACATATAATAATAATAAAATGAAATAAAATGTACGTGAGACATATGTAGGTATAACAGATGTAAAGTATATCAGCAGCCGACCGTAAGATGAAGACGTGTATAATAATACGTAACTGCAGTGCTGGCAGCTCCCGTCAGTATTGTAACCGGAACGTTCTTCCACAGCCATGTGCGCACTGCGTCATGTGCTTTTTACTTTCTTGTGCTTTTGGCCTCTGGTTTTTGCTTGGTTCTTAAGTATGGGCGAAATTTTTCGTATTTCGCCCATACTTAACAAACATTATTCGAATGTGTTTCCATTTATTGCGCCTCCACAGCTGCGAAGAGTCCAGCTGTTTTCGAAGTCTCTAGCGATCCTAACCTTTCTACTGTCTTCTTAGCAAGCTGAAAGTTGGTTTAAAATAATTAGATCATGTTGCAATGCAGTTAAAATAACAAAATGTATGGCGTTTGTAATAGTAAAAAGATACACTTCTTTCGTACCTGCAAGTGTTGCTCCTTTAACACCTTACAGATGAATTTACTGTTTTCAGGAATTATTCACGCAAGAGCTTGAGGTGAGATAAAAGCTGTAAATTTCAAGTCTTCAAGGCTTCGCCCCATTGCCAAAAATCGTAAAGTTGGAGTTAATCTTTCTTCTGCGCTGATGGTTCTTCTCATTCTTGTGTTCTGCTTTTCGATGAAAAGCTTCAACAAATGCGGCAGAACTTCAAAACATTCATTACTCATTTGTAAATAGTTGTTCAAATCTACGTCACAAGAGACGCGAAATTCTGCAATTAACAATATATGCGACAAAGTAGCCCTTTTCTCACAACCACCGCTTAACCCACTCACTTTTCCTTTTATTTTTTATTTATTTATTTTTTTTTGCATAATAAAGTCAAAAGGAAATGCATTAGCAATAGCCTCGTGAACAGTCGGGCTGCTAGAATCCGAACCGAAGCATATCGGTAGGTGTGTGACAAATATACGGATTGCCATCAGTCGGTGGACTCCATAATGGTTGGGTATTGTAGGGTCTGAACTGTCATTCCACGCATTTTAGTGCACTGCAAGTATACAGGTCTAACTAACTAACTAACTAACTAATTAATTAAGTAACGCGATAGAGCAGAGTCCTCCTTCAGAAGCTAACAGTTCCTCAGCTAGTCAAGAAATTCCTGCATTTTATGGAACCCGAAGTTTCATTACCGCCTTCTCAACAGCCCGCCACCTGTCCCTATCCTGAGCTAGATTAATCCAGTCCATAACCTCCCAACCCACTTCCTGAAGAACCATGACATCTATGCTTGCGTCTTCCAAGTGGTCTCTTTCCCTCAGGTCTCGCACCAAAACCCTATGTACACATACCTCTCCTCTCCCCATACGTGCTACATGCCCCTCCCACCTGACTCCTCTGGATTTGATCACCCGGATAATATTTGGTGATGAGTACGGAGCATTAAGTTCCTCGTTGTGCAGTCTTCCCCACTCCCTTGTCACCTCGTTCCTCTTAGGCCCGAATATCCTCCGCAACACCCTGTTCTCGAACACCCTCAGCCTTTGTGTGCGAGACCAAGTTTCACACCCATACAAAACAACAGGTAAAATTATAGTTCTGTATACCTTAATCTTTATATTCTTGGACAGCAGACTGGAAGACAAAAGATTCTGCACTGAAAGAGAGAAAGCATTCCCCAACTTCATTCTGCTTTTAATTACTTCAAGAATGGAATTTCGATTCGTTAGGGTTGTTCCCAAATAGCTGAACTCTTTCATCATTTTAAGGAATATATTATACTTCTTTACGATGTGATTTTGCCGTGCTTGCTGATCTCGAGACAAATACACAGGTCTGCAGGTGTTTATTGTACTTTTTCGTATCCTCTTCCTTTTAAAAAAACATGTCCGCCTGAACCACGGCCGCTACAGCCACGTAAACGTATCATCTTCCTTATCACAAAGCTGTGTCCGCCTCGAGCACTGTCCGCTACAAGCGCGGAGCCCAACAGACGGGCTTTTGTGAAAATGGCAATGGAACCTTCAGGTTGCAAATTAACAGACTTCTTTAACCAGCTGAGGAAATATGGCTTGAGATATAGGAGTTTGTCCTGCACCACGGACTGCGCAAGGTAGCAGCCCACTACGTGCTTAGCTTCCCACATGTTCCTGGAACAACGTTAAGCCCACTCCGGACATTACCCACTACAAAGGAAGTGATTTCATTACTCATCGAAATAGAATATGGAGAGACCGCGAGCCAACGTGATTTTTAAGTCATTCTCAAAGCAGATCAGTATGCCTACACGACCAATGAAGCTAACTGTGTACAGCCTCTCAAAATACCAGAAACAATCACGAGTAATGGCTTCGTGTGGGCGCTGGTCTGTGACCTCTTACGCGAATACAAGCAAGTAACTATTATAGCGAGTAGAGCCAGTGCGCTGGCTGGCAAGTAGAGAGGGTGACAGACAGCTCATAACACGACACGTGAGTGAAATTTCGTAAATATTTGATTTCATTAACGTTTATCAACAGCTAGACATCAAGGAACTTTGTGTTCGGGGCTCTAAGGAACAAGCTCTAGTTCCAAAAATGCAAAATTTTGTAAACAATCGAGATGATAATATTAAAATGGATCGTAGAGAGGATGTTAGGCTGGATTTACGTGACTTATAAATACGGTCCAGTATCGTAATGAACTTTCGTGCGTCAATGAACGGGGCCTTTCCTGCACAAGAGACCATCCAACTTCATTACCGCGTTCCCTACTACTCGACCTGCACCCCAACCTGAACCAGCTTCATTAAGCCAAAAGCCTTGCATCTTATTGCTGTTGATACTGTGGCGGTGGACAATCCAAGAAATGTGTGGGTTCGATTGCAGGCAGGGGGAAGAAACACGTCTCTTGTTCACGGTGTCCAGAACAGCCCCAACTTGTGACATTCACCCAACCTAGAACCCCGCGGACATCGGGACTTCGTTACCAGGAGTAAAACAGCAGATGCTGAAGCTCACGGCGGGACTAAGAATGTGTGGAGCTGAACCTGCACGTCGAACCAAGTGTGGTACTTGCCGGTAACAAAGAACAGGGGCAAACGCACCCTTATATGAGACGCATTTAAATATTACCCCCACCCCCCCTGCACCTTGGTCACTTCTTGCAGGGTTTCCATAACAAATGTTAAAACATTGTTTGGCTGAAGTTAGCCGGAATTCTGTAACTGCCGTGGCATTACTCTGTCGTTCTCAGCTCTCTATGTGATCCTCTCGAATTGACAACCCAGGGCACAGAGGGTTTCGACGAAAATTGCACCACAGCCGTCAGTACATAAACGTATATTTGTTCTCCAAAACTAATTCCACCGCTTCTGTTTTATGCTGCCCTCTGAAATCGAACAACGCAATGAGTTTCAATGCAAAAGCATTAAATATTTCAGACAAATTACGGTTGGATTTTTGTTTGCTTTAAAACTAATTTTTGCATCCGGTATTATGAAGGCTCTTTAGAACACATCATTTTTAAGCCTGAAATTTATCTAACATTCAAAAACGTAGTCCCGGTCTGACAGAAAACACTGCGTCATCATTACAAAGACCGCCAAGATTACGGTGATAATCCGTCATTGTAAAATTGGAACCAAACAGGCATTTGCTGGGTGTACAAAACGCGGAGTTTCTGAATATTAAAGCAGTGAGCACATACAGTAAGCACTGTGCTTGACAGTCTTTTAAGAACCACGTACTGCACCAGAACAGTCCGACTTCTCGACGCCTACATAAAGCAACAGCCGCATTTCTGCAAATTTCTTGTTTCTGAAAAACAACTGTGCTACTTCATACACACTTAATAACAACTGCTGGATGTGAAGACTACCGCTTCTGCCCAAAATACTGAGCCACGAATTATCCAGCAGTCTAGAGAAGTACGCAATTATTTTATCCGGGAAGAGACTAAGCTGAGTCCATGGTAACCACAGCCAGCAGCGGCTAATGAGAAGAATTTACTACACAAGGATTTGCTAACTAGCTACAGACTAATCACACCGAAGGAGTATGCTGTATTGGTAACCACAGGATACACACTTAACGTAATTACAGTTTATGTTCAGAAAGCTTATGTCTTCTTGTACAAAATTTACGGTTTACGTTTCGGTCATTCGACTAACTTCGGGGAACGCATTATACAAAAACAGAATATGCTGACGGACATTACTCTTCGCAAGTACATTCCAACTGTGACGTTTTATCTGCACTTAAAGTGTTATTACAACCTTCAGCAGAATCCACTTTTGCATAATGTTTCCCTGAATATGGCCGAATGACCGAATCATGCACAAAACTTCGTTGTAAACAAAGATGTATTCATTATTAATGCTTGTACTACGACGGAACAAATTAATACAAAGTAGTTACATTAAGTCGGACCCAGTACCTTACGTTATGATTAATATTCTCAAAGTGTTCATTTCGATATGCATAAAAATGAAAGTGCAGTTCGACTGACTCCACGTTCTCAGGCTTAATAAATTAAAATTATCAGCACTTAGCAGAGTTCTGGGTAGTACCATAATGAAACTTAATACCATAATCAAACTTAAGACATCTTAAAACTGTCTTGTGTGAAGATATACGGAAATTTCTTTTTAAAAATTATGATTTCTGTATTTTTAGTTGTTTGTGCTCAATCTTTTCAAGTCTTTTTCTTTTATAAAGAATTATACTAAGATATTGGTCTGAAAATTACATTACAGTATTCTTACTTCATATGGATGGGTTCCAATTTTCTATTCGACATTTTCTTTTGTAGTACAAGATTTAAACAGATTGGGATTGCAAGGATTGGATATTTGTGGCTCAAGATAGGGACAAGTGGCGGACTCTTGCGAACCTTCTTGTTTCATAAAATATGGAGAGTTTCTTAATCAGATTATAAACTATCATATTCTCAGGAAGGACTCGCGTCCATAAAATTAATTATAGCGGGGATCATAAGCCTCTACTTTCACACACACCGCGATCGATATTTTAGTAGTCCGTGTACTGTCATTACAAAACTGAATAATCAAGTAGTCTGGGATGTTAAGCAGTGCAGACTGTTAAGTATTTACCGACGTTTAGACTAGTATGTTGTTACTGACGTTTACAAGGAGCGTAGCGCCTTCTTCTTCAGGGCCACGCAGTCCAAGAAGAGCGGACTTAAGTCTCGAATCTTCTTCAAAGCGTGTGAGAAACTCAAGCCCCCCCTCAAAATGTTTTTCAAAAGTCTGACCTACCTATGGTGTAGCAAGGTTGTGTCCCTGTGCGTAATTAAATATCGCCCTTCAGGACGTAAGCTATGGACGAGCAGACGTATAGGTCGACTTATTAACTTTGGCAATAGATGGACATGAGTGGCCAGACTTACAGCCCAAACGCTTTAACCCTCCCGAACAGAGTCCCACAGTATCTGCCACTATCTAGAACTGACACCTGTCCTCCCTGTCGAGTCCGTAGCCTCTTTCACTCGCCCAGAGTCCAACTCCTGCCAATTCATTCTTGTGTCGGCAGCAGAGTTACAGCATTGCGGTTTGGACTGTACGCCGACCTCAGCACATAAATTAGACTAGCTCACTGTAATTTTCTGTTAACGCTGTAAGCCTTTATACATCCCAAGCTGAATTCTATTTAGGTACAGTCATTTTCCAAATGCGCCATTAACAGTTTCGCGTAGCTCCATAAACACGTACCTTACTGGTGACAGAAGCTGAGGTCTACTCCTATTGTGGGGGACGCGGGTATGCTGTGAAGCCGCTCACACTACAGAAAATACACGCACACCTCTCTTACTTGATTTCGTCAAATATCTATCACACCCAAAAATGCGACGTTAGCTGAGAGCCATATTCTGGATCATAAAGTTGGCCTTCAGTTTAACCATGCAACATGTCAAGAAGAAGAACGGGAGTGTGGATATATACCTCCGCCAGTTCTTAAACTCTACCACGTGGAGGTGACATCAGCTTCAAGCCCCGGCCGCTTTATCCCTTGACTGAAAGCCTCCACGAGGTGAAACAGACAAAATATTCTACTCCTGCTGCAAATCAACCCCGATTCCCCTATCGCCCAACCCGCATCTTAGTCCCTGACACCATTATCACGGCTGAAATAATCTGCCACGTATCATTTTGTGCGATCAGCCGTTTATAGGAAGCGCAGTGCGAGTTTCATGAGTCTAATGAACCAGTAACGAAAGACCAGTATCAAGCCTTGTCTCTCTCTTTCTCTCTCTCTCTCTCTACCCCTCTCTCTCTATGGGAAGAACATCGTTCGAGGGTGTTTCAGAAGAGGGTGATTTGGAGAATTATTGGGCCCAAGACAAAAGTGATAACTGGAGGCTGGAGAAAACTTCATAATGATGGGTTTCATAAATTATGCTTTTTACACATATTCTTAGCGCGATCAAATCAAGGAAAAACGTAATAGGCGGAGGTCAAATGCATTAAAACTAGAAGTGCATACAAACTTTTGATTCGATATTCTCAAGCCAACAGACTGCTTCAAAGAGCTAGGCTCAGATCGGAAAACAATTTTAGAATGAACCTTTGAGAAACAGGGCGAGGTAATGATCAAGAACTTGCAGCCTACGCTTCCTTTCTCGTGACTATGTGGTCGAAACAAATCATAAATCTGTTCAGCAGGGTGTAGTGTGTGGGATGGGCCAGCTGCAGCCGTTGGCTTTTCGGCAAGATCCGGTCGGATCACGTGGTAAAGTACCGAACTGACAAGAATTACCTTGTGTTCAGAGCTTTTGAAACCGCTCAATTTCCCTGGCTAAACAAAAAAATGTGACACTACAGTACTGCTGTAACTGCTCGAGACAGAAGTTTTCAGATGGCCTCTACCGGCAACTGAGGGTTTCAAAAGAAGACTGCCCCCAGCTCCCTATTGCGAACGGTTGCTGTTTTTCTCAGCTAAGGTCAAGCTTAAAAGTAAATGGAACTGACTGTAGCTAAGCCACCACTATACGTTAAACATTTCAAGAACGTCCCTGTTCCACAGAATTAGAAACGAAGCAAAACGAAATTCGACTCAAGAGTTTTCAGACTGTCTCCTGGCCTAATATAAAATTTCATCGAAAGATTACACACGATGTCCCCAGCATGCGTGTGCGAATAAAAGGTACGAAGGCCAAAAGTAGTGATGCTGTTTAACATATGAAAGGCACTGTACTTCTGAAAGCAGGTTCGTTCTCTAAAAGGGGGAATGCCAACACAACGTCCAAAATGGGTGTCACGTTCAATTACAGTCCGTTAACCCACTGAAGCAGAGTTCCGTACGGGAGAGAACATCTTGCCCAGCTGAGTATCAACTTTTCAAGGAGCATCATATAAAACCGTTACAGTTAGCCATCCCCTCGAATCTCATTGTTAATATAATCCCACTTACAGTTTCGGGTGCTGTCACACTATATGGGTGCGAAACTTGATCTCTCACCTTAAGTGACGAACACAGGTACCGTATGTTCGAGAACAGGGTGATGAGAAATACATGTGGACCTAAGAGAACACAAGTAACAAGAGGCTACAGAAAAATGAATAATGAGGAACTTAATAACTTTTACTTCTCACAGAATATTAAGCTAACCAATGAAGGATGAGATAGGCTGGAAATGTGGCACCAATCAAGGTTAAGATCGGCTAGGAGTGTAGCATGCAAGGGAGAAACAAAAAGTGTACATGGTGATTTCGTGGGGATACGTGACGGTAAAAGACCACTCGCAACCCCTTGGCGTGAACAGCATGTTTAAAAAAATAAATGGGAGAGTGGTTTGATTAATCTGCCTCAGGCTAATGACAAGCAGCGCGATCCTGTCAACACTGTGATGAACCTTCGGGTTCGACAAAACGTGGAGAATTTTGTGACAAGCTGACGACGTTTCAGCTTCCCAAGACGTAATGTGCTCCGCAGAATGAGTTACTTCCTACCCCCCCCCGAGGCTGCCGGGAGGGCGGGGTCTGTCGCTACTCGAAAGATCAGCGGGCTTTTGCAGTTTATGGAAATAACAGTCGTTTATTCTGGGAACCACCCAAAACGCAGATTCGTAATTACGCTACTCAGTGCGTAAAACGTATTGTTTCTTAAAGCTAAGGCAGCTGGAACAAGCAGTGCCGATAACTTCGACCTGCTGCAAGTGTCTGCGGAGCCTGCCTCGAAAATTTCGGCCTGTACAAAAAGTTACGTCTCACAAACACGTGACACCTTCTGGTACCTTACCAGAACTACGCAGTCCAGGAATAATCGGTGGGAGGAATTCCCTACATTTTAAATTCTTTGGGATAATTTACATACATACGTGTACATACACACACAATTTGCCCATGGATAGGTCTGTAAATATGAAACGGCGGGTTACAATGTAGGAATGTTGGAGAGGCTTCACTGAATAAAAAATTATTAGACGAAAGCTCAAGGATATGACAAGTATAGGGCTTCTTTCATGGTCTATTTTACAACGCTACCGTCGTCTCGGGCTATACAGAGCCATAACGGTGGGGCAACTGGTAAAGTGTTAAAGGAAAATGCTGAGAAGTAGGCGATGCGGCATGATCGACGTACTACCCTAGGATTTACCTGCACAGCGGAGTAAAACCACAAAAAGCCTTATAAGGTTTCCCAGCTGAGATTCGAACTGGCCAACTCCTGGCAACATATCTACAGCGCTACCGCCACACTAGCTTGCTCGGTCTCTGTAAGCTTCATTTGGCTTTACGATAGAAGGACGGAATTACTCTTACACAACCCTCAAATTAGAAATTCGATTCTTTAATCTCGAACTGGAACCACGTTCGGTGCTCAGAAACACATCGCGGTCGCAAAACGAGTCAATTATAAAGTTTCTCCTGCGACGGGAACAACGTCGCAGTACAAATGTTACTAACATGTTTGGAATCAACAGCCCTCAAATTACAAGCATCCAACTCAGCAACCACAGTTGACTTCCTCCCACGTCAGCATCAGAAGCCGGTAGAGTTCTGGAAGCAGACGACCACTATGCACGCCCGGGCAGTCGGCTTGTAATTTACTGTCCTCCGAATCCATCTAGTCCGCCGAGCAACCCTTGATAATACAGCAGCCGTCACAAACCGCCGAACTGTTTACAAAACGCAGCCGGCAGAAACACAATCAGATGGTGTTATTTGTTCTAAACTCGAGGCTTGCGGTTTAAAGTTACTTTGGACTGCAACCAGGCAGACATTGAAATTGAAGTCCGGCTGCTTTTACACCTCGCCAGTTTTCTTGTCCTCAGTGTTTACTCTTCCACACGCCTAGACTCCACTGCCAAGGTTCACGAAAATTTTGAAACCGTTACATGTCTTATCACAGAACTTAATATTCTTATTAAATACTGCGTTACACTTAAGAACCAAACCACACATTGACAACAGGGGCCAAATTCGCTACACCGAGGCGGCGGAAAGCAGTGCCACGAATCGAATACCAACACACCTTCCCCGTCTCCACCTATCAAGGTACTTTTGCACTTTCCACTTCTCTAGTCATTACGTTGAAAGCAATATATAGTGAGGGTGATTGGCGCTTTGGGCTGGTTGACTTAGAGTGCCTGGGTGGGGGGATACAATAAAAGGCAGAGTTAAAGCCTCGTGCCGCATCATCTCCGCCATCAAAACGCCTTCTTTCCGTGGCCCTCAGCCTGAAGCGTTTCGGATACCGTTCCCGCCAATACTTAGCCGAAAATGTGCGCCTAAAATCTGACGTAAGCCGCTGTCGACATTCAGTACTGTCCACGGACAGCAGGTGGTCCAACAAGACTTGTAAAGATTGACCCTAAAGATCAGGGCACTACGGTCCTTCGAAATGTCGGTGCTTACTAGCCGACACGGAGTCATAAATAATACTTTGTCTTCTACCCGCCCCCCCCCCCCCCGCCTAAATGTCATTACGCGTCCCGGTTTTTGGTTTTTAAATAGGGGAATCCTTATGCATACACGGTTTTGGTAGGAAATTCTGAAGAGACCACTCAGAGGACCTACTCGTGCATGGGAGAGTACTCTCTTAAAGAAAAAGGAAGGGGAGGGGGTGGACTGGACTAATCTGGCTCCGGTTCGAGACACACGGCGGGCTCTTGTACACACGGTCATGAATATTCGAATTCCATTAACTGCGGGAATTTTGTCTAGCTGAGGAACTATTAACTTTTCAAGGGGGGTTCTGCTCTATGGAATTGTTCAGTTGGTTGGCTAGCAGTTAACGTGAGTTTAATAACCACATGCAATTTAGCGTGCTCTGTTATCATTTACATTATTATTATGTAGTAAAAGAGACAGCACATACAACAAGAAACTGTCGCCACCTTAAAACCACATTTCGCAGTAGAACAGTTAGTATTCCAGCTTGTTATGGAGGGCACAAGTTTGAAACTGAGCCCACAGCCCGGTTGCCCTGACTGGGGATTTACGCCCAAGAACTTAAATGTCTCTGTACTTAAATGCGTCATGACAACTTGTGGGGAAACGGATGTGTAGCTCCACATATTTTTGACATCGATATTCAACAGAGATCAAAATTCCCCGGCCACTTCAACCACCTAGAAAGAAGAGTCCCTCGTATCACTCGACACGAGGTTGGATTGGTCCCACAAGTGGTCTGAATGCTGTGGCAAGGAATAAAACCTCTCTCTCTCCGAGCCTCGAATCAAATCTCGATTCTCTGGTCGTCCAGCCTTTGTCTAGTCACTGTAATACTGAGCTATCTGGATGACAGTCACAGTAAACATCAACAGACACTGTGGACACAATGCAAAGTGTCGAGATACGGGGGACCATATTGTTCTGTGTAGCGTCGATCCGTGTGGTCTCCTATATTTGTATCGACGTTTCGAAAGAAGCAGCTCTTTTCATCTCCACACTTACTCCCCAAAGATGGAGACAGCCGGTTCCGCCAAAACGCCCGTACATATCTACTATATCCCGCAAGAGCATGACCTTCAAAACGGACAGTTGTTTTTGTGTTAAATAACAGGCGCTATATATATTTACAATTGACCCTGAAGTGGTAAAGGTTAAACTGGGAAGCGGATGAAACTTCAGGGTACACAATCTGTTTCAGGCTTTGGAGGCTTTTGTGTGTGTGCGTGCGTGTGTGTGTGTGTGTGTGTGTGTGTGTGTGTGTGTGTGCGCGCGCGTGCGTGTCACTTGCAACCTGTACGGAATACAGAAAGGCATTACAGCAGCATAGCCAGCTAACGCACCGCTGACAAACACGCTTACAGTCCACGAAACAATGTAGACTGTCCTCCAAGGTAACCACAATCGCTTGTTGAGCCACTTGCGTATACGGGAATGAGGGTCACCTTGCCCTTGATACAAGGCAAGCAAAACAAAATAACTAACCTATCACGAGCATAAAAAGAAGCAAGCCATTGTTTGTGTTTGAGGAAGTGAGACAACACAAAATTGCCATTAATGGTTAGTACAGCCGTAACAGTTCTAAGCAGCTCACAATTGCACACACACATATGACCTAAGTTAGTAAACAGCCGGCTGTTACGTAAGCTGACGGAAATAGGACTCAGCCCGCGGCAGTACAAACTGTTTGCGCAAACTTTTTATTTTCGCGAATTTCGCCGGGAACTGGTTAAGCCGGCGGTACTAACGCCAAAGAACGACGGCACTCATCCGTTCAGTTCCTACTGTCGATATGATTAAAAGGCAAGTGGCTATCCCTCTACAACAAGATAACAGCCTCTCAGTTAGTAAAGAAATTTCTCGCCTGTTTATGGAACTGGAACGTTCATTACCGCACTCAAAACAGCATGCCACTGGACCTTATCCTGAGCTATATGAATCCAGCCCACATCCTCAACTCAATTGCAGATTCAGTTTAATATAATCCTCCAACCTACGCCAGCGTCTTTCGTCTGCGCTCTATTCCGATAAGACTTCCTGATCAAAATTGTGTGTCCACTTCTCATTTTACTCACGTACAGTAAATTCCTCGCCCATCATATCCTATTAACGACACGCAAAGAGAAAAAATGATGGAGCTCCGAAGGAGGTAACTAAAGTGTTTTGTAAAGTATAACGCTGCGAGCATACTTACTAAAACGACGACAGAGCAAGGCTAGTTCAGCGCTTACGCCGAGTTTATGCAGCGTCATAAAATGAAAGCACTGCATAATCTGTCATTCCGTAGCTCTTCTCTCTTCGACAAAAATATTCCATAACTGTCATGTTCTCAAATACCTATTTTTTACAGTGGCACAACCCAAAATTGGGCCTAGACCGCCACATTATTGAGGTTTTTGTATCAAATACAATTAGACACACACAGCCGGTAGGACTGACGGAACAATCGGCTCGTCACGGGGACCCCTACCTATACAACACACGACACGAACATCCATGTCCTCAGCGGGATTCGAACCAGCAATCCCACCAATCGAGCGGCCGCAGACCCACGTCTTAGACAGCATTACCACCGGGATCGGCCTCAAACAGCCTCAGTTGATACAGCTAATTTCACTTAATACTTAAAACCATCAGACAAAAGTTTCGGCCCGTCAGTACTGCTTTCTTTTGAGGTTCATTTTACGGCTCTACCGAATCTCGGACTGAATGACGTCAATGGCGGATCAATGATGAATAGAAACGAGTTGGAAGTGAGCGTGCCTTAATCGAAGTACTATCCCTTCACCTTCACGGAGCAACTGAGGAAACAAAAGAAAGTCAGTATAGCTGTTGTACCGGCTGAGATTCGAACCCCCCGAAAACAAATGCATACAGCAACACCACTACCCCAGCCTATTACAAATAACAGCCACAATAGCAATTCACGTAGGCAACACAAACACGCAAAATATCCTAAGACAGCAACTTATCTGTCACACTAGCATAAACGTCCTGTTTATGTAGCTATTAACCTGTGTCATTATTCGGGTCTTCTTTTCTCACAGCACGTGCATAAATTGCAGGATGTACTGCAGACAGAAAAAGACAAATCTGGACTCGCGTATTAAATGTTTCTGTGCAGTTAGTGTTCACGTTTTGATGTATTCAAGGATACCTGCAGATATTCTAGTCACTGATGATGGTGTTGGATTTTCATTGTTCGTCTGTTTGCCCCAAGTGCATGCAAATCTTGGTAGCTTAGGACTGACGTCTCCTGCAACTGCAAGACCAGGTTCAGTCTCTTCCAAGGACACTTACAGCTGCCTCCACATAGAGGTAAACATGCAAACGCAAAATTACTCACTACCTTCATACCTCAAGTTCTTTGTTTGCTGGTCAGCTGGTTCGTTCATGTGCGTCCTTTTTCAAACATTCAGAAGGTGCCTAGACATGCATTACAAATTCTCCGGCGTAAAATATTCTTTCAACTCCATGTTTTGTTTGTAATATTTCACATTATAATTAAATGATCATTTTTGAAAGTTAACACCTAATTTGAGTATTTCTTAAGGATCAAATGACCCTAATCAGAAATGTGCATACTTAATGCAGTTCTCATATATGTGCGGTATTGTGAGTAAACAGCCGATTCCAGTGGCGGCGCGATCTAAGGCGTGGGTCTGCGGCCGCTCGCTTGCGGAGATTGCGGGTTCGAATCTCGCCGGGAGGATGGATGTCTGTCTCTAGTGAGTGTTGTGTGTGTTGTCAGGTAGAAGTATTTGCGTCGGGCCGATCACTCGTCCGGAGGAGTCCTACCGAATGTGATCTCGGAACCTGAACGATGAGGAGGCCCAGGCCCCACTAGGGCTGAGGAGCCCTGTAAAAAAATGTGAGTAAATAAAGTATGCGAACGGTTTCAAGCATGGCTGTCGGTCTTCCACCCGCGGCCCACCAGGTTGGTATGCGGCCCACAGTCGCATTTGCAAATTATGTGCATACTATAAAAGTTACTCAGAAATTTAGGTGGTTAGATATACCACTTACTGCTATTTTTCACGTGCGGTCCACGGACCAGCCCACGATACCGGGTGTGGCCCTCTGTCATAAGAATATTGGAGACCCACGGTTTAACGGTTTAACCGAAGGGACGTTACCCGAGTCCTAATGCACCCAGGTAGTCTGTGAATGTGGGTGGGTTGGATAAGCAGTTAACAATTTCTCTCTTAGTTACCTGGACACATAGGCCTACACTCATAAAATACCCAATCGACTATGAAGTGGAATCAAGCACTGTAAATTAGTTACAATTCACCCTATAATACGCCGTGAAGGACAGAACTAGACTATAGCGCTACTCTTTCTTTAACATCGGCGCTATATGAGGCTAACCCGGTACCCATTGGCCTCGGGGCCAGCCTGGACGGGTGCGGGAAATCTTGCCCCCACCGAGGTTCGAACCCCGAACCGTCCAGCCCGTAGAGAGTCGCTATACCGACTGAGTTACGCCGGCCCACACTCAGGCACTGTACTGGAACAATAAGAATACATGAACAAGCAGAGACACGGTGCACAAACATGGTGAGAAGTCTCTCCGGCTAAACTCACAGCTGTGTTGCATCTGCCTCGTTATGTTCCGATTCTGAATCCCAGAAGACGGCGGATTATTACTTGGCCCACTTCCTACAGCTATTCCAGACCAATTAGTGCTCCAGGAGAACTTGGTCTTCAACACGCAGTTCCACATTACGGACATTACGGCTCTCCGTCTAGAACGGCCCTTCGAGATGAAAGTCAGATAGCACTCAGGAACAACCTACAACCGCTTCCTTACCTATCTCCCCAACCATTAAACACCATGATTTTAATATCTCATTATACTAAAATAATATCTCTAGTCAGAGCTGTCTCGAATACACTGCACAGCACAAAACGACGGTTGAACGACGTCCCCATTTCTGACGTTGTTAGAAACAATATAAGCAATGTGCGTACAACGTAAGATTGTGGCGCGTTCGCGTAACGACTGTTAACATCGAAACGCAACAATGCGTCTCCTTTCTACTTTGGTTTAGATATAGCTGTCAACACTATAAAACCGCTCAGGTTTGCCACGGAATCACAAAAATAGGGTCCGTTTGCAACGTTGTCGAGCTACAAAATATTTCGTACTGTTGTATATGCGAATGTACTTTGGTCTTTATGTAAAATGCCCAATATTGTTGCCCCACTGCAATCAAACTTGGAGTTCATCGACAGATTTTCGTAAAACACCCCAGTATCAAGTTTCACGAACATCCGTCCAGGGGGGACCGCACTGATTCATGCGGAAAGAGGGAGAGACGGACGGACGGACGGACGGACGGACGAGCATGACAAAGCTAACAGAAACTTTTCGCTATTTATGTGAACGCGCCTAAGAAGGAATACTTGTCTCACCGATTAAAGTCGAAACAGCTACGGGTCTATCACTACAGTGTACTGTGACACCGAGCGAGCGGACTCAAGTGGTGACCCTTCTGACAGGCATTCTGGAGGTACCGGGATCGAATCTTGGTCGGGACTCCGTCTTGAACTTCCCGTTGCTTTCCTGAGTCACTCCAGCCAAACGTCGGGATAGTAGGCCTAATCAACCGCATATAAAGCAACGACCGTCTCCTTCCACATCCTTTTTAATTCATTACAAACTACCCCTATCACTCGACAACATATAAGCCTTAACGACTGACGGCACCGTTCAATGAACCACAGATAAACATCTAACAGGAAGCTCAGGTACGGTGTGATACATGAGTTGTTTATTTTAAAAGGTTTAATTTTTATACTGACACCGGCTAGACAAATTAATCTGGCATCAGACTCAGATTATTTATGAACGTGTTAAAAGAGAGTACTCGTCGTACGAAAGTGTAATCAACAAGGGAAAAGATAAACTTTCACCCTGGGAGTTTCATGATGTGTAACACACGTGAGGAAGGTGAGAAATGCGTACCAGATAACAGTCTGAAGTTTTAAAGGAAATAAATAGACTACTTACGAGACCTAAGCGTCGATGGCAGGACACTAACAGTACTCAACAAAAGCGGAACATGTGGGCTGGAGTCAGCTGGCTCAGAATAGGGTCCAACGATTGGATCATATCATTAAAACGGGCATTCAGGTTCCATAAAGGCGACTTCATTTTCTTGGCCCGTTAACCAATTATCGGGTTGTCATGAAATATCAAACATTATAAAGTTACATTAGAAGAGATTAAGTTATGGAATGCAACGCAATCGAACTTTCTCGGCTGCATTGAACATACTGAAATGTAGTGTAATAAATACGAATCAACCGCAAAATGGTTTTCAAGTGCAGTTTTTCACCGTGAAGTTTTGAGAATGGAGTGGGATGTGCCGTGTAGAAGAAAACGGGGCATGCATGTTGGAAAGGAGCCACCAAGATCGCTCAGGATACAATCGTGTCATTTTTATCATCAGTCAACTTAAGAAGAAAACCAGCATGTGAGTCTGGTTTGTTGATTCCTGTGGCGGTCCGTGTATTTGTTCAACGCGGCGAGCAGCTGCAGCATCATTCCAGACTGACACCTTCCCCGCGAAGTGCCGCGTCCGTAAAATATTTCAAATCCGTCTAGAATTTTTGTGCTTTACACAGCAGAAACAAATACCACTAGATATGCCGTGCCCGAGATGCACCCAGCGCGAGGGCCTGGCCAGTGAGACGTACCCTTGCGAGTTCGGGCAGATCCAACCGCCGTTAAGAAGGCAGGAACCATTAATCATATCTTGCAACTGCAACCGTCCTGTAAGAAGCTAAAGACGAAAATACAAAACAAAGAGCGAAAACTTTACCCCTTCTTTAGTATGAAGGTAAAACTTGGTCCCTCAGTTTGAGGGAAGAATGCAGAGATCGAGAGTCTTGGAACAGGAGTTCGGAGCGAGGGGGGGGGGAATAAGAAAAAAAAAATTGGGGGCGTTGCACGCAGTACGAAGAGGAACTTCGTAATTTGTAGTCTTTGCCACATATTATCTGGATGAATAAATCAAGGATGATAAGTGGTACATGCAGCAGACATCCGATAAAGGAGCAAATGCATGCAAAATTTAGGCAACAAAAGACCCACGAAAAAAGACAAGCTGTAACACTTGCGTGTAGAAGGAAGAACAATACTGAAATTGATATTTAAAAAACCAGGCATGTGAATTTATGCGACTGGATTGGATTGGCTCGGAATTCGGTCGACTGGCGGGGGTTTTGTCAACACGGCGATGAACTTCGGTTTTCATAAAAGCGTGAATTCTTGGGGAACATCAATTTATCTGTTCGAATGGGTCAATTAATTTTACGAAGCTTGAAATACGTATATAAATAACATTTAAAAATTTAACTATTTTGCAGAAAATGAACAGCGTCTCCACTACGAAGTCCACGTGCTTTGGGAGGTAACAGCTATTTGCTTTTAGAATCAGAAGAAACTCGGCTATACGTTATGAGAAATGCGTAATGGCCGTTTCGAAAGTTGCAGTTCATGATACAGTTACGGCCGTACCTAAAAGGGTTTATGCGTGTATTTACAGGTGAGTGTATATATTTCACGCTCAACGAAAATTTGTGCGCGTCAACCCAGACTTGAAGTCCGTAAGAGAATTAATAACGCGCTCTCACTTGAAAGCGAAAAAAATGGAAAAAGTATCGGCTGAGGCAACAAAAATTCCCATTAAATTTTGAAACAGCAGGCTATTAGAATATGATATACTGACAACATAAAACACACGTACCCACTATGACATTGGATTATTGAACGACATTGTTCCAACGAGTACAGGTTTATTGGGATCTTCTTCAGGCCATGGCGTTAGCGGGTGAACGTGCATCCCACACCGTTTATATGAATGGAGGACATGAACTCGGGTAAATATTTACACACAGACCGGCACTATCGACTTATCTTCATTGCGTTTGCAGATTATTAGCAATTCGTTACAGATATAATACAACAGTACTAGGCAAATAAACGAAGCTAATTAAACCACGTGGCACAGACGCATATTACGGCCATGACAATGTTTATCAAGTTACGATCTTAAAGAAATAAAACCACGATTTATATGCCATCTCCGTTTCCTTGCAAACAAAGTTCACTGTATTCATATTACAATGGTCCTACCACACATCCTCTCACTATGAGGAAGCGTACTTCTACGAACCCCACCAAATTATTTCTTTTTTTCAACGCAGTCACTGATCGGGCATGGCAAGTGATAAAGCTTCTGACTTGCTAGATATGATATCAACACCAAGCAACGCACATAAGTGTATGAAAGTATATTATGCACAGTGTATACCTCCTACATGTTTCAGCCACTCATGTGGCCACTTTCACCGCGGTGCATTACAAAGTACAGATATATCGAAATATTAGGAAGTTTTTGAACCAATGCACAGATATAAAATATTAAATTTTAAAAATAATACATGGGTTAAAATACATAATAAAGATCAAAATGCAGATAAAAATATATGTGATTGATTCTAATGGGTAACGGAGAGTAGGTATATAGTAAATCACCATCCCAGCAAGGGCGTGTGTACGTTAAAGCAGAAGTAAAATGCTCGATGAGAACTGAAAGCTGGAATTTGAGACACAAAAGATATGATACGCACGTGAACGTGCAAGACCTTTGCCCGAACACGAATATACTTACCCACGTCTTTGTTTATGGCTATTTAACAACGCAATCAGTACAGAAAAATAAAAAATGTCAAGTGACATAATTAGCGAAAAATGAGTCCGAAAAAAGTGTGGAAGAAAGCAGGCGAGGCTTGATGTGAGATACTAACCCACCAACCATCACAAGAGACTGAAGAATATCACGAAACCCTGTTTTAATTACTTGAAAATAATTACCATCCCGGCTAACGACAGACTTCTCGATCTAACTACATAATCATGGCATTAACAAAGGCATTATTACTGTTATTTAATTCAAACGTTCGTAAATCCGTGTAATGAGCTGTAGTCGTGTTGAGTTTCGTAAAATCCAGTATTACAAAAAGGTAGGTCACCGCGCGCTGCATCGGACGTGATTGACAGAGCGGAAATGACGCGAATCCGTGCGCTCAAATTGCTTCGTCTCACGTTGACAGTTTCTTTGTAGCGTTCTCACCCAGCCTCAGCGAAAGCAGGGCCTAAAGATTCCCCAGGAACTATATGGTATATGTATCTCATAATTATGGCGATACGAAACGTGAAGCTCTACGTATCACACGGAGCTGGTAACGCCTTGGTCTTATTTTCATGGCGTGCCCACAGATTCGGTCGAAGGTTGTTGTCTTCAGATATATAACACCAGGTAGTTTTGCAGATCAGTCGAAACATTACGGAGAGACGTACTGCCTGCGTCTTCAGGCTATTCTTCTGCCCTGAAGATAGAAGACGTAAGCTTCACCCATACTTTGATAATCATCTGCAAAACTATACGGTGTCACATCCCAAATAACGGCCAAGAAAATCTCTGGCCTGATACCACGTACCTAGGTCAAAATTCATAAGGATCATCTGAAACGTCCCAGGATAGGGACACGTGGCGGGCTCTTGTGAATGCGGTAATGATCTTATAGGTTCCATAAAATGCGGGGAATTTCTTGACTAGCTGAAGACCCGTTAGGTTTTCAGGAAGGACTCTGCTCCATGGAGTTAGTATTTAAAGATGAAAAATACAAACAATAAAACGGACCCAGATTCCCGTTCAGAAGCTGCAGGTTGCTCAGCAAGTCAAGAAGTGTGTTGGGACCGAGACGTTTATTGCAGCGTTTACAAGCGGCTGCCAGCTGTTCATAATCCAAACCAACCGAATGCAGTCCACAGCGTCTCATTCACTTTTTTTAAAAAATTAAGATCCATTCATTCCAGTACTACCTCTGGTCTTCCAAGTGGTCTCTTCCCTTCTAGCTTCCCCATCACTTCTTCGTATGCAATTCCCTTCTCTCCCACGCATGCTACACATTCCACCACTCGATGTGAGTACAACCATAATTACTCAGTTAAGTATGCATATTAAATGGATGGGGAATGAACACGGTAACAAGACCCACAGTAAGAGCATTACAATAGTTCATTTAATTACAAGAAATAATCAGTCACATACCAGTGATTATTTTCTAGATGCTACGCCGGATCTTTCCATTAAGCACATTCCAAACTCGGAGGCACACAACACTGTACAATTCAGTGCTGCATGACTTTGGCTTTTTAACCCTTTAAAGACGAAGCGTATCTGTTTTATATAAGGACTCAGTGCGTATCGCGCTGTAAACACTCTCCACTTCGGTTATAAAAACCAATCTCTTAATGTTTTATAAGGCAAAAGTTGCTGTTTGTTCTGAGATCCGTACAAAACACATAAACGCAATGTGGGCACCACGTAGAATTTTTTAATGTTAAACCTGGTGGTATGTAAAGTTACCGCTACGCTTTAAAAGGTTAAGTACTTGATAGGACTCTGGTCCAAGGTCAATACGCGGGGGGGGGGGGGGTGTACACGGCACTGCTAACTGTAAGATTGATGGGTCCTTAAATTGCGGCACCACTGAAGCAAAACATTAAACTGGAAGCAGGAGGGCAGGCTTCGGCGAAGGTTACACAGCCCAAGTAACAGATATATACTAGCAGAACGAAACACATTCTTCGCTATGAGTGAACTACATTATAATCAAAACTAATACGCAGTCTTCAGGAAACAACCCAGATATTCCGAATTTGAATATTAAAAGACTGTGTATCTGCGAATATAATGAACAAGCAGTCGCGGACAGCCGAAAATTGGTAGTTCCCCCAAATCAGAACTTGGCCGAGGGGTTAAAGTAACGACTCCTTACAGCAAGAATCGGCATGTTACGAAGTGTTACACAGGGTAATATTAAAATGGACCTTGAACAGAAATAGGATTGGAGACGACGGCTTGGATTCATTTGGCCCAGCATACACAAGTGGTCAGCTGTTGTAATCAACTTCCGAATGTCATTAAAAAAATTCTGTGAATTTCCTGACTAGGCAAGGAAAATATCGGATTCTCACGTTAGAGTGCATAATGAGTTTGTTAATTAGATAAAACATACCAACTAAATTCGGGCTTACAAATAACGTTGCATTACTGACAATCGTAGTAAGATAACGTTGCGACAACGGTACGTGTAAAAATTACACACTGCGTCCAATAAGATACGCAAGAGAGTAAAGGAAAATTATAGGATTTACGTAGTGCAAAAGACACACACCTTCTTTTATTTATCCATTTAAGTAAACAACTCTGTCAACAGACCCACGCGTAAACTACTCATCTAGTTTCCCATGACCTTGACAACTTTTTCATTGTGTTACTAATGCAGGAACACACAGCAAAGATATACTCGTTTGAAGAAACAGAAACAGTGTCCGCAATAGAGTTAACTCGAATTTACTTAGTTGACGAAAGTAATCTTCCTGTGTTAAATTTTGCGTTAATTTTTGTTTGCAATTCGTGGAACTGATTCACAGAAAACTTTCCTTAAGAGTCGCACAAATCAGGGCTCAATAAATTCGCAATTTTGAGCCGACTTTGGTGTAGTCCCTTACAGTTATGCCGTGACTTCTTGTCTGGGCAGCAGTTAAGCGTAACACTATGGTACCGCAAGAAAACACAGACCACTTAACACGCTTGAAAGTGTGTGAGACACAGAAGCCTACCAAAACATCATGACTTAGCAGGATGCAGATATGTAATTCAGGTCACTGCGCTGCTATCAATTGATAACGCCTGGATCGGTTGCTTTCAAACAGAAACTCCCCGCTGCGGCATGCAGAAGTTACACACATTCCGCGGGGTGAGGCCCTATGCATTGTACCCAGATGGTAACGCTGAGACGGTCGGTGTGTAGGCCTGACAACCCTACCACCTTCATGTGCCGACTGTCTTAAAATCTGGGAGCCTCAACCTCCTGGAACCCTAAGGGCCTGTCCAGGCCTGTACAGGGATTGCTTTATATCAACTACATGCAGAAATATGAATTACAGGTCCAGTTTTCACGGAATAGCTACAGCAACATAAAGGCCGTTATGTTTAATCAACCCTTTAAAGACGAAGCGTATCTGTTTTATATAACGACTCAGTGCGTACCGCGCTGTAAACACTCTCCACTTCGGTTATAAAAACCAGTCTCTTAACGTTTTGTAAGGCAGAAGTTGCTGTTTGTTCTGAGATCCGTACAAAACACATAAACGCAATGTGGGCACCACGTAGAATTTTTTAATTTTAAACCTAGTCGTATGTAAATTTACCGCTAGGCTTTAAAAGGTTAAAGAAATATGGCACGTGTCAAAAACTATATTAAGTATAGAACAGACAATACACGTTTTCATTCTGAGGACGTAGTTACTCAGCGAGTGTGGCAGATGACGTTAGTAGTCAGCCGGCCTCAACATGTACATACTTTCATCAAAAAGAGACTTTCCACTGAATTCCCATGAGGCCTTTTCCGCAAGTTTACTAGAATATGGTATTCACCAAAAGTTTCTGAAGGGAACTTAATGGGCTTAAATTAAAAATGCCCCCAGGTTTATTGAGGTTAATTGAACAATATGAAAGGAATGACGTCGTCACCAGACGTTTCTGATTATTGGTAAAAAACTATAATATGAATGAACGTCACAGTACAGTAGTGAGTACTCCCGCTTTGTATTCTGGGAGTCACGGTCCGAGTATTCTCACAATACACACATTATTCTGCGATTTCGTCGCCTTTCTGAATACTTTCAAGAAATCTGGTACCGGGATCTTAAAATACGCCATGATTTCTTACATCCACGTCATTTCCCTTCTATCAGTCACAACCACGTCAAAATTCGACGTTACATAAATAATGCAGTTCAAAAAGCGTCACCATACAGCTCCAGAATCCGTACACCTTATGCAGGCTTAAAATGTAAACACCACACCATAAACAAGAACAGGGTGACGACCCTGAGCATGTTATAAAGGCATGGGAGCAGTGAAGTTATAGCTCCACTGATTCTTGCCCTCCTCACTAAATGGAGGCGAGTAGTCAGCTTCACTCCCCGGCCGTTTTACCTTCGGGTAAGAGCGTCGCCGGTACCCACTGAACACGAGGCGGAGTTGGCACCAAAGCCGGACTGGACGCTCTGGAGCAAAAAAAAGAATCCCTTGCCCTTGCCCCTGGAATCTAACTCCAACCACTCAAATTGTAATAACGGAGAGGTAACATACAAGATTAGCGTGCTCTGAGGGGTGACGCCGAGCACGTCCGTTGATATGCACACACAAAAGCTGCTGTCCCCATCAAGGCAGAACAGTGTTCACCTCTTCTACCCTGAAGACACAGGCAACACTTTCCTTCGAAACGTTTGTACCATCTACAAAGCTACACGGCGTCACATTCCCTAAGGCCGTAATCGTGATAGGCCAAACGATGGAGAAGTGAAACTCGTGTAACGCGGCAGCTCTTGAGTGCCCATACCAATGGTTAATTAAGCACGCAGGTGAAGCCGCTAGCATTAAGTACTTGAACTACCAATTCCGAATACCGACCCAATATCCTAACACTTCCTGCGTAGTTTCGGTGTTTGCAGGACGGTCAAGAGTCTCGATTTGCAACATTCAAAACCTTCATCGTCTATCGGAACAACATGCACGCATGAATAAGCCAGGATAATGAGCCACATCGATTACTCAGAACCAGAAGCTGAAAGGTTACAGGCAGAGTAATTGAATCTATCACGTGGTAGCAATTTTCGTATAAAGTGCACACGATAATAAAAGCTCACGTACAGAAATTTTATTTACAGAACTATTACATGAATTTCGATAACATCTGGTTTCCAGGGTTTCATTCTGGTTCACACGCGTAAAAAAAACACCCATACTGTAAACCCACACAAGGACATCATCAAAATTTATCCATCCAAAACGATACATTCAGCCTCAGTACTGGGGTCCCTCTCCCTGGGGATAAAGCGCGCCGAGCCTAAAGCAGAACCCTCACCTCCATTTAGTACCGGGGTTAACAATACACCGTTTTACAACTCTCTAATACGTCGGCGCAACGTGGTGCTTAGGCACACAGACCAATTTACCTTTACATTACAGACCCCTCTATTAAACTCCAAACGCTTCCTCCTGAAGTCTAGTTTCAAATGCTGGGGGACTTATTTGTAGCATACTGGGACCAGAATAATTCCGTGTAAAACGAATCAACTTTCAGACGGAAATTTCCGGCCATAACAAACAATGCAGACACGGCTTAATGAGGACTCCGTTGCTGTACACAGCACTTTATACAAATAAACACTCATTAAATGTTTTCGCGAAAAAACGCGTCACTTCTCAAGTCTGTCAATTTTATTGCACTGCAGAACTAGATGTTTTGAAATGGCAGAAAACATTGCTTCCTTTTGTGTTTACCACATTCCCAGCAGGTGTTGATGCAAAATTTCGCATTTCGCTTTAAACAACAGTATGTTACACAACGACATCTATTAACATCAACAATGAGTAGATCTAAAGTGAGTTAATTTAAAAATTACAAACAATGGATTATTGGTTAACAATTTACTCTTTATCGCTGACGTTTCGCGAAGTGTTGTGCAGACATGCTGGCGGCAATGAAAGCTTACAAATAACCGACACAAATAAGGATCATACGACGAAGTTCGCACACAGTGCGTTATATTTATTTATTTATTTATTTATTTATTTATTTATTTATTTATTTAAGCCACATTGTGCGCAATTCCATTCCTAATGTCATCATTATTATTGCCATCTTTGTCGTCCTTATTAGCCAATTTTATAACGGTTCCAGTGTGAAAACTGTGATCGTTAATCAAGCTAAACTCATCTACTAGTACAAGGAACTAAAAAAGAAATTACTGCATTGCAATGCTATCAACAGTGCATCAAAAAGACCTTACCCCTAAATACGCAAAAATAAATTTCCTCCAATACGACACAGACGGCACAATTTGCTTAATGGCTGTGTTAACGGTGGCTGCTAGCTACGTACCTTCTAATATACACACACAGCGGGATGTCCAGTGTGAACACTGGTTCCCTTTGTATTAATTAGGGATTTGAAAGGAAAGGCCAGCTTGGATATGGCTGTGAGTGAATTCTCAATGCCTGTATTAATGGTTTTCCATTTCCACCTTCCAAGACAGGCAGCAAGTGTGCTAACCGCTCTACCGCTACGTTCGGTTGGTCTCCTTACTGAATTGTTGTCAAAGGCTAATCGCCAAATCTGCAAACGACTTACTTGGTAAGGACTCTCAGAAGATCACAATACCATAAACAGATCGCAATATTCCAGACACTGGCTCTAAATAACAATATCACACATAACACGGAAGGTAATGCAGTCTGAACCTTGAAGCCTGAGCGGTGGGGAACACCGTTTGTTCAAGAGAAGAAGCAGGGAGAAAAGGCCTATGACTAGACAAACTAAACAACAGCAACAACAACAACAACAACAACAACAACAAAGTGGACGGACCTACGTGGGACTGGCTAAGATATGGAGCAAATTTCGCAACTCTAAAATGGGTCAAAGCTCGGCCATTATCGGTCTCTGTGGGCGGCATAATCACTCCACGCCTCACCTCACCACAGAACTCAGAATGTTTACAGATACGTGTGCACAAAGTCCGTACCGTTATCTGCTTGTACGTTTTTGGCAAAAGCGACAGTTGCTGCTGCTGCTGTTGTTGCCGCCGCCGCCGCCGCCGCCACCACCACCACCATCATCACCACCACCACCACCTCCACAACCGATGAGGATGAGGATGATGATGATGACGATGATGATGATGATGAGTCTATTTTAATGGGTTAAAAAAACTCTGGCGTTCTGTCCTCACACATAGAAATCCATTTTTGTTCAGGATTTGGTTAAATTTGCTTTTAAATAGTCCAAGAATATTAAAACGTAGTAGTCATCGTCTCCTTACCGGAGACGGACCGACCAGGGTTAACTGACCACAGTTCAACAAACGCTGTATTAAAGATGTCACAACGAGTAAAATCGTTCACCCTTCCTCCGCCTGGACTGTAAGAATAATGTTGAAAATCTTCTCTCAGCAACTGCATGTCCCATTACCTGGCTTGACAATATGCCTAGAAATGCAAAGAGATGTGTGGGCTGTATCCATAACACAAAATGAGAAACTGTCAGTGTACCGTACGTCAGAGACATGTGTATGCAGAGCCCGGGGACAGGGAAGTACACATTGCAGCGAGGAAATTAAATTCTTCCTTTCAAAGACTGGCTTATGTAAAGAGATGTACAAACTGAAGACACCAGCTTGCTGTAAGTACTGAGGGCCCTGGTAACTGGGGAATATTATTTTGTTTCGGTTAGTTTCTCTACACAAACCAGGAGACAACCATTTTGCGTGATGCGTTACGTGGTGTTCCTCAGTCGTTTCACGCAAATTTCGGGATTTTCGTGACAGTGTCGCAAATTTCGCTACAATCACTTCCGTCCACATCATTGCCAGTGCACTACTTACTAATCATCATTAATCATTAAGAAACAACAGAACAGTCACTCGACGGATTTTCATAAAATTCGAGACTAGGGAGTTTTTTTAACTAAAATGTGTCCAGCAACTGATATTCTGGTTAAACTGGACAACAATAACGGGTACTTGACGAAAAGCCCTACATGCGTTTCTGGCGAATCTCCAGCACAACTAGCACGTAACCAATGTTCTCTCTAAGCTGCGCAGGTGGGCGGCCGCACAGTAACTGACATGCTCCCGCGCACACTGAACTGTTGCCGCTCAGCTGACACTTTCTTACAATACACATTACAAAAAACTTTTTACAGTGCCGCGCTGTCGTCAGGTCACGTAAAAATTTTCAGCTCAGAGCAGTAGCAGGTTCCCGCAGCTGTAAAAAAAAAATTAGAGGACACGCTGTACCTAACTCTCTGAATATTTATCAAAGTTAGGATGGTTTACCAAAAAAAAAAAATTCTACCAAGAACTGACACGCACACATATTTTATGCACGATACACTTTCATAAAAGTCAAATGGTTTTTGAGACAACTAAACAGAGCATACGCACTGTAACTCAAGTTACTTGTACATGTCCTAACTTGTTATTATTTAACATATACAACGTATACGTATACGTAAATTGCACAACTTAGAATATCTGAACAGCAGGATTTATATACATACAAAATACATGGACTACAAAAAAATGAATTCAGCCCTTTTGAATGTACAAAAACAGAACACGTACCTGCATTACACAGTATCTACGAGTACACACATCATTAACTGCAGTTTCCCACTTCTATCCACTTAGTATGCAACAGGCTATAAGTGCATGTGAACTGTATTTATAATTAAAGTCACACTAACGAAGCTGTCAATGGTTCCCGCCTCATTACTGACAGTAGCCCTACTGTCACAGAGAGGTGCCTATGGAGAAATTTTGCGTTACTATTGGAACAGCGCAGTCTATAAAAGAATACGAACTGTCACTGCTAATTAATACATAATTAATTTGTTCAGCATGCAACACAGCCTACCCTGGTGGCCGCGCGGTCTAAGGTGTGGGTCTCCGGCCTCTCGCTTGCTGGGATCGTGACCTCGAATCCCACCGGGGGTATGGGTGTTTGTCTGTTGTGAATGCTGTGTGTTGTTAGGTAGAGGTCTCTGTGTCGGGCTGATCACTCGTTCAGAGGACTCCTACCGAGTGTGGTGTGTCTGAGTGTGATCTAGAAACCTCTACAATATGGCGGTCTAGGCCCGAGTTGGGCTGTTGCGGGCACAAAGAAATGACAACGTGCTTCATGTTTCGGCCCAAATACTAAAAAACAAATTCTGACAAGCAAACAGACTGGTAAATAACTTTTGCTGTTTGGGTTAATACTGGGTTTTGACACAGAACCATGCAGTCCTGCAGCAATGCACACACCTAAGTCATTTTGAAATCACGAACATCAGTTCACACCTGGAGACTTCTTACTACCATACAAAAATTTGAGATACTGGTTAGGCGCTCCACGGTCACATCGATGTCTTGCAACATCACCATGACAACTGTACCAACATTTCTGTCAGCACAGGATACATAAATGTCATAATGTTTTGCATATTAAAACAACACTCACCGCATTAGCTTACTCACTAATACGGTGCATTACTTAATTCATGCCGATAATAAATTAATCACAATTAGACTACGCATACTGTTGTTTTGTATGGGTGTCAAACTTGGTCTCCCACACCGAGGGAGGAACAAAGACTGAGGGTGTTCGAGAACAGGGTGTTGAGGAGGATATTTGGGCCTAAGAGGGATGAGGCGACAGGGGAGTGGAGATGACTACATAACGAGGAACTTAAAAGACCTGTACTCATCACCAAATATTATTCGGCTAATCGAATCGAGAAGAATGAGATGGGCGGGGCATGTAGCACGTATGGGGGGAAAGAGAGGTGCATACAGGATTTTGGTGGGGAGACCTGAGGGAAGGCGACCACGTGGGAGACCCAGGCGTAGATGGGAGGATAACATTCAAATGGATCTTCAAGAAGTGGGATGGGGGCATGGACTGGATTGAGCTGGCTCAGAATAGGGACAGGTGGCGGGCTCTTGTGAATACGGTAATGAACCTCCGGGTTACATAAAATGCGGGGAATTTCTTGACTAGCTGAGAAACTGTTCGCTTCCCAAGAAGGCCTCTGCTCCATGGAGTTATACTGCGTCTGACATAACGGCTGGGTAAAAAGGAATGTACAAATTTCGTTATAAATATTTGCGCAGATTGAAAAATCGGAAGAGACGCTGAAATTATGTCGCCTATATAATTCCCATGACATTTATATGCCCTGCTGTTTAAGCATATGAGACAATATGAAACTGGTTTCCTATGACAGTGACGAACGTGAGGTGAACACACGTTCTTTAGATGCAGAACGCTCTAGGTCCATACCTAAAGACCGTCTATACTCACTGAGGGTTTCGGAGTCTTTCTTAGCCCCCTCCGGGCAAATTCCGGCATAACTGTTACAGCTGAACTGAGTTCGAAACCCGGTCACAACACTGACATCTTTTAGATAGGTATAATTTATTTTTGACTGCTATTTTACATTTAATTTAAAAAGTATGGCGATTAGAAGTCCATGTTTAGAGAGAAACTGTTACAGCCAGCTATTTAATAGTCCAGTCATGATAAGTGAGCCATAGGAGATGAGGGGAAGAAGACATTTGTCCCCTGTCAGAACTGCAGGATCTGGAGCACGGAACTCGTAGTGAAATGCGACACTGAACCGTTTTTACGCTCATTTGTCTTGAAAGCGAAGCTAAATTTCAGATCCGCCTCTATTAGTTCGTAACAAAAGGCTCTTGGCACTATAAAGCTAAAACCCGAAGACTCCAGTAATTACTAAAATCGTTAACCTATCAGCACATGTAAAAATTACGTAACCGGGAACCAATGGGGTCTTCAATATCGGAAGTCCTCAATGAGAAGATTTTCAAAATTAGTGGACGGTTTTGTTTCGTGATAGAAACTTCGACGTTTGGATGCATACGCAAGTCAGTAGCGTTCCCGGTTTTACTGAAGTTACAAGCAACATTTGTACACTTTGTATTCGGCTAGTTTACACTTGGAAATTGTAACTATGAAACGCATATTATGATAAGAATAGGAAGAGGAATTAGCCAATTAAAAGTGTGGTGTAAATTTATAATAAATGTAGGTTACAACATAAATACACACACCCTTAAATGCGTGTGTGTATGTGTACACACGCGCGCGGGCGCGCCCTCAGTAACAGTGAAATATAGAGAGTTAAAACGAAACTTAGTTTTATTGTACGAGGTCCCGGGCTGCGAGGTACTGAAAGTCCGCCTGAGGTCGCCTACACGACCAAAGTAACAGTCATACCGACACTGGGCTAGTTTATTTTCGTGTCATCGAAGACGCCAGAGTAGCTGAGGCCATGTAAGACGGCATCAGTACTTCAAATCAGCCTACGACCGATTTCTTCCATATCATTTCCATCACTATCATCCTAGCATTCGACAAGTTACTGACACTGTCAACCCTCTCCAGACGAAAATTAACCTCAATTACATTTAAAGATTCATGTCGTACCACGCAGTAAACACATTCCGTCTCGATTACAAAAAACCAGTCAGTCTCTGCCGTGCAGGAAAATAATCGCCACTTGTTACGAGATCCACAGTTACAAAGATTCACTGTTTGGGCAGTAAGTTCAATCTTAGAATGTCAAACCTGTCGGTACATAAAGTAACCACTGGACCTTAAACCTACAACAAACCGTGGCATCTCATTACGGTCCGTAGCGTTCATTTCAAATATTCTCCGAAATGGCGACTATTATGTAACGTGAAGTGCCTACGAGTAAAAAGACTGTATGACTGTATGCAGTGTGGTAGGTTCTATGAGCAGTTTTATTGGCTGTAGCAATACACTTTGTAATAAACAAACATAAACGCGAAAGAGGTATATGAAAATCAAAATGAATCCATTTTGGAAGTATTCTTTTGTATAGCGCAGTAAATTTCTCGATTCTTCTTGTTATAAGGTTTTTTCAGATGACGGTCTTCCTGGACGTAACAACGTACAGTCTGGTAAAAAAGACCAATCCCCTTCACCTGAATGATGGAATGAAGTAGAAGATACCTCTGCAACGTTAGTACCAAATCACAAGGCGTTACCTAATAAAACACCGTCATTTCAATGTTCGTGAGATAGTCTCACTCAAAATTCAAATTAACATTCTCAAGACCTGACCTTCGTATAAAAATTTAAAAATTCATATCGTACATCACACGAACTTTCCAGTGGCCCCATCATAAGATACCAGCTGACTTGGTGTTGAATAAGGGCATTATTGTTAGGAATGATACGAAGGATATACATACAATATGTGGGCAAAATGCGAAGTTTTAGTGCTAAAGCAGCTTCTATGCAGTACAAGACGTGCTTTAAAAACCTAAATAATTATGTCCATGGAGAAGATTCGTGTGCCTGTCAGCCTACAAGAACTTGCTGCAACCAGCTAAACCGAACTCGACATGTGTTGCTCTCAATTCGCTATGACCAGTGTTTTTCTGCACTTAAAATATGTAATTATGTCATTTTTTTGCGCCTGTATTGTACAGCTCCATCGTTTCGTACTGCAGGACCGTTCGCAAAACAGTTCTTAGATAACCGCTTGGAAGTTCACACGGAATTTTGCTGCTGCTGCTGCGAGAACTGGGCCGAAAAGCAAATAGAACGTACACAAGAAGCAAAAGGAAAGAAGGCAATAGAACAAACGACCACGTAAAATGTGAGAGAGCGAGAGACAACCTACGATAAGGAAGATACGAGGAAAAGAAGAGGAAAAAGCTGACTGTCTCGGCATACGAGACTAGAATATTGAGTAGTTTGTCAAACAAAAGAGGCCAGATTGTAACTTGCTGAAAAACAAAAGGGATGCGATTTCATTGCCCCCCTTCTCCCACACCACTTTCAATGTCCAATTCTTAGATATATAGCTCCATTCGCAAGCTACACAGAACCATGAACGATCACAGTAAATTGGAACTGGGTTCAAATCCCACCCCATCCATTCCCTTACGGGTTTTGTGTCATCTGAGAATGAGATGGTATTTGGAAATAAGGGATGGGGGGAAACAACGCTGAACTCTATAAGGAGAAGCTGCGTCAGTACTTAACTGCGTAATCACACTTAACTACAGAGCACATACACTGCTGCTCAAAGGGCTTACCGGAAACGTACACCAAAGTTGGCAGCATTGTGCACTGAAACCCTAACCAATTAACACAAACTACTGTAACCGCAAGCTTCAACAACCCTGTAAACACACTTTAGACCCTCTCCTGAGCCATGTCAATCCAAAGAACACCATACGAATCTACATTCACAAACATTACAATGCACGTCTGCGTCTTCCAGAAAGATCCTCCTTCGAAGTCACAAAGGTGCGTCTTGTTTCAATATTCATATTTCTCTACTGGGTTATTTAACCACACTGTTTCAGCTGCTACAAGCGTGCATGAAAGGACAGCAGGTAAGGATTTTAAAAAAATGTCGTACTACTGACAAAGTAGATACATGAACATCTGCCAGTACTGTACAGTTAGCAGGTCAGCTCAGTGCATAAAGATTTCTGGGTCTAGCCCCCCGGGCTACCACAAAAGGCTGTATTTTGATATACCCTAATTATAAACGAATATTAACTAGGTCACTGGAAGATGGGTGTAGAACCAACGCCCAAAACGCATACTTTATGTCCTTCATACCGTGCATATTGTTACGGTTAATACGTCAACCAACCCAGGTACTTAATAAAATACAATTCAAGACCAGTATAAAACATCTACATGTTTCGGCACCGAGGTGCCATTATCAGGGAGTTATTCAGAACAAAGCAGTACAAGGCCAGCGCGCTTAACTAGGCAGCTGTTGGCCTTACATTCCTCTTTCAGATTAACTCCCTGTTGACGGCACTCCGGTGCCGAAACATGGAGTTTTATACCTGCTTAGGAATGTACAGTCAAACTTGGTTATAACGTCATGAAAGGAACTGAATATTTTGCGTCGTTATAACAGAGGAATATAACGTTATGGTTAACAGTGAGGAGCTAATTGGTACCACAGAATATCTGACTCTATAAGCGAGGTGTCGTATAAATCAATGCCGTTATAACCGGGTTCGACTGTATTGTAATTAAGTGCATAAATTGGTTGATGTATAAAGTACCCAAAACGCTGTCTGCACTACGTAAGCCTACCTCAGAATGGGCATCAACACGCAGTACTAATTGAAAACCTAACAGTCTTTCAGTTGCTTACGAAATCCCCTAACTTTATGACACTCGGACTTCATACAATCCGCCCCCTCCCACCCTGTGTCTTTAAAATTTATTTTAATATCGCTTTCCCATCTGCACTTAGGTCTACAAAACAGCCCTCTTCCCTTCAGGTATACCGATCAAACCTTTGTACTGATTTATAATTTTGCCTGTGCATGCTATGAACGCCGCCCATCTCATGATCTGACCACCCTAATAACATTTTGTGAAGCCTACAAACTGCTAAGCTTTTCACTGTGCAACTGTCCAGAGCTTTCTGTTACTTCTTCCTCACAGCCGGTACAACTTCGAAAGTAATTGTGCCGTACTGAACGGCTACCCCGTATCTTGAGACCAGTTCCTGATTTTCAGAGTTTACTATAATAACGAAAAAGTTGTTCACGTTATTACTGAGTGAGTTAGGCTGCAGGCACACTAACCGAATCTAGTCTCACTTCGATGCTGCAAAGATAGAACCTCAGGTTCGTTCGACCCGTCTCTAGCAGGGCGGTGCAAGTATACAGGAATTCTGTACCAAACAAATGGATCTGGCTTACCAGCATCCTAGTGTTCAGAGATTCTACTAGTATACCAGCAGCCCGAGACGCTATAAAGGCAGACCCAGTTGCTCAGCACAGAATTTCCGCGTACATCTATCCCAATGAGTAAGTCATGCCGGGTAATGCTGACGTCCTTTCTTTACAGAGGTTTGGTGACGCTACTTAACTGGGCTCGATATGGCAAGGGTGTCAGCAAGCATTAGACGGCAATAAACTGGGATTCAGGTGTGGCCGATATGTAACAAGCGGCACTCCTTCACTCACGCTGTTGATGGAAGAAACAGACACTCATATCTGCTCTTACTCAACTGCCCGTTATGCACAAAGCACTGCTGAGAAGAACTGTACTGACACCGATGTTGACAGAATCTCGACTCCAAACACGTCGCTCTGGCCAACCAGACCAAAAGCGTCAAGTGTTTCACAGCTTTACACGTGCTATGGCCTTAATTACTGAAACTCATATGAAAACGGTGTCTGTTTATCGAGCTGTTACGTTCCCAACTCCAGAACTATAACCACCTTGCGAGTTATTCTGAATGTCCTCTCTGTGACTCGGCCGGGTTATCTCGACCTGTATGGCTCAGCTTGCAATATGTGGCACATGAAAATTACACCACAAAAATAATTTTCAAGACAAAAGAAATACTTTAGATATATGGTGCATTCTTTTTTTATTCTGTGGCGCAACAGCCCAACTCCGACCTAGAACGCCTCACTGTTGAGATTTATAGATCACACACAATTAGACATACACACCCGGTCGCCCTCCTCTGTCAGAGTGATCACCACATCGCAGAAGCCGCTACCTACAACAACACATAACAAGCACGAAAAGACCAACATCAATGCCCTCAGCGATTCGAACCCGCAATCCAAGCAATCAAGCGGCGGCAGACCTACGTCTCAGACCGCACGGCCACCGGGATCGGCACTTCTTAATTTCCTACGCAAAATTATAAATCATATAACAATCATAACCCCGCCAAATACAACACTTCATAGTAACCTGACTTAACGAAGCGTAATGAAAACGTTACCTTATGCTTGCCGATACAAGTTAAAAGACAACCCGATTCAAACATCTAGTTAAGAGATGGCCGGCGTAGGATGCTCTCTTACAGGGGAGCCCCCCTATATAATTCATTGCGCAACGTGGTTTATGTCGTCTATACGAGACAGGGGTAATTATTTTTTAAAAGCTCCTACATATAAACTCGTTCCTTTCTGCAGCAAACACGTGCAGCTTTGCTTGTTACAGTAAGCAGTCTGTTCCTTCATTCTTCAATGAAATAAACGTCACGGTTCACGGCGCAAAATACAATAAAGTTTCCACGAAGAAATGACGTCTGTGCGGGCTAATGACAACAGAAGGGACAGTGATGACCGAACCAATCATTGTCTTGCTGCTGACTTAACAAAAACTAAGTTAACATAATTATAAACGCACCTTAGCAAATCTTACTTTCACCCGCCACTTTCATCACTGGCCCTTTATCTGCGCTTTCAGTAATTTTTGATCTACAGGGTGGCAATGAATATTTATTTGGAAACGATATAGCAGGGAGCGGCCGTGTACAGATTTGAGATGCTATTCCGTCACTTGTCTGGTGAAAATGAAAGAAACCGCTAACCATCCTACCTTACGACCCTTTATTATACGTTACATTTACAGCGTCTCTATAAAAGTAAATAAATAAATAAATAAATAAATAAATCAGGTTACAAGTCCTCGGATTTTCATCCAGCCGATACCTCATTCTTCAAACTAAGTTGCCGGGTATATTGCCGGCAATCCACCTGTGGAAAATCCGGCTGACATTTACTATGCTGTAAGTTCGATAGCGCGACTGACCCGGAACTCGAACACGATGTTCCACAGTGCATCTGTCCCCAAAACATCGAGAGATTTGCATGGCATGTGCCACAACAGTGTTATGAGAAGACTTTTTAACTAACGGCAAAGGAAAGAAAAATATGAATTGTAATAATAAAAGCCAGATAGTGATGAATTGGGCGTTGGGAAGAGAAGCAAGGGTTGAAAGATGGAAATGGGAAGTACGGCAGAAGAGAGACAATAAACTCCCATAAATAAAATAAACAAAATTCGAGGCACGAGACAGCAAAAGCATGAAAGTGCACACGGAAGTAATTCGGTAAGAAATACGAAACAGGGAATAGGATCGTAAGAGAGCTAAGGAGAGAAGGAATAAAATGAGAGAAACTTACATTATATGGGGCAAACAGAGACGGAGAACAGGATATAGTGGGAGACGGCCGTGGTATGGGACAAGAGACAAGGTTCAAAAGATATTCCTCTAAGCTTACGACGAAAAGGAAAACCTAGAAATATCTGACAAAGAAAAATGAAATCTTGCCCTAGTCGCTTTAGTAACAATTTCGAGTTCTTAAAGTTCTTTCACTTTCCGCCCCGTCTTTCTGCTCGCCATCAAAGTGCAGTTTGCCAACAAGGCTGAAGGATATTAGGGTAAAAGAGAGACTAATATCGTGAGACACGAAGGTGCAGGGCCTCTAAATTGAGAGAATCTACAAGCCGCTGGGCCGCATCTTCTACTGATAACTCTCCTTTGTGCTGTTTTTGCGTTCTGGGCGCGCTGCGCATAAATGAACACATAATACGGACATCCGGCATCACGTGCTATCTCCGAAACTACTGAACGGAACTCGATTCCATTTGGCACCGAGAATCTCCACTAAATGCAAGAACCGATGAGCCTATACCATGGGTCTGCAACCTTTGTTCGCAAAGGGCCACAGTTGTTATTGGGAACCGGCTCGCGGGCCGCACGCGTAAAAATCAAAGTACGTCGTACACCTAACCGCCTAAATTGAAAAATTACACATGTTATGGAGTTCTGTTACAAAAATGCAACGTTATTATACCACGTTAACTGCCTTAATAAGAGGAAATATTATCTTGATAAAAATCTTAAACACAAAAGCATTTCCCTCTTTCGTTGCTCTCTGTCAAGGTCACGCCGTACGTCCAAGTGGATGGGGTGGTGCGGATTTATTCTAACTAAAGGCAAATGCATTATTGTTTAATTTTTATAGTATATCATTAATTTACAAATGTGGCCGCGGGCCGCATAACACAACCTGGCCGCGGGTTGGAGACCCATGGCCTAGATCGTGCCGATCCAGTATGGCAGTTACTGCATGTGACGATACAAATGCATACTTCCACTAAACGAATCGAGAGTGAGTCTATATTGGTGAACCTTATAACATATAAGAGTAGATATTAAAAGCTTTTATTTTAAACTCGTACAAAGCCTGTTTAAATGTCAACGGGAGCAAACTTCTTCCAAAGCATCTAGTCTCAGTAACTTGGAAAAGCTACGACGAGACAGCTACAACTGTACACAACGTGCA
Organism: Coptotermes formosanus; assembly: GCA_013340265.1. Lineage (NCBI taxonomy): Eukaryota > Metazoa > Arthropoda > Insecta > Blattodea > Rhinotermitidae > Coptotermes > Coptotermes formosanus. Next base: position 30,819 of record BLKM01002804.1, on the reverse strand, counting down.
CTGCTAGCTGCTGCTACCTAGATATTTTTTCGGGAAGGCAGACACTGCAATAGAAACTTACGCGTACCTTCCACTACTTGCAGCTCCTGCATACGTCCGTGACTACTCGCTAACTTACGTAAGTTTACACCATGAAATAAGAGCGAGCCTTAGAAATTTTATAAACCATTTCATGTGGCGTGTATTTAACAAAGTAGGAGGCACCGTTAAAAAGAACAGTGAATTTATTAATTACGCCGTGTACAATAACCTGTGGTGGCACAAGCACCGAGTTTTTTGAACACATATTGTGCAGCGGGTCACAAGACTTCTGCCCCCACCTGCGAAAAAGTTGGTTAAGATCGAAGCCACGTATGTAGCGTGTCCTTCAACTTCACCGTCACTGACAGTTACAGTAGTAATTCGTCTGTTTTCTTTAATCAGTGCATCCATCTCAGCACGGTTGTCATCTGTTCCTGATGTCGACGGACAGCCTGTCCGTTCTTCATTATCAAGACTTTCCCTCCCGCTTTTAAATCTGTCCACCCATTCGTATAAATTTTTCTAAGCCATGCAGTGTTCACTATATTGCGCTAACATTCTCCTATAAATTTCAGATGTTTTAACGTCTTCTGGTCTCACAGAACGGATCACAGCTTGCTATTCTACAACGGTGCAAATCGAAAGCGATGCCGCCATTTTAAAGAAACACTTGTAAATAAATACAATATCAACTAAACCTGACACCGACCCGCCGCAAAAATGCCTACTATACAGTTATTGAGACAACCACTAGATTTCGCAGTTCGTAGAATGCAGTGCCTCTACAGGCAAATTCAATTTACTTTTTGATTCACTTTCGTATTTGGGTGTTACATACGATTCTCGCAACAACGATTATTCCCCTAAACAACATTACGCGGCTGCCTGGCCTTTCTAATGGAGACTGAATGTTCTCTGTGCGGTAGGAGATGAATGTTTTAAACTCACTTCTGGCCTAGATAATTTTCAAATTCTACAATTCCCACTCCCTGCCTCATTTTAGGTTCTCACAGCGATTTTGATGAAGACTCGAGTCTTCTCTAATGTTATGACGTGGCGACTGGTATCCAATTACCAGTCTAGACGGCATAACATCCCACAACACGTAAATCTTAGAATTTCTCTATTCCTACTTTCACAAAACCCACGACCCAACGTGAACTAACAGATCTTTTCCCGTTAACGCCCAGATGCCCAGGCTAGCCAGCATGACTCGGGTCCTGGATAACTTCCCTTCTGGACGGCTTGGTACGTCACCACAACCTTTCTCTTCAGGCTTCAAAAGGTTAAGGCAGACTACTATACTAACACCTGTCAAAAACAAAACCATAAAAAAAAGTTACACGCCACCGAGCCTAGATTCAAACCCGGAACCTTCCACATAAGCATTACAAACAAAACCGAAGTAATACCCATGAATAACTAACCAATACAGAACAACTCATTACGGGAGTCCGTGAAATATCACTAAACATGGCGTGTAACTGTTGTTCACGAAATGTAGAGAAGTCCTGAATTTTTAAACTGTACTGCAGACCCATCCCTGCCACAAAAAATAGAGCAAAATATATTTCACTTCGTCCTCCCCTACTGAAGGCCCAGCTTATCGTGTCAGGATACGAACACTGCAAACATGTTACAAAAGCTGGGATGATTTGATATTCAAATTGAACGTTAATAGGCATTCAGAAAACAGTTCAGTCCACTAAAAGAAGGTCAATTTGTATGTAAATTGTAAATGTAAAGGAACAGGACGGGCTTCAAAATCGATTCTCGTTCAATTTTCCTTATCGTGCAGGCTAAAAACGCAATGGCGCGTACGGAAGCGATTAGAATTATATTTGAACGGCCATATGGAGGAGAAGCTAATAATGTCCCCGGGAGATTTGCTCATCCCAACAGATTTCATTTACCTAACTCATTTTATCGAAGGACGAAAGCCGCCACATCAACGGAAACACAACTTCACGTTCAGAAATAGCCTCAAGCCATGAAAAATACCGTTTTTAGAGAATGCACTTTCTTATTTACTTTATATATTAATTTACTGATTTATTTACTCACTTCTTTAGGAAGAATGGCCCTGGGCTGCGAAATCTCTTCGTCTTCTACAAAGAATGTCCTGCACGTTTACATCGCTGTTTGTTTACCTACCTCTTTTTAAGACAAGAAATACAAAGAGCTGGTCAGTCGGTAGGGCAATGTACCTCAGATCGGTGCACCGGTCGGACAGGGCAGTTCACTGTTAGTCTACGAAAATGCACCGAGTGTGTAGCTATATGAGGCTGACACATGTAACGAGGAGACGTTCTGGGCAACAGGGAACGCAGAACGTACACGTGATCAGACTTCTATCAAGACATACTTACATACCTAGGATTAAATATTATTCAAATGTTAGCTGCCCGTTTTCGAAGACACTCGTCTAATCGAATCAGCAGAAGAAGAATAATTTTCAGTTTTAAAAAATTTCCGTTCCCGTTTTCGACAGTCAAAAAAAAAACGAAGCGGAATGTTCCTGTATTTGTTTCTAGAATTTCTTTCACTTCGCTACCGAATACGTATGTGAGTATGGAGCGGCATCTGGTGCCTTGTGAATCATTCAGTCACCGACCACATGACATCCACTACGCTGACGTTTACTGTAAGTACCTCAGAACATAAAGAACTGGCGTTCATCCGTCACCGTACGGGAGAATTTGGGATGCACGTTGGTAGAATTCATTCTGTTTACCACCACGCCCAAACCAGATATGAGCTTGTTTAAACGCATCGTGAAGACATATAAGCGGAGGGATAGCTCCACGCATTCTTGGCCTCTGCACTAGACAAAGTAACTGGTCGGATTAACACCCCAGGCGCTAAAACTCCGGGGGAAGACACCCAAATACCCATTTAGTCAGAAGCTAGGTAGGCCCCAAAACCGGCCTGGACCACTGAAGAAGAGAGAAATCTGCCTCTCCCAGTCGGTGGCCTAGTCACAATAGCGACAGCTATCCGACTTGTTTTCCGAGTTCTTACATTTCCATCTACTCTTCATGCCTTAACACTCTTCTAAAATTCTCAGAGGTAAATAATATGATAATAACAACAGCGGAAAATGCTGAATCCCCCAGCACAGAGGCCTCAAATGGGCCCACTGTATCAATTCCTGGCTGCAACAATGATGATGATAGATGAGCACGAAACATCTATGGAATGACTGGCAGGGGAAATTCGAAATACTTGGCGAAAGCCCCACTTCAGTGCCATCTGTCTACTTCAAACCCCAAACGGACTACCATGAGACTGAACGCGACCTTCCGCGGCGAAAAAGCAGCAACTAACCACTCGGCTATGATACGGGCAGATTTAGCTGTGAACTTCTCTTGTTGTGTTCCTCTGCATACTCTTGCTGTTGTTCCCTTGTGGTTCCATCCTCAGCCATAGTAATTATGGATATTGAGGACCAGATGCTCTGCACACACCTCCCGTCCTCCCACAACTCGAAGTAAGTGTATGGAGCTGATTTCTAACGTTCCCTTCTCCCACAATTCATCGTGTTTGTGTCAACTGTAGTTACGTTCCGAGTGAGCTGGTTTCTTGTCAGCTACACAGGGGGATGGAAGAGAGGTGAGGAGCGACCAGATGAGTTGGGATGACGTGTATACCGAACCATGTCAGTACCATGTTGCCGTAACTCAATGAAAATGTTTTCAAAAAGTGTCACCCATCTTGCAGCATGTGGCTTTAAACACATTGCAATATCTCAATGCGAGTATGAAACATCGACAGAAAGAAGTTACACTACGACGTTTCAGAACGATATGCAATGAAAAATAAATAACAAAGAAAAATGGATGTTTTGACACTACTTGATGCTATGAATGAAAGCAAGATGCGCTGAAATTTTAACGGATAACTACTTCGATATAAACACTTAACGATGTACAGTAACAAAACAGTTACGTGTACTATGTATGGTACGGCAGATACACAACAGATCTGCATTTGTATAATTGGCTGAAACGCACAAAAGTACGTGCACAACAGAATATCACAGTGAGTACGAAATATTGTTTGGAAGTCAATAATTTCAAGTATGTCTTTGCCCACGGTGTCAAGCTTTGAGGTTATAGCCGGAAATTTGAAAGCAGACAGAATCTACACTTCAGTAACAAATTCTTCATAAAAGTAAAATTGAAACAAAACAAAGACAATAACGGTAATCGACTGGCAGAACTATGCGTATGACGAACAGGAGAATTAACATGGTAACTTCTGCCCTAAGCATCTCACACTTTTGTTTTACTTACATTCACACGCTAGCACCGCCCTTCCAGCGGTAAAACAACAGAAGACCTCAGGAAAGCCTGTTTCTGAGAGTGATTAGAAACCAGGACCTCAGAATACTATGAAGACTGACTAAACACTACCCTGCAATATGCGGTTGAACAATGGTGGCACTTCACGAGCTTGAACCATGAACCAAACCTCTGCACTGGCAATAGACAAAATGAAACACAATCCGAACAAGATCTGATATTAAATACGTTCATTCGTAATCCAAACCTTTGGACTGACATCATACGTGCTGATCCACATAGTACATACATCTGGATTGGCATTAAATATATCCAGCCATAATTCAAACATACTGATTTAAAGTTTATACGTTTATCCATAATCCACACTGCTGGATTGACATTAGACATGTTAATTCATATCGAAACCTCTGGTCTGAAATGTTTATCGACAATCCAAACCTCTGTACCGATCCATAATACAAACTTCTGGTTTGGTATTACATATCTTGATCAATAACCTGGACCGCTGGGCTGACGTTTGATACGCTGATCCATCATCCAAATCTCTGGATTCATATTAGGTATGTTGAGCCACAATCCGGAACTCTGAATTGGCACCGGATATGTTGATCCACAGACCAAATATCTGGATATTAGATATGCTGATCCACAATCCAGACATCTGGTCTGACTTCATACGAGTATATGCTACTATCCAAATGGCAACCGTGCAGAAAGAGAGACGAACGAATGAAGCTCAATCCCAGAGCTAAGTAACTAGCACAAAAACTGAATTCTGTGAGGTGTAGTTTGATATGGGTAATGGGTCTTGCGGGCCCCTTACCCATACAGTATATGGCTTTGCTGTGCCCCACATGTGCGCCCACTGTCAAGGGTACGGACGACAACAATCTGTAGTTTCCGCAGTGCAAATGCTGGGAATTAACGGGAAAAGAAGGGGGGGGAACCTACGACGAGCCTGTGGCAAGCAGATTGTCTGAAAATGTACCTCCCAGCGAGAAATGTGACAGCCTTTATATACACTTTCATTCATCTGGATTACTTCTGCGCCTACTGCCGAAGGCAGCTTTATCCAGTGGGACCAACTGAGCAGCGTTCTACCCCATCTTACCTTAGGATGGACACACACCCAACTCTCCGAAACGTCGTGTTCTTAGAATATATTTAAACCAGACAACGGAAGTCAAACTGTTGTGTCACAGCAATGCTACGAGCGCATAATACCGGATCATCTGACGCAGATGTAAATCAGACGGGGGAGAGAATATACAATAACGCTGTCGGCTGCTCAAGATTTTACGGTGTAAGGCGTGAATGAGTATGTAGCACTGACAGAATGACGGTTCATACAATATATTCTTTATGACACGAAATGGATAAAATTAAACATGACTCTTAATTGCGAGCCAAACGTATGGAGGATCCTGTCAGAGACAAATGTGGATGAAGCGTCAGTAGGACAAATACAAGCCTACAAAGAACATAATGACAAATACTGTCGGATCGCCTCGATTTTTCGATAAGACATTAAAGAGTATGCAACTAGTATTCTATAAAGTGACAGAAGTGTCTGTGTTGAATTACAGCTATGAATCCCCCCCCCCCCCAGTGGCGCAACAGCCCCTAGTGGGCCAGGGCCTCCTCACTGTCGACGCTTCACGATCACACAGCTTTGAATACTGGGACAATAATGTGGATAGCAGAAGGACTGCGTCAGCTAAAGGAGTGGCTGGATTTAACCTCCTCAACTTTAGGAGAAATACATAAGTATGAATACAAGCAAACTTGAAAATTTCTGCCGAACCCGGCGGCCGCGCGGTCTAAGGCGTGGGTCTGCAGCCGCTCACTCGCTGGGACTGCGGGTTCGAATCCGAAGGAATGGATGCATGTCTTTTGTGAATGTTGTATGTTGTCAGCAGGGCTGTGGAGTCGGAGTCCGAAGGAAGTTTAGGTGGAGTCGGAGTCGGAAGGAATTTTTAGGTGGAGTCGGGAAAAAATGTACGGACTCCGACTCCGACTTCAGTCTAAAATCTTAACTAGATACTCCAGTTCCAGAGCCCTGATAGCTACAGCAACTGTTAGACGTATACTTAAATATACGTTATAAGTAAAAAAAGTAGCCTGATGATTCACGTGGTGGCGATGAAATGTCTTATAGGTTTACCGTTATTAATACATATTGAGCTTTTATGAAGGAGCCGGAGCCGGAAGTTTTAAAAATCGAGGAGTCGGAGTCGGAGCTTTTGTGTACCGACTCCACAGCCCTGGTTGTCAGGTGGAGGTCTCTGCGACAGGCCGATCCCTCGTCCAGAGGAATCCTACCGAGTGTGGTGTGTCTGTGTGTGATATAGGAACCTCAACAATGAGGCGGCCTAGGCCCCAGTAGGGGTGAGGCACCACAGGAAAAAAAAAACTCTACAATCTGAACGATCAAACAGCAAAACGGAAGAATAATTGGTAGAAATACATTTTACAAAGTGATGGAAATGGGTGGAAGAAAAGAGAGCGTGTGTGTGTTTTATTTAATGACGTTGCCAACTGGCGTCTGTTAGAAGTAAGTGAAATATCAGTACGGAGGACTGGTGGTATGAAACTGAGAAGAAGGCCGAAATACCATGAGAAATCCCCGTTAAAATGCCCATGTTTCCACCACAAATCCCATATTAACTGGCTTGGCACAGACACCTGACTCCGCGGCGAGAAGCCGACAACTAGCTGCCTGAGATACGGCACGGCCACGTACAGGAAGCAAACAGCAAGAGAAAACGAATAGATGAATTCAATTGAAGACGGAACTGGCCAGATAATGTAACGCTTAAAGCAAAAGAAGAAGAAAAAGAGAAGATCTTCTAACAGATATAATATTCAAACACAGGAACTCGTAAAAACGTGTTTTCTAAAGAAAACGAGAAAGAAAGTTTTAAAGTGGAAAGTTTGCGTCACAGAGAGGATGGCGGGAGGATGAGAGTTGATCGATAAAGTGAGACAATGGCACAGATTTTCAAAGGCAATGACGGTGGTGGTGCCAGCAGTCACACATTTATAACGTCCCAGCGCCTACTTATCAGGTAAAAGTGTTAATACCGACGTGAGATACGCAAATACGTTTTCAGTTAAGTCACCATTATTAACTTCTCAACAGAGTAATAAATGAATACGTATTTCGTTTAACGAAATCAACGAGTAACCACTCGACAGTCTGGGGCCAGTATAGCCCAGTACGTCCAGTGACTAGGCTCGGGGTTGTACGGCCGGGCAGTCTGGCTTCGATTCGCGGTGGAGGCAGAAACTTCCTCTTCTCCACAGTCCACACCGCCTTTGGGACATTCGGCGTTAATTCCATTGTACCAAGCGCACTTTCCCCGGGTCAAATCGACCGGACCATGCAACTCACCCCAATTCAGGGCCGATATTAGGGATTCGTGAAGTGATTTTATGCCAAAATTAAGGTGGTTAGACCACACTGAGAATGATCTGAAATAGATGGGTGGCAAGAGATGGAGGAAGAAAGCAGAAGATAGATCTCTATAGGCTATATTTCTGAAGGAGGCACTGGTTAAACTGTAAGGACCGTATGCCAAAGACGAAGAAAAAGAAGTCATTTTATTTAACGATCCAGTCAAGTGCTAATATGACACAGCTTCAGTGGCAGACGAAGGAAATATAAATATGGAACAACGGAGTAATGTTACTGACAGGTGACGACCGCATTACTCTCAGAAAAACCCGCCCCAGTGACACTGTGTCTACCACAAATTCACATGGACTGACCTGGTATTGATACAAGGCTTCCTCGGGGACAGACCAGGGACCAAGAGCCTAAGCTATAGCAGGACCTAGAATTTGTGGAGCTGTACCTCCGCTCCCCATACGTTTTATGGCATGGAGTGTAAGCAGACAACGGAGAAACTTTGCTTTCAGAATGCAGTTCATTCCGAACTTGCGGCCAACTAGGGGCAGCGTTCTCAGACAACTGCAATGCTCCTTCATACAGCCCACCCCTTTTCGAATTCCATCCATTTGATGATCCAGATTACAAATACGTTTTGCGATGAACCCTGCCATATTGCCTGCCTACATCTCTCATCTTTTGATGCGCCAGTATCTTCTGATTAATCGGGACAGGCGATGACTCTAGTCCACTTTCATTATCGCTGACTTGACTATACATAATCTATGCAGGGTGCGGGAGCTCAGGTCAAGTGTGTATCTTCCCCCCTTGATATGAGTTAGCTTATTCCAAGATGAAGCCAGGGGTCTTTGTTTGGGCCTCAGTGGGCACACCAGGGGTTTAATTAAGAGAATTGTTCTAGAGTTAAGTACAACTTTCATTGTTCCCTTACTAACACTCCAGTGCCCCTTTCCAATTCCCAGCCCCGTGGATTAGACTTCAAAATACAAAGATGTATTTTTTTCTCTCTATATGACATAGAGTACAGTAACATCACATAAAAACGGATACTGTGACTGACCTGAATATAGATCACCCTCTTATGCACTATTTAAACAAAATGCATTCAAAGCCTGTGACCCTCCATTGTTTGTTTTATCTCTAAAAGCATGTGAAGGGCTTCAATTAAATTTGGTGAGACGAAGATTACACCGAAATACGTCACAAAAATTTTACTTTCGTCCGTACTGGTCCATAATAATGCACACTTTCCATACAGCTAAATTAGTACCAGCAACGTTACACAGCCAGTATAAAGTCTGGAACACGAATCTCCAATTTGCCGCGATGACAAGCACACACCAACCCCTTCCCCTCCACATGAACCCTGGTTGTCATAAAATATCATAAACAGTGAGCATACCACTGCCACCTACTATTAAAATACAGTACACAAATTATTGTACAGTCATCTCCAAGCAGCTGTGACAACCTTAACATCTGAGTGGTCCCACAAACGGAAATGTGTTCCAGAGCTGATAAATATCGGCTTTAGAACGGTAAGCTCAATCCTCAATGCTGTCGCGACCTTCACATTCACTTTGCATATCTTCGAACACTGTAGGCCTATGTATGAAAAAACGATTCCATGCAAAGGCAAAGTGCCCGTGCTCAAACATCAAGATATGAAGAAAACCAGGGGAGTGAAGGTGTTAAATCCAAGCTTTCTTAACCTCGAAATATGATACAGGCAAGCGGCGGACTTCACGCACCGGCCAGTTTACCCACCTACAACGAGTCCCCTGTAGGCTGGGTGGGTCCTACAGCTGGGCTGTACGTTGCGCATGAAAACAATGCCCCTGTTGGGAACGGAACGACGAGTTCACAGATGTTACCCGCAACGCAGTCACTAAACTGTGATACGTCGGCTCCCATAAACTACAAAATATATGTTAAAACTATTTCCGGTTTGTTGGTCCTGAAACAAGAGACTTTTCTCTTCTCCTGACCGCCCAGAGCGGCTCTGGGGCCCACCCAGCCTCCTAGTCAGCGGATACCGGGGCTTTTACACCAGGAGAAAAGCGGCAGGGCCGTGAGGCTGTCCACTCACCTCCATCTAGTCATGGATTTAAGAATGAGTGACGCTATGCATTTCCAAATTATGCCTTCGTGGCCATCACAGGAAAAACTGACCCTTTTTGCAGGACCTGAAGGAGCCAGAACTCGTGACGGGCAACCCCAACACGGAGACTTCGGAAGCCGCAGTCCAAGGGTCGCAGCAGTGCATTTAAATTCGCAATCTGATGGCACTTTTATCCAAGCGTCACATTTTACAATGACGGCGTGTTATAACAAACATTAATGTCATTTTAGGCATTTATATTCACGATTAGACACTAACAACTTTTGTCAGTGAGTCCGCCAAACCGTCATGCATAACCTACGTTCGCGACGTCCATAGTGAAAATAACGCCAGTATGCATGTCTAAAGCCGTGTCGTAAACAATACTTGTTAACACAGTGTCCGACAGATATTGTCCGTCGTGGCATACGTTACAGGATGTTACGCGAAGCACGCTGATAGTTGGTAACCGACGTTTCGGAACAATCTATCGGTCCCATTTTCAACGGTCAAGGGACTTTCTGAACCTTGAAGATGGGACCGATAGGTTGTCCCGAAACGTCGGCACAGAAGTACCACTCAACGTTGCGTAATATCCCAGAACAGCGCAGGTCTCGAAACTTGTCTCACACACAATAAATTGTTAAGATTATGCTCATTTTAGCATAATATAAATCAGTAATGGTATTTTATAATTGCTGAGACCTCCCACTGCGTACAGTGTACGCCTTCGTGCTGCAGTTTCTTACAAATCTCTGAACTGTGTCAATAATTAAAACTAGGAAGAAAAATAGCGCAAAAATAAACACCTTTTCGTGTATGAGAACGTCATGCCGTACTAATGCACACCTTACACTTTGCACGTGCGTTGATGCGTGTGCGTTAAGAGCTTGCGTACGGGTGTAATAACGAGATTTGTAATGGGAGGAACGATTCCTAGCTACGATGTTTGCACGAACCGGATTCAAACCCTGAATGCAGTCATCCATGAATTCACAGTCTTCGTGGAAATTCAACCCAACCCTCTGCCCCCGAAACATGTAACATATGGCCCGCGGGAACCATGCACCCCGTCAGCGATCTTACCCTTGCCGTCCCTCGAGGGCAACCCATGGAGCTTTGGTTGAACTTTCGTCAAACGGTTCAAGAACACGGCGCAGTATTGCAGACACTACAATAACCACCTCACATCTGAAATTCTATTCCGGACCAACACCACAAATGAACGCATCTGGTTACGTAGACCACTGTCTTCTGGGATGTGATGAGCCACGTAGTTTAATAGCTATGCACCAAAGTTTCGGAGAAACACACTGCTTCCTTCTTCAGCACACAATGTGGCAGCATCGGATTCTTCCGGACAAAAAAAAAACAGGGAGTGACGCCCCACGAGAGAGTAACCTTCACATTAACCACAGAGAAAACTCCTGCTTGCATTTTAAAAATACGGCTATGTGATGGACGACCGAGGAATTCTGGTTCAATATACGGCACAGGCAAGAGATTTTGCTCTTCTATAAACGCCCAGACAGGCTATGGATCCCCACAGGCTCCTATCCAATGGTATCGGGGGTTATTTCCCTTGGGATAAGGGCTACATGGGCCAAGGCATGAAAAGGAACACTCACATTCACCAGTGCCAAGGTTAAGAATGCGTGCAGCAACACCTCCAATGCCCCCATTTATCACTGAGTGATACATAATTACGCACAGGGACAATTTTACCTTTACCTTACTAGTAAATCACGCCAGCAATTGTCTGTCTGTCTATCTACTAACTTACCATAAGGTACGCTACGGTCTACATAACGTAGCAAGTTGCTGAGAAGATCTGAAGTTTTCACATGTGAAGAACCCAGTTAGATTTTCGATCTCGTTATTGGCTATCCTGACACCTGTCGTGGTTAAACTCTATCTCTCAAAGCGAATGCTGTGATAGTACTTTCAAATGGGGCACTACCATCTCCAGATTCTTCTCCATTTACCATCCATAGCGAAGCAGAGTTACACTAATGATCACCCTCTGCTGCTGACGCTGGCTCTTCAAATACGAAGCATATACTCGGGTAACAACGGAGTTGTGTTCGAAATTACGCATTTGGCATCTTAAACATCTTTGAACTGAATAATGGGGTCGAGGTATCTCTATATGAATACATCATTGGCCAAAATATAATGAACTTGTTTCTCCTCAGATGCCAATGGAAAACTTACAGCATATTTTATTCCCTTCCGAATCAAAAATTAAAAAAAACCTCAACGAAGATTTCCAAACATACTCAGTATATTTGCTGTGCCTAATGTAACAAAATTTTACTCAGCTGTAACAGTTTACAATGATGGCACGTTACAATGAATATTACTGTCATTGTAGGCAGACAGACAGACAGACAGACAGACAGACAGACAGACAGACAGACACACACACACACACACATAGTTGTACACTAACAACTTTATCATTGCGCCAGTCAAACACAATACTCACATAACCTACATTCCCGACGTCGATACTGAAGATGATGCCACTATACACGTCAAAATGCGTGTCGTAAACAATGCCCTTAACGGACAGTGGTAAAGGTTGTTGGTATATGACAACATACTGAGCAACAATGCACACTTTAAGCGCAACGTAAATTTCAGACATTAATGCTTCCCAAACCAAAGAAGACATCAGGGACAACTCTGTATTACAAAATAGAGGGCTGTTCTTTAAATTTGGACAAATACGGTACTAAGTAAATTCCTTTCTAACGTGTCAACGCTGCTGCTTCTTACGACATCTCCACTTATTACTCAAAATCTTCCTGAATGCATCATTGTTTTACCATGCTCGGTAGCCAAAGTGAGTGGCTACCAAGAAGAGAGAAGCAGAAAAATAACAGCAAAATCTACTTCTATTAACGTCGCTGTGTCAACTACAGAGACTATTAAAACTAAGTGAGAAACAGTACGGGGATCTGAAAGCGAACTGTAAAACAAGACACGGGAGAAACAGGTTGTGGCATGCGGCCTACTGCAAAATACACCATCCGGTACTTCAACAAGACAAAGAGAATTGTGCTGACTACAATACTTTCCCAACTACTGTTATTAAAGAGATGTGACCCAAGCCACAACTACCATTAACGTAAAACCAAGTACACGCAAAATTATCCTTGCATTTAAGTGGATATCGCTCCATTTGAATCGTGTATAAGAGACTACAGATACAGCTTGACGCTCAGGTCGCGTTTGGGTAAAGTGGGAAAATTCTAGTATCACTGGGTAAATCCGATCGCTTCTGTTTCTCGGAAATGAGTAGTCAGAGAAGGCTGATGTGTGCTGGCTTCTAGCAGCAAAAATCACAGACCCGTATGCATATTGATACGACACAATGACAGCAACTGGAAAAGTCTGCTAAAGCTTTACTTTTCTATTTTCCATTTGCTACTTCCTTTCTGCCCCAAAACTTGCATGACCATCAATTCTTACTGCATCTGAATAAAACCGAGATTACGGCGAATAACCTTACTGTCAAAATTGGACTTACAACATTTGCCCGCGAAAGCTTGCACTTGTGTCTGCCAAAAGACTCGAGGTGACGCACAGTTTCCGCAAAGTAACCCTAGCTGGTTGGCACAGACTGGCTACAGGGATTCTTACGTGTAAGATCTCAAGCAACAACTGCAAACATAATTACAGCATTTAACTGGGGATAAATCACAAAATATGATGAGAATCAGGATGGTGTCACGATGGCATACCAGCTCGCTCCCGAAAGAATTACACAGCGCGGACGAGACGAGTGTTGGTACTGTCCAAAAATCAGGCAGATTTCTAGCTCAGAAAACAAACAAAACGAATCAGTACTGCTGAACGCTGTGAGGGGGTACGAAATGCCACTGTTGCTTAATGAGACCACATGCCCCGTTCACACACCCAGTGTTCACCCACCCGCAATAAAAGCCTGAGTACGCAACGAGAAAACATGGGCCAGCGGGGTCTTCTTACCAGCGCTCAAACACAGGCTGGATCACCGAAGAGTTGACTTTGCTTTGGCTGTAAAATCCAGTATTGCTTCTATTGGACAGTCGCTCCAAACACATAACCTTGAGATGTTACGAATTTTGTTGCACAGAAAATGGAATAATCATGCCAAAGCCACGGCCGTGTACCTCACATCAAATGCAGCCGCTGGACGTTCCCTTCCACCGTCCTCTTTTAACGAAGTTTATATAAGGCCACGTAAATCAGGAAAACTACTTCTGATTAGCTTGGTAGAATTTTCAGCACTGCGTTCGTATGAAGGTGGAAAGTAGTGCGAATGCTGTGGATGTAAGCAGAAAAACATGGCTTTGCCCGCTAAACCCAGATGTTTCCACGGAAGATTTCCCCCTCATAAGCTTTAAATGGCAAGTGCTGAAGATCCTGTGCCAGAAAATAAGCCGACGCCAGGCGTACTGACAAGTGCCCTCCACTCCTTAATGTCGAAAATAATGGGGAACTGACATTTGCAGATGGATCTAACTCTGAACCATCGTGTTCCTTCCAACACCTCCACTGCCGAAAAAGAAAACATAACCTTACAATAAACAACACAGGGAAAATGAACTCAGATTATCGCATTTCATCCGAAAGAAACTGGCGATGGGAGAAATGAGGGACAGGTGACTGATGTCTCAAAAAACGAAAGGATCATGAAACAGAGCAAAGCTGAGGAAACAAAAATGAAGGAGCCACCAAAACTGAAGTTGACAGACAACAAATGTATCACTCCAAAAGAGACAGAAAACATGTCCCAGAAAAATCCTTCCCGAAGTTCTTCAGGCGTCAAAGATTTTTTGTGATTACATCAGTGACTGCGATTATTACGACGACTATGATGATGATGATGATAATGATAATGATAATGCATGTGAGGACACACACAGATATTCCGAAGACGAACGTTAGCAATTTATGAGCTGACCAACGATGAGATAGTTAACTTTAGTACGAAGGGACTTCGTGTTCTGGTTGGACCCACGTTTCATGCAGTGGCTAAGGCGCCTGTGTTAACCAAACAATGTAAACCTTCCGTAACAGCTTACAATTTCAATCATCAAACCTGGGTCACGGTTTTTGTAAAAGATCGCAATTGCCCACATTGAG